>CM076903.1:38289724-38538186 GCA_039519145.1 Kokia cookei
TGGCACACGCTCGTGTGTCCAGGTCGTGTAACTCACTGTTTTTGAACTCTCAAAACAGTATGGGCACATGATTTGGCACACGTCCGTGTGCTGGCTTCGAATAGCAGCATTACTAATAAAAATTATAGAAAACTAACTAGGAGAATTCAGAGAATTCAATTCCCTACCTATTTCGAAGTAAAAGCAAACGTCCCCTCTAGAACAGAAGCCTCGCCCAACATCGAATTCATTGATCTAACTTGTCGAGATATCGTCAACGGTACGATCTTCGTGAAATTAATCATCGTTAGCAGTAATACAAGACAACTCCATAATAGTATTTCTGAACAAATGGAAAAATGCTTTTCCTTAGCTTAACCCAATCCACAGTAAAATGCAAACACCCAAAAATAGAAAGAAAAAGGAAGAACAAGGAACGTTCTTCAACTTAAGAGAAACTATCTATTGGCATAACTTCTTTTTCTAAAAATTGGCAAATAAAAAAATATAATCATTGTATACGCAAAGGTTCGAACCCATGTCTGCAATAAACAAGCAAGTAGTAGACAGTTGTGTGATCATTGAACCATTAGGTTCATCGTTGAAACAATATTGCAAAGAAATTAATTTATGTAACTCGCTTAATGCCTCGAGTTCACAAAAGGAAAATCACAAAATTCTGCAAAAGTTACAACTCGAACCTCAAAACTCAGATAAACAGTTAAAGCTTCTAACCACAGTAGTAGAGACAATTTCAATGGCATGCTTCACAAAGAAAAAGTTAAAAATTCGGGTCGTTACAACTCTCTCCCCCTAAAAAGAAATTTTGTCCTCGAAATTTACCTGAAGTGAACAAATGCGTATACTGCTGACGGATTACATCCTCTGGCTCCCAAGTAGCTTCCTTGATACCGTGGTTCTGCTAGAGAACCTTAACCAGAGGTACTATTTTCCTTTGTAAGACCTTTATGTCTTGTTCAAGAATTTGAACGGGTTCCTTCTCAAAAATTAAATCAAGTCGTACCTCGATCTCCTCAATCGGAATAACATGGAAAGGATAAGAGCGATTCCACCTCAACATAGAGACATGGAGCACGTCGTGAATCAGGTCAAGTTCAGAAGGTAACTCAAGTTGATATGCTATAGGTCCAATCTATTTCAGAATCCGATAAGGTCTGATGAACCTCGAGCTTAGCTTTCCCTTTCGCCTAAATCGGAGAACCTTTTCCCACAGTGACCTTGAGGAACACCCGATCACCAATCGAGTACTCTATGTCCTTTCATTTTAAATTTACATAAGATTTCTGTCGATCGAAGGCTGCTTTCAGTCGCTCTCGAATAGCTTAACAGTGTTCTCAGTCTCAGATACTAATTTAGGACCCAGTACCTGTCTCTCCCCTAACTTAGTCTAACATAAGGGAGTCTGACACCAAAGATCATACAAAGCTTCGTAAGGTACCATTTGGATAGTAGATTGGAAACTATTATTGTTAGCAAACTCAGCTAACGACAAATGATCCTCCTAACTGCCCTTGAAGTCAATTATACAACTCCGGAGCATATCCTCTAAAATATGTATAACCCGCTCCAACTAACCATCCGTTTGAGGATGATACGCGGTACTGAAATCCAATCGTGTGCCCAATGCTTCATGCAACTTCTTCTAAAGTCGCGAGGTGCAACGCAGATCCCAATTTGAAACGATCAAAACAGGAACTCCGTGCAACGTCACAATCTCAGACACATAAAGTTTTGCAAGTTTTTGAAGGGAGTAATCAGTCCAGATTGGTAGGAAATGAGCATATTTGGTCAATCGATTAACGATTACCCAGACAAAATCTTTCTTAGCAAGCATAAGAGGTAGCCCATAGATGAAATTCATCATCACTCGTTCTCATTTCCATTGAGGAATCTTAATCTGATGTACTAATCCTGAAGGTAGCTGATACTCAGCCTTTACCTTCTAACAGGTCAAATAATGCGACACATAGGTAGTCACTTCCCTTTTCAACCCAGAACATTAATACAGTTCGTGTAGACCACGATACATCTTCTTTTCGCTCGGGTGCATCGCATAAGGACTGCTATGAGCCTCTCGCAGAATCGACAACCTTAATTTAGCATCCCTAGGTACGCAGAATCATCCTTTGAAGCACAAAACTCCATCACTATTCAAACTAAATTCTGACTCGACAACAGACTTAATCATACTTAGACGTTCAACCAGAAGCTTGTCTTGCGACTGTTTATCTTGAATATATTCCACCTAGGTCTGTTTCACTTGCAATTCAGCTAACAATCTATCGTTATCAAATAAACTCAGTCGAGCAAACATTGCTTTCAATTCTATCATCGCTCGACGACTTAGTGAGTCAGCTACAACATTAGCTTTACCCGGGGGATACTCTATTATACAGTCGTAGTCCTTAAGTAATTCGACCCATCGACGTTGTCTCATGTTAAACTCTTTCTTAGTCAATAGATACTTGAGAATCTGGTGATTAGTATATATTACACATTTCTCACCATATAGGTAATGTCTTTAGATTTTTAATGCAAACACAACTATAGCCAACTCAAGATCATGTGTGGGGTAATTATTCTCATACATTTTAATCTGTCGTGACGCGTACTCTAACACTTTATCGTCCTACATTAAAACACAACCCAAGCCGACGTGCGATGCATCATTATAAACTACGAAATCCTTACCCGATTCAGGCTGTACCAACACAAGAGTTTGTGTTAGCACCGACTTAAGCTTCTCAAAGCTCGCTTGATATTCCTCTGACCATTTGAACAGAATGTTCTTACGCAGAAGTTTTGTCAGAGGAGACGCGATCAAGGAGAACCCTTTGACAAACCTTTAGTAGTAACCCATTAACCCGAGGAAGCTTCGAAGTTCTGCCACATTCTTAGGCTATTTCTAATTCACCACAGCTTCAATTTTCTTAGGATCAACTTAGATCCCTCGGTAATTACTATATGACCTAGAAAAGATATCTTCAATAACAAGAACTCACATTTACTGAACTTCGCCTAGAGTTGTTTCTTGCGAAGGGTCTGAAGTACAACCTGTAGGTGCTAGTCATGTTCTGTTTTACTTTTGGAATATATCAAGATATCATCTATAAAAACCACTACACACCGATCCAAGTACGACTGAAACACTCGATTCATTAGGTCCATGAACATCGCTAGGGTATTTGCTAACCCAAACGACATCACTGAAAATTCATAATGCCCATAGTGCGTCCTGAAGGCCGTTTTGAATACATCATCTTCCTTAACTTTCAACTGATGATAACTCGATCGGAGATCAATTTTTTAGAACACTGAGGCTCCTCGAAATTGGTTGAACAAGTCATCAATCCTCGACAACGAATATTTATTCTTTATTGTCAGTTTGTTTAGCTGACGATAATCGATACACATCCTCATGGCGTTGCCTTTCTTTTGAACAAACAAAACTAATGCTCCTCACGGAGACATACTTGGCCGAATGAACCCTCGATCGAGGAGCTCCTATAATTGAGCCTTAAGTTCAATCAATTCCTTCGGTAGCATACGGTAATGAGCAATAGACACTGGAGCAGTACCTGTTAGCAAATCTATCCCAAACTCTACCTCTAGAGTTGGTGCCACCCTTAGTAGCTCATCAGGAAAGACATCCGAAAAATCCCTAGCCATCTGAATGTCACTAACGATTAGTTTAGTAGGTGCAGTATCAGTGACAATGGCGAGATACGCCTCACAACCCTTCCTTATCAGTTCCTCGGTCACAAGAATGAAGATTACATTGAATAAGTAATCTCGACACTCACCAATCAGTAATACTTCATTGTTTCCTTCATTTCGTAAGGTAACCCTCTTTACCGCACAATCCAGACTGACCTGATGTTTAACAAGCCAATCTATTCCCAGTATTATGTCAAACTCCCCAAATGGAAGCTCCATTAAGTTCATTGGAAACACAACCCATTGAATTTCTAATAGTACCCTCTTAAACACTCCGTCAACCCGAATGGACTAACCCAATAGAATGACCACAGAAACTACACTAATAGTACACTCAGTAGATATATTCAAGTTCATAGATACAATTTTAGCTACATATGAGTGAGTAGAACCAATATCAATAAGAGTAAAGTATGGAACTAAATAAAAAAAGAATGTACCCGTAATAATGTTGGCATCGTCCTTGTCCTCACTGCATCTAGCAGCATAGACAAACGTTGGTGATAGTGCTAGAAATAACCATTGTTTTCTCCCTATTTATTGGTTAAGTTGTTCTCATTAAGTTATTTGTAGAACATAGTTTAGCACATTTTTTGTTTAGTACATTGCATTTTCTAATTCAATGGACCTTAGCCTAGTTACCCTTAATTTTGTCATATTTTGGTACTAATGTCGTTGCATGAGTATTTTCAAATTGTATCCAAGATTGTTACCCCACCCGATAACTGTCCGGATAAGAGTAGAAATGTGTGAGCTGTCCAGTCTGGTATAACAAACTAGTACGATTAGCGACAGCTTGATTCTGATGAAAGAACACCTGTACAATTTGGAGGAATATAAATACTCACAAGGAAAGAGAAAAATGAGGTCTTTTGGTACATTATCTTCTTCAACCAAACTTTTGAAGCTTTCGACTATGGAGGCTTAACCCTCTCGCGGGTGAACCAACATGGAAAGGTTGTAGATCAGCTCTTGACGAGGAGCCCTAAGTGCGACATAAGAAGGAATCGAAAGATCAAGTCGAGTTCTTCTAGGAATAGTATTCTCTACTTGTTTCTTTTACATTTCTTCTCTAAACGCTGGTGATTACTATTTATTTTATGTTTGTACAGAAGTACACATGATTTCTGGATTAAATATTATTTTATTCAATCTTGTTTTTACTACTCAATCTTTGGGTTTGAATGTTTTTAGCACGAAAGTGTTATTACGGTTACTGTCACTAGAAAGTCCAGCGATAATTTAAGCTAACAAACATGACAACGAAAGTTACTTGGGGATTAGAGGAATTTAACCCACTTGTTCTTAATTGTGTTGCATTGCCATTATCGAAAGGTGGAATATAAAAGTTAAGCTTGGTAAGATATTCATTTCACTTCATTGCAACGACAATCACCTATCATTTCATATATTGTAAGCAGCACTTTGTATTCTGTTGAACATTCACATTGGGGATCCCATTTTATCATTATCACATTTCGTTTTTACTTTCAAGTTATTGCTCCGACAATTATTTTCACAATTTATCTCATTTTTATCTGTTCATTGCACTGATATTAATAGACAAAAGACAACCATCCTCATGGGATTGATATCCGACAGACTTACATCTGTCTACTATACTTGCATCGACAGTGTACACTTACACATTATTTTTATGATGTTAAACAACCGGTCAGCTGGCTGTCGAGCTTTGATCTAGGTCCTACCTCTGTCTGGTGCCCCACAACCTCGACCAGATACGGTACTACACCTACCGAAAACGTTATTACATTGACTAGTGCCTTAGCCTCTAATCTGTGATGGAATCGCTATCACAAACTGAACGGTGCTTGCAACTATCATTGATGTGGTCACTAGTACCTGATTTGGTCGGTGCGGACAGTCTCGCACTCTATACTCCAACGAGCCATAACGGAAACATGCTCTTGTCTTCCTCCAATACACGCCTAGATGACATCTACCACATTAGTCACAATGCGTCACTGCGCTAGAACCTATCGATGCTTAAGCTCTCAGAGGTCAATCGAACTTACCCCGTTTCTTAAGGCGAAGAATACTATCAGCAGGTACAATCTCTCTCTTACCCTTACCCTGAACCTTCTCCTACTCTTTCTTCTTGCGCACAGTGCGCTTAACCTCTTCTATAACCTTTACCTTGTCCACTAACACAGCAAAAACATGCTCCCTCTAGGAAGCTATCAATACCCTTAGTTCATACAGTAACCCTTCTTTGAATATTAAGCACTTATCATACTCAGTAGTAATCACCGCTCGAGCATATCTGCTCAATCTCAAGAACTCGACCTCGTACTCAACTACGGACTGCTCTCCATGTTCCAAACTTCTGAATTCCCTAAGACGAGCCTTGATGTAACTGGCTCTTACATACTTGTTCTGAAAAGTATTCTTGAAATTCTCTTATGTCACTGAATCAGGTTGAATACCTTACTCCGCAGCCAACCACCACTAATATGTCTTATCCAACAGCATAGATATGGCAACCTTGAGTTTTTATGCCGGTGTACAATCTATAACATCCATTATTCGTTCAGTTGCTTCCAGCTAATATTTAGCCACCGTAAGAGGTACTCCAATGATACCTTTAAACAACTCAGCCCCATTTGAACGGAATCGTTCAGTAACAGAAGCTCAAGGTGCGAGTCCAGCAGGAGATCCAACGACCCTTTCTAGCATCCTCAACATGGCCTAGGACACAGGATCGCCTTCAATCAGCTCAGTTTGAGACCTCGTCTCAATAATGAGAGTACTGACAGTTTCACTCGTTTTCAATATAGGAATACTTCTCATGGAAGATAACTCGACTCGAAGCCTTCCTCGGTGCCCTCGATGCCTTCGTGTTACGTGTCCATGACTCTCTCATGAATTCATCTGTCAGTGTTTACAATATCATGAATACACATATCAGTTTAAAACTAAATCAAACTTTTCCCCACATTATGTCAGTTAACAGTTTAATCACATAACGATCGGTATTAGTTAAATCAAAAATCAGTTGATAATAGTTCAATCACAAACCAGTTAACTCAGTTTAGTATGCAGATTATTGTTTAAAGATACTTACAAGCACGACGTCATAGGCCCGATCGTTCTAAGTTAACCATTCAACTCCTATTTTAACGTATTCTCATCCTAGCCTCATAAGTAGACCCACTACACAGTCCAAGTGTTACCAAACTTGGCTCTGATACCACTAAATGTAACACTTTAAGCCCGACCTAAAAGAAACAACTAAGTGTAGAAAGTCACAAAATTATAAAACAAACACCATGATAGCAAACACACGTATATATATTATAAAGTTAAGCAACATATGTTCAACATCATCCTAATAGTATTATTGTAAGTTCCAAGATCCAGAGTTATGTTTCTAATATAGCATAATATAGTCCTATGAGTCCTAGATGACAAAGCTTCCCCGTCCGCCGACTTAAATCTGAGAAGATCTTGAAACAACGTACAGTCAATTAGCATATGGTATATTGATAAGAAACACAGTGTACAAACGTAAGCAACAATTCAAAGGAACAATTATGTTCAAACCAATAATGTTCTAGTAGTGTTTACAGTGTCACTACTATTCAGTTATAGTCGTGAGATGTGTACAGTGTCACTGTCAGTTCAAAATAACATTGCAGTGTTTATAGCATCACTGCTAAGTCGTTATAGCTTCATAGTGTTTACAGTGTCACTGCCTGTTTAGTATAGTTCCGTAGTGTTTACAATTTCACTGTCAGTTCAATATGGTTTCGTAGTATTTACAATGTCACTGTCAGTTCATTATTTTGATCACTTTCAATAGATTATGAGTACATGAATGAAGATCTACTACACACATTCGGACACACAGCCATGTATTAGCCCATGTGTTACACACTTATGAGTCCAGCTCGTGTAACTCACTATTTTTGTATGCGCAAAACGGTATAAGCAAACAGTCTGACACACGCCCATGTGTCCAACCCGTGTAACTTACTATTTCATATTTCACAAATAGAATATCCACACGATTTGGCACACGCCCATTTGTTCAGGTCGTGTAACTCACTGTTTCTGAACTTTCAAAATAGTATGGGCACACGATCCGAGACATGCCCGTGTGCCATCGTGTGTGGCCTCGAACAGTAGCATTACTGACAAAAATTGCAGAAAAGTAACAGGGAGAATTCTAAGAATTTGATACCCTACCTGTTCTGAAGTAAAAGTGAATGTCCCCTCTCAAACAGAAGCCTCGCCCAACACCGAATTCACTAAACTAGTCGAGATATCGTCAACAGTATGATCTTCGCGAAATTAATCACCGTTAGTAGTAATACAAGACAACTCCACAACAGTTTTTTCGAATTAATGGCAAAATGCTTTTCCTCTGTTTAACCAAATCCACAATAAAATGCAAACACCCAAAAAAAGAAAAAGAAAAATGAAGAACAATGAATGTTCTTCAAATTAAGAGAAACTATCTATAAGCATAACTTCCTTTTCCAAAAATTGGCAAACAAAAAAAATAAAATCATTGTATACGCAGAGGTTCGGACCGATGTCTGCAATGGACAAGCGAGTAGAGGACAGTTGTGTGATGATTGAACCACTAGGCTCATCGTTGAAACAATACTGCACAAAAATTAATTTATGTAACTCGTTCAAGTCCTCGAGTTCACAAAAGGAAAATCATAGAATTTGCAACAGTTACAACTCAAACATTAGAACACAGATAAACAGTTAAAGGTTTTAACCACAGTAGCAAAGATAATTTCAGTGACATGCTTCACAAAGCAAAAGTTAAAATTTCGAGGTTATAGTACCTATCGGATTAGTCAAACCGGTTGAATCGGGTACCATTGGTCTAATTGGTTCATCTATTGGTTCAATCCTGTAAAACTTGAGCTTCGATAATGATATGTAATATGTAAAAATAATTATTATTGTTTGAGTTTTGAAGAAACTGCGAAAGAAAAGAGAAAAAATAGTTCCCATGATTTTTTAATCACTGTTAAATTTTGAACAATCCAAGTTTTAAAACGGATTTTGAAATTTAAAATTTAACTTTGATGAAATTGGACTTGGATTTGTCCAAAATAAAATCCAACTTTCAATTTATTATATAAATAAAGAATTTGGATTTTGAAATCCAAATCCAATTTTTTGACCCAAATGATGGTTTCCAAAAATGCTATTGTAACAATTCAGTTTTAATTGTAATATCAAATCATATCATTATATCCATTATACCTAAGGGCAAACTAGACTAGTAGTCATTTAATTATTAGTATTTTTTTTGTTATTCAATTATGAAAGTTATATAATGATCACTCAGCTGGCTAACGATTGTAATTTTTAAAATTGACATAAACACAACTTTAACCCTCAACATTTATATATTCTGTCACTTTAGTCTTGATTCTAAAAATTTTAATTCTCAACATTTACAAATAGTGTAATTTAGGTTTTTTTTTTTTTTTTTTTGCATTTTGACTTTTCTTTATGATTTTTTCATCCAAAAAGCTAGAAAAACAAAATTATCAACTAAATTTTATTGAAATATACAATAAAAATTGAAACACCAAAAAATTCAAGATAATAATTTTCTCATTCTTTTAAAATTATAACCCTCAATGTCACAAAAAAAAAAAACAAAACAAAATTGCCAAAAAGATCAAATTACTCAATGTATAAAAGTTAAGGGTTAAAATTACTATTATGTTAATTTTAGAAGTTGTCACTGTTAACCAATTGGTGATAAAAAAAGATAAATTATGAAAAAATTACTAATAATTAAATGATAAAAATACTAATTAGTTAAATAATTGTCACTTTTATTATGCATAATAATGTTTTTTTTTTTGGTGAATAAAGAAAATACAATCTAGATTATTACATCAAAAGGTTCTGAATAGGTGAACATTCCTCATCTTGTCCAAATCAAGAAGCCTTTGGATTGTGTCAGAAGGGGAATCAAAAAATTGCAGTTCGTCACTAGCAGATAATCCTTGCTTAGCCAAGCGATCAGCAACTTGGTTTTGTTCCTTAGGAATATAGAGTACGGACCATTGAGCTTAAGAAAGGATATTTTGAATACGTCGAACCAAAGTAGAGTTGGATGTGAATGAGGTACTTCCTTGAATGGCTTGAAGAGCTTACAAACTATCAGTTTGAATGGTTACGATATCATGACCTCGACGTTGGGTAATCTTAAGCACTTCTAAGATTCCCCAAAGCTCAGCATAAAAAATGGAGCACTTTCCAAGATACCGATTGTACCCAAAAAGCCAATCACCATTTGTGTCATGCGCAACTCCTCTAGCAATTGCTAATCCAGAAGCCAAGTTGACAGCACAATCCGAATTAAGGACGATTCTAGAGCCCGAAAATTGCACATCTAGAGAAACGGTGGTCCCAACATCTATTCTAACCGTGGAGGTCGACATGCATTGGATAACCCAAGAGTATGAATTTCTGATAACCTCCCTTGAACTACAAGAAGGTCCTTGGAAGATAAATATATTGTGATTTTTCCAAAGCCACCAAATTATAATGTCAAACAAGCAAGCCCAATTGGTGGCTCCCGCATGGATCATGGAAATATCCTACACATTAGAAATAATCTAGTCTTGCAAATTAGAAGTGAAAAAATTAGAAAGATGATTACCTGTGAGAACTTGACTCCAAACATCCTTAGCTAAAGTGCAGTCTCTAAGAATATGTAAGATGTCTTCCGAATGAGACTCACAAATGGGACAAGAAGGATCGACCGCTTAACCTCTTTGAACCCATTCCATTGCTGAGTAGAGTTGCTTGAGGACCAACCAAATGAAGAAACGGACTCTTTGAGGCCCGGGACACTTCCTAGCACTCTTCCATTTATCATCCACTAGACTCCAAGCATCACCTTTTAGAACCTTATTAGCACTTTTAATCAAGAAACTTTTTGACGAAGTATGGGACCAGGTGATTTTATCAAGACCAACAGAGGAATTTGGAGGAGGGATAGCCATAATACGCTGAACCACCACTTCATGAAGCCAAACTCTAAAAAGGTAAAGATTCCACGACCTATCTTCAGTAGTTATCTCATGAAGGTAGCAACCAAAGTCAAAAGAAACATTTTCAGGAATATACTTAATCAATTGACCTTCACTCCAAACCCCCCACACCCTTTTGGTTGGCAAATGGAATCCCAACCAGTCAAAGACATCTTCTACTTATGTTTAGAGGAGCCCCATATGAAATTCATTACTAAACTTTCGATCTCATTACAAATTTTTTTGGGAAGGAGCATGAACTGCATAAAATAGCTAGGGATGGATCTGACTAAGCAAGGGTAACCCGACTGGCGATGAATAATTGCTTGGCATCCCAACTTTGATGCTTGCCTCAGACTTTTTCAACTACAAAATGCATGGTACTACTAGTTACCCTCTGATGAAAAAGAGGTATACCAAGATAATGCCTAAGATCCTGAGTTTTTTGGAAACCAAAAGACGAGCTAATCGAATCCACTAACAACTTATCAAACCCCTTGGAAAAGAAGATATTCATCTTTCTACCATTAATTTTATGGCTCGAACACTCGTAAAAATTAGCCAGAATATCCTTGATAAGACCACCATGCGCCAAGTCAGCTCTGCTAAAAATAACCAACTCATCGGTGAAGAAGAGATGGGATATAGGAGGTCCATCTCGAGAACTTCTAATAGGCTTCCAACTACCATCTGATATAGTTGAGTGAATCGAATGACCCAACCATTCCATGCATAGGACAGGTAGGGGGAAAGTGAGCATCCTTACCTTATACCCCTAACTGGCTTAAATTTCGAGAGAGGAGCGCCATTCCACAAAACCTGCATTATAGAATTGGATATAAAGGACATAATAACATTAATGAGATACAACGGAATACTTGTAGCCAGGAGGGAAGCTTTGATGAAGTTCCATCTAACTCTGTCATAGGCTTTCTCAAGATCAATCTTGATTGTCATCCACTTCCATTTGGATTGACTTCATATGGAATGAATCACTTCTTGAGTGATAATGACGTTGTCGATGGTTTTCCTACCTGCAATAAAACCAGCTTGCTCTTGTGCAATAATCTTAGGAAAAATGAACTTAAACCGACTAGCGATGACTTTCATCACTAATTTGTAAAGAACAGAATAGAAACTAATGGGACGAAATTGGGCAAACTCTTCCGGATTGGAAACCTTAGGAATAAGGACGATAAGTGTGTTATTCAAATCTCCGTCAATGATACCACCATTAAAAATGCTTTTAACCCAGTCACAGACTACTTCCCCAATAATATTCCACTACTTCTGAAAAAATAAGGGATGAAATCCATCACTCCCCGGAGCTTTAAGGGGAGCCATATCGAAAAGAGCAGCCTTGATCTCTTTGTTGGTGACTGGACTACCTAAAATCCTAATATCTCTTTGGTCAAGTTGAGGAAACTTACTAGGAGCTAATAACCCAATTGGACCAGGAATATCCCCATACAACTTTTGAAAGAAAATATTAACCTCAATTTTAATGGAATTAGGATCATAAAGGCAATCATCGGAAGAACTACGAATAGTTGTAATACGATTATTCTTCCTTTATCGAATCGTACAGGAATGGAAATATTTAATATTACGGTCTCCAAGCTGTAATCAATCACATCGATCCTTTTGCTTCAAAAGGAGTTCTTCATGGTGTAAAACATTTTTCAACTCTTGGCGAAGACGTAATTCAACCGGGGCTAAGCAATTAGAACCAAAAAAATTTCATTAATCTTTGAATTTTTGCAATCTCCTTAAACAATAACTTCTTATGAGAAGTGATATGCCCATACACCTTCTTATTCTAGTCCTTTAAGTTGTGGGAGAAAGAACCAAGAGAGGAAGACATATCTCTTGAAAAAGACCATTTACCCTTTACAAAATCACCAAAATCAGAATGCTCCGTCCACCCAGCCAAGAAGTGAAACAAATTACCTTTGAAAAGCGCAATAACCGGATTTAAAGAAAAGAGTATATGCCTGCGATCAGACTAAATCTTCGGGAGTTGGGTGACAACATTGTTTGGAAAATTTTGAAGCCAAGCTTTATTTCCCAAAGCTCGATCCAACCTTTCAAAAAGAGCCCTTTTATTCAAAGTAAATTGTGGAACGCCCTCCAGATTTTTTTGAAGAAGAAAGAATGGTATTGAAGTCACCACGAGCTACTCACGGACAATTACCTTGTAGAATCAAAGATCTCAAAATATCCCACATTTCCTTGTGTTTCTGATGACTCGGGCTACCATAAACAAAAGTGATGAAAATCGAAGAAGGAGAAGAAGGCAACCTAACCCGAGCCACAATGAATTGCGGATGGTAATGGATGACATCAAGACAGACACTATCCTTCCAACCAAGCTAGATTCCCCTTGAATATCTGATAGCTTCCACACGGAAAGAAAACTGAAATCCCAACTTAGCAATGATGTTATCAACTTTCGGCCCACTGACCCTTGTCTCAAGCAAGCTAATAATATCATGTTTATGCTGCTAATTATATTCCCAAAAAATACGGGGAAACCTATCACTGGAAATTCCAAGAAAAAATATTAATATTTATAAATAATATAAAAGTTAAAGGAACATACCATTACTGTCTAGAGACAATATCCACATTCACAATTTTTGCAGGAGCATTTGAGGTAGCATTATCTATGATACTGGGATTCGGAGTTAAGTTATGCTCCACATGAGCTTCCTTAGACTCGGCAAGAGAGCTGCACAAATTCCTAAAAGTTTTGAACCTGCTCCCTCGACCTCTTAAAGCAGTAGAAGTGACCCGACTAGTACGAGCGCTAAGATCTCTACCACTATCTTTCCTTGTTCGAGCCACTAGAATATCATCATTTAATTTTCCAGTTTTAGTAAGGTAAGAATTATCTTCAAATCTCATTACCGAATGCCTTGTAGGATCTAAAACCCCTTTAGACATAAAAACTATGGTGCCATCAAGTCCTTCAAAAGCAAGATTGGATAGTGCTTTGAATTCCCTAAAATCTTGCTCTAATAAAGGCGTCATCATTTTTAGAGGAGACACCTTGTTCGTCTTCAACAATCTCCATTTCCTTATCGCTTAGGGAATTGTGAAGTAGCTCTGAAGAAACAAGGACAAAATTAATATTAAAAGCAGTAGTTTGAGGATTAATTAATTCACAATTAAAATGAGCCAAAGAAGTATCAAGCATGGGCCTTTTCCCTAATTCTTTCTTTGTTTTTCCAACGCCTGAGCTATCCAAAAAATTAGAACTCCCAACCCCCATTATTGCTACATTAGATGGATTCAAGGGCAACCTAGAATCAAGTTGACCCGAACTACTAGTCTTCCTAGAATATGCTAGTAAAGACGCCCCACCAAGTTGTTTAGAATATGCAACTTGCAGCCCATTATCCTTAACCTTCTTACGGCTCGCAACAAAACTTGAACCAGATCTAATCCGTAAATCATTACCCTCAAGAGACCGTTGATCTGTTCTAGGATTAAAATCAACAACATCTTTTCTCAACGTATCTTTCCTTTATTTAACCCTAAAATCTTGCTTCACCAAACTCCTTCCTTTACTGGAAGTAGCCAAATCTCCCCCAAAATTTTGGTCATCATCAGCAAAATCATCGACCATGTCTTCTTCCTCCATCAACGTCGCATATCTGGTCCCCAAAGCTTCCTTCCTGGATTTCACAGCATCGTTCACTTGGGAAGACCGTTGTCCTCGTTAAGTTCGTGTTTCAACCAACACCCACGAGCCATAATCTGACCCTTTCCCTTGAGCTTCTCCTCCAGCACCACTGTCTGACTTGGCGTTTGTCACACCGGTAGGTTGCTCCTTGTTTGGTTCTGTAACTGCCGTAGGACAAAGATCTTTGAAGTGGTCGTATTTCCCACAAGAAAAGTAGACAGTGGGAAGAGCTTCGTACTCTACTCGTTGAATGGCATCATCAACCATCACTTGGGAAACTAATGGCTTCTCAAGGTTGATAAAAACAGCAAGACGGAAAAAATGTCCCCTCGTTTGATTGTCTGTTTGAAAATCCAGCTTTATAACTTTCCCAATCAATCCCCCAATTGCCTCCACTATTTTCTTTTTGTAAGAAAACCCCGAAAGACCTAGCAACCGGATCCAAGCCAAAGCCATCTTGGGATATGGATGCAGCAGGTTAAAGTCCTTTGTCCAAGGTTGAACAATGAGATATTTCCCGAATAGAATCCAAGGTCCCTGTATCAAAACACGGTCATAATCAGATTTGTCGTGAAAGTGAACCAGATAATACCCATTTTAAATGTCCATAAAATGGAAAGGGTAATCAGGTTTCCAAAGATTAATGATACGGTTATGGAGAGTATTGTAACCAATACTTCTCCTCAGCAGTTTTAAGACAACAGTAAACTCCATATCTTTGAATAGTAATTCCTTGACGCGATCGGAAAACTTTATGGCAGGGATGCCATTAACAAAATTCGTTTGCACATCTCCATCGAATAATTCTAAGTCACCATCTTTTTCAGTTTAAAGAGCATTACGATTTCCCTTAAGATTAGTTGAACCTCTCCCCAAGAGCTTGTTTTTCCACGACAAAGTGGGAACCGGAGTTGGATCAACAGCCATATTAGTGAACCCTTCATTGATGCCATCTTTAAATCTTACTTTTTTCATATAATGATCCTTACCAAGATGAGAATCAATTCCTTCTTCGTTATCGAAATTTTGCAAGGCTAGAGAGCGTTCGCTAGACATGTTTTTTTATGCATAATAATGTTAAGCCTTTATTGTTACTAGAATATGTCCTTGCTATTAAAGTTTTGCATAATAATTGTTGATTGTTGGTTTTTCATAATAATGTTGCCTCCTTTCCTTTTCTTAATTTCTGTATTTATTAAGGCTGAATTTGGTTTGGTTGAATATTTTATTATTTACGTTTGTTTTATGGTTTATATTTGAGGTTTGTCATTGTTTCTTCTAATAATATTGTATTTAAGGTTCAGATTTGTGTTCTCTCATTAGAAATGTAATATGCCTTACCAATGAAGTGCTGAACCCAATATTTATGTATAAAAATTGATATTTTAAGTAAATAAAAAATAATTATTTAACTCTTATGTTTATATAATATAATTAAGTTAATTTTAATATTTTAAATATAAAATATTTTGTACATAATAAAACATTAAAATTAAACAAAAATAAAATTCAGACCTATTAAAATTTTTGTTATAATAGTATTTGGGATTGTTATGTAAATTTAATTTAGTGACTTGGTACTCAGAAGATCTCACGGCTTTTATACTTCTATTTCATCAATCAATGTGGACTATTTTTGGGAGTTTTAGAGATTATTTTGTTATAATAGTATTTGGCTCTGTGATGTAAATTTAATTTGGGGATTTTAATATTTCAGATTTCCTTTTTACTTACATACATAAGTTTTACTCAAATTATTTTAATAAATACTTCATTTTAAAATTATAAACTTTTGAGATTTTTTATGAAAATGGAAAATGTTTTTTCTAATGTTACTTTAAATTATATTACATTATATATACGTTTTAAATGGTTTTAATCAGAGTGAAAATACAACTATGACCTTCTGGATCCGATCGTATCTTTTAAGTCGGGTTAAAGGGGTTACAAATTTCTTATAATCGTGAAGTGGTAACATAATGATTCATAGTATTGGAGAAATGAAGTGTGGTAAGTGACTTTAAAGTATAAATAAGTGTAAACATAAGTGATGACGAGTGAATATCATAAGTGTTCATAAGTACATAAGAAATGAAAATTTAGTAATTAATTGAACCTGAAAATGAATATGAAAGTGATCAATGTTAAATGAGGCTAGAGAAATGGTTATAAAATAATTGGTTAGTGGACATAAATGATGTGTTACATAGTAGTAAATAATCTCTTGAAAACAATGACATGTTCAAGAAATTATATTAATAAATGTAACAACCTAAATTTGGCCTAAACAAAACGGTTAAGTCAAGAATGTCACAATGTCACCATAGAGTAAAAGTACCATATCACATTGAAAGTAAACTTCATAGTTAAGTCATAGCATATGCACCATAGAAACGGAAAGTAAATCCAACACTAAGTTAAAAGCGAAAACACATGTGTCAAAAGTACTAGGCTTAAGTTTTAATTGTAGCATACTAATAACTTAGATATAAGTCCCTAAGAGTCCTAGAATGATCGAGCTCCTCGTCCGTCAGCTGTCAAGTGTAAGAAGACCCTAAAATACCATTAATTAAGTCAGTACAAGTTATACTGGTATGTCATAAGATTTCATAACGTAACTATAGAAAACACCATTATAGTTCAGTTATCAGATTTGTACATCTCAAACATATAGGTAGTCATACCGCAGTTCAGTAATACAGTAAACAGATACAAGAAAAGTTTCAGTTTCACACTCAGTTACAGATTCAATCATTATTATGAAACCCACCCCTGCACACTATCTCCGAGTGTCAGTCTGACACATTGTAGTGTTTACAGTTTCACTGCCAATTCAACTGTAATCTTGCAGTGTTTACAGTGTCACCATCAGTTCGGTAAATATTTTCAAGTAGCTTAACCATCGAAACAGTTCAATCACTTCCTTCAATTCTTAATCTCAGTCCCATGCAGATGCAAGACAGATATCAGATGATACATTTTAGTACAAGCTCAAATGTCTCAAATGCGTATCAAATGTTACCATCACATAAATAATCAGTCTCACGCTCAGAATCAAGTTGCAGACATGCATTACAACTTTCACAAATCGATTTATTCACACAAGTTCTACTGTTAACATATGTTCGCATTGCATAGAGTTTACGCACGAATATATATTACACACGGCCATGTGTTAGCCCGTGTGTGACACACGGCCAGGCACACAGCCGTGTGACCACTGCTCATGAATTTCTAAAACAGTGTATTCACATGGTCTGGCACATGCCCGTGTGTCCCAAGACAGTATACACACACGGTCTGATACACGCCCGTGTGTCCCAATATAGTATACACACACAATCTGGTACACACCCGTGTGCCCAGCCCGTGTGTCCCCTATATGTTACTTCTAAAACAGTATGCACACACGGCTTAACACACATTTGTCTTTGTGTACTCATCCCGTGTGTCACTAAACAGTATACACACATGGTCTAGCACACGCTCGTGTGCCCAGCTTGTGTGTCTTTTATACCTTATTTACATGGCACACGGCCTGGACACACACCCGTGTGCCCTCGAGCAAAGGTAAAAACTAGGTAAAATGCAGAAAAATGCATAAAAACCAAGTTTCAATACCCTACCTATCTTGGAGTAAAAGCAAAGAGTTCCTGCTCGAATCGAAGCCTAAACAGAGGTTTATTTAACCAAATCAACATCAATTCACTAATTCATGAACTATTCTCAAATTACTTCGTCGAACTTCAACATAAGTTCCAACTCTAATTTGAGAAAATGTTTACCTTTGCCTAACACCGAAATCATCGAACGAATGTGTCGAAAAGTCGCTAACAGTATGATCCTCACCTAAAGAAAATCATTCTCACTAGTAAGCAATAATTCCAACAATTTCTGAACAGCAACTCACTAAAATCGATAAAATCACAATGCGAAATTCGAGAAAACTTACTCAACAAAGTCACAATTTGCAAGATAGAAAGACAGATGACACTTCGACGATATTTTAGAACAATTTGCACAAAAAGATTTCCTCAATTAAGAAGTATTTCACAGTAGTCACGAAGAACTAAAAAAAAAAAGAAAAGAAAGAAAAATGAACGTAATAAAACTAAGAGGAAACTATAAAAAAATGAACGTAATAAAACTAAGAGGAAACTATCTAATTAACTTAACTTTTATTTCACCAAAGGAGTGCAAATAAAAAAATACAAATTTGTGCATATTGAGATTCGAACACATAACCCAAAAATAGACATACAGACATATGACCATTGAATTTCTAGGCTCATTATTGAAACAATACCGCTCAGAACTCAATTTATTACACCATTTCAGAGATTACAATTTTGAAAAACAAAATATAAAGTTTCAGAAACTCAACTCGAACCTCAAATCTCAAATGCCCAGACCGAACACATAACCACAAAAGCAAAGACAAATCCATTAACAAACGTGCAGGCAAAAGTTAAAAATTTTGGGGCGCTATAATAATATTATTACTATTAAATAAATTCTAGAAATTGTAAAATTTAAATTCATGGGTACTTATTAAGCTTTCATGAGCTTAACGCATTATAATAAACGCGTAGGTAAAGATCAAGTGAAGATAACTTTTGAAGTGGCCAACATCATCATCATCTCATTATCAAGCAAGGATTTGAATAGTACAGAACTTAAATTTTGGAAATAGAATGACATGTACATAGGATTTGAATCATAGAAAATTTTGTTGTAAGTAACTTGGTGGTTCTAAAACTATGGTATTGTATGCCTCTTAACCTTTTGTACTTTAGGATATACTTATGAGTTATATGAAGTTTTTGAATGTTAGCTTGACATTTTTAAGTATTAAAATTGTTTAGAAATTATATGGGATGATTATTGATAGTTTAGACTTGGTTTTAGATTATTCAGACTTGTTTTAGGTAATTTATCTTCGGTGTCGCACATCCAAAGTCCAGTATTGCAACATCAACTCAGTGTTGCGACACCCAACCTTCGATGTTGCGACATTGGATTCATTAGAGAAATTTTTTTGATGTCGTGACATTCAAAATCAGTGTCACAACATCAGCTTATTGTCGCAACATTAGTTCAATGTTACGACACCCACTTCCCAATGTTGCGACATTGACCCTGTTTACCTTATTTTGTATTGTTTAAGCCTCGAACAACCCCCGATTGTATACAAAATTTAAAGTAGGATTAGAAATTACATAAATAACTTCAAATGACTATATTTATCTTAAAGTGAAGTGTTGAACTTGAAGCTTGAGTTAAGTTAGCTTTAGTGTCTAAATTTGGCATCTCTTGCTAGGAATGTATCAATTCGTTCCAGGTAAGGGATGTTACAGATTGAAAGACTAATATGTCGTCCATCAAGTCCAATTGAGGAGATGCTTTTTCTTGAGTATTGGTGCAGATGATTCCCAGAAGATAGAGACATATATGTGACTGGCTGTATTGATAGTATATCTAACAAGACCCAAGTAGAATATATCCTAAACCCGTTTATGGATTTATTCACTTATGACTTTCATAGTGTGACATACCTTACTCTTAAGTGGACGATGGACGATGGACTATGTATGTGTGACTAATGGTACTAAAAAGAACATATGTTTTCTCTCCATTTATGGGATAATTTGTCCCACTTAGTTGTCTTTAGTTCATATTTTAGCATTTTTTTAGTTTAGTACATTGCATTTTCTAACTCAGTGGACCTTGTCCTAATTTTCCTTAATTTTGCCATATTTTACTACTAATGTCGCTGCATGAGCACTTCTAGATTGGGCCCAAAACTGTCGCCACATAAGCACTTCCAGATTACACCCAAAACTATCACCGTAGGAATATTACCGGAATGCACCCAAGACTGTCGCTGCATAAATATTCTTCAAATTGCATCCAGAACTATCGCTGCATAAGTATTCTTCAATTGCACCCAGGAATGTTGTTGCATAAACATGTCTAGAATTATCGCTGCATAAACGTGTTCAGAATTATGCCCAGAATTTTCATCACATCTGACAGCTGTCTAATAAGAATAGAAATGTGTGAGCTGTCCAATCTAGTATAACCAACTTGTATAATTGAATTTTGCAGAAGAGACACCTATACAATTTAGGGCTAAATATAAGCACACACAAAGCATGAAAGGTGAGTCTCTCTTTTCCTTAGTCTCTCATTTTTGCAATATTATCTTCTTTAACCTAGCTTTTTAGCTTTTAGGCTATGGAGACTTGAGACCCCTAGGGTGAATCAACGTGAAAGTGATGTAGACCAGCTCCTGATGAGGAGTTCTTGAGTGTGACACAAGAAGAGAGTAAGAGATCAAGTCGAGTATCCTAGACATAGTATTCTTCATTTGTTCTTTTATATTTCTTTCTTAAATAATAGTAATTCATGTTATTTCAAGATTGTATGGAAGTACACTTGATATTTAGATAATTGATATTTTATCCAAGCTTGCATTTACTGTTTAATCTTTGGGTTTGAATGATTTTAGCACGGAAGTGTTATTGCATCACAGTCACTGGAAGGTGCAGTGATAGTATAAACTAACAAGCAAGACAATGGAGGTTGCTTGGGGATTGAAGGAAATTGGTCCACTTGTTCTTAAGTATGTTGCATTGCCAGCACTGGAAGGTGTGATTAGTGTGCATACTAAAGTCATAGATCTAATAGAAAGGCCAAGTTTGGTAAGATGTTTATTGCACTTCATTGCACCGACAAATTACCTGTTATTCTTAACCTTGTAAGCTACACTTAGTTTTTTGCTAACTATTCACGTTGTGGATCTCATTTTAACTTTATTACATTTTATCTTTATTTTCACATTATTGTTCCGACAATCATTCTCACAATTTATTGCATTTTACTTATTCAATGCACGGACAATTTTAGACAACAGACACCCATCCTCGTGGGATCGATATCCGACAGATTCATTTCTGTCCAGTATACTTGCATCGACAGTGTACGCTTTCACATTGCTGTGACGTTCATAGCACTCGTATATTTTGATGTAAGTAAAAACTTGAGTTCAAATAGATAATAAACTGAAAGTTGGTGCATTGGGTATATGAACTTTGCGGTATGTAGCATCATTCATAATAGTGGAATTCATAACCCAATTAATGGGTAAATGATATATTCTCATCGATTTTACATTATAGATAAAAAATAAACGTGATCATGGGTCGTTTATCTTTGTGATAAATGGCTTAATTACCATTTGATAGTAACGACTTATCATGAAGGAAGATGTAATGGTTACCATAAGATAAAATGAGATCTTATTAGGAGAACAGATTTATCCCAAAGAAATTAAGAATATCCATTAAAGGTAACACACTTATAACAAGATCATTGGATGAGTATTGATTAAGTAGCTTTTGCAATGGTATGTAATAAGGGAGAGCACGATCATGTAATATAGTGGAATGACTTCATGCCTAAATAAGTTTATAATTAATAGGTGAAAAGCTGAAACTTAATTATAAATTATTTGAGCCCTAATTACATATGTCCAATTTGTCCATTCGCTAGCTAGTTGAAACCATAAATGAATTGCATGTAGAACCAAATGTACATAAATGAATGAAAATGAATAAGTTTGAGAACTGACTCACACTCACAAATGAATGTGTTTTCTCACTAAGTATAGAAATAACTTGAGCATTAATTTAAAGTTTTTGAATTATTATTAAATAATTGAAGTTCAAAAATGGAATTAAATTAATTGATCATTGTGAATCCATTGAATATGGAAATTAAATATATTTCCTCATAAATTCTTTTACAGTAAAGTTGTCATGATTTTAACAGAATTAGAATTGAGTTCAGAAAATTATTTAATTAGAAAAATTAATTTATCTAATTAAATTAATTAATAAATAATATTTATTTTGGAAAATAAAAAAAAACATATATTGAGTTGGAAAAAATTATAAAGTGTTGGGTTAAAAATGTAGGAATCACGTATAATTTGACTCAATACAGGAAAAGCCCAATTCTCCTCATATTAGGATTTTTTACCCAAATAATACAAAAAAATAATTAATAACCAAAATGGTATCCCTAAATTATTATTTACCAAAATAGTATGTTTAGTTAAGTGGAGGGACTCTAAGTAGCGGCACTAAGGGGTATTTTTGACACGTGTTTTTTTTAATTTTTTTATTATTTTTATATATTTAAAAATTAAAAAATATTATTTTATTAGTGGAGGGACTTAAAGTGGCAGCACTCAGAGGTTTTTTTCAAAAAAATACGAGAAAAATACGACAAAAAAATACCTGACACCCAGTGGAGGAACACGAAGTGGCGGCACCAATGAAGGAATATCAAGTGGCAGCACTAAGGGGTGTTTTGCCACTTGGCAGCACCTCATTGTGCCTTGTGTGTGTGTTTGTGTGAGTTTTTTAAAAGGTGAAAATTAATTTGAGTGGTTTAGAATTTTTTGGTAGGTGATAAAAATTAAATAAAATAAAAAATTTTGTTATTAATTAGGTGGGAGGGGGGGAACAACGAAAAATGAAGGAAAAAAGGAAGAAAAAAGAGAAAGAAAGAAAGAAAGAAGAAGGAAGAAGGAGAAGAAGGAGAAGGAAAAAAAAAAGGTAATGTGTTTATTTTTAAATTTAATTTTAAAATATTTTAATTTGTTAATTAGTAGTGGTAATGTGTTTGATTTGTTATTATAATTTTATTTGTTTAATAAGTTGATTAAAAGAGTAAATTAAGAGGAGTGGAAGAAAGGTAAGTTTAGTTAATATTTTAAGTATGGTTAATTTTAAAATATTTTAATTTGTTAGTTAATTTGATTATTTTAAGTTTTTTGTTTTCTTTAATTTAATTTTTAATTGATTTGTTATTTAATGTTGTTATAGTTGGAGAGTAAATTAAGAGGAAAAGAATAAATGTAAGTTTGTTATTATGTTATTATTAATTTACTTTAATTTAATTTTACTAGTTAGTAATTTTATTTTGTTGTTAGTAGTAGTAAGTAAAAAATATTGTTCATATTTATTGATTTAAAATTTAATAATGTTTAAATTTTGTTAGTTAGTAACTTTATTATACAAGTCATAAGATTGTTTAATAAAATGTAAAAGAAAACTATTACAAGTGTTTAATAAAATAAACAATAATCTATTTTTAAGTTATAATTAAAATTAATTACAAGTATGAAATTAAAAAATTTATTATTTTATAAAAATAAGAGAGTTTTAATAATTCACAAAAAATTAAACTTAGCTAATTAATTACCAAAATATAATATAAAAAATAATTAATTATCAAAATAATATCTCCATCATATTATTGACCAAAATATAATATAAAAAATAATTAATTATGAAAATAATATTCCCATCATATTATTTATCAAAATGATACAAAATAAATTATTTTATACCATTTTAGTAAATAATGGTGTGTAAATACTATTTTGGTTTATAAATATATATTTTGTACAATTTTAGTAAATAACACATTTTGGTATTTAATTATTATTTTTGTATTATATTAGTAAACTTATGTATTGAACTAATTGATAATTTTTTTTTAAGTTACAGAATGACTTCATTAATTAACTCGAAACGTCCTCATATAGTCAAATTAGTGAATGCGGATACACACCAAGGCAATATGAATGTAAAAAAATTATTATTTGTTCATTATGTCATTCACGATATTATTATTTGTTTACAAAATTAATTTTGGTTATACTAACTATTTTTGTAAATTAACAGGAAGAGCTCGCGTATCGTTCATTGAGGGGTCGTGCACAGGGCCTTAAATTCCCCCCTCATGAACGTCTGCTTCCGTACTTACGGAATACCGGATTTGCATCTGCGGCATTGATCCAAAAATTTGAGTTAAGATATGATTTAATCAGTGCATTGGTGGAGCGTTGGCCCCCGGAGACCCACACATTTCATCTGCCTTGTGGGGAGTGCACTATGACATTGGAGGATGTTGTGGTCCAACTAGGGCTACCAATCAATGGTGTACCAGTCACCGGTGTTAGTTCGTTTCAAGAGCCGGCAACGATGTGCATCCAGTTACTAGGTCGCTCACCTAGTAATAACAATGACTTCACGTCGTTGTTATTTACATGGTTGAAGAGTAATTTTCAGCACTTACCCGAACACGCAACTGAAATGGAGGTTTCTTGGGCCATTCGAGCCTATATTTTGCTAATGATAGGGGGCATACTCATGCCGGACGCAAATAACAATAAGATCCACTTGATGTATTTGCCTTTACTAAGAGATTTGCAAAAGATTCATGAACATAGTTGGGGATCTGCGGTGCTTGCCATGCTATACCGAGAACTTTGTCGCGCCACAAACCCTTCTTCTCGGGATATAGGTGGATGCCTAGTGCTATTGCAATCTTGGGCACTATATCGAATACCATTCTTGGCATCCGTTAGGCACCAAACATATGTTTTTTCACTCGTTAATAGGTGATTACCATATACCCTAAATTTTAATTATTTGACATATTTTATTAATTATATTAATCTAACAAGTTATTTTTTGTTTTCTTAGATGGAAAACAAAACCGGGGATCGGGAGGCAGTACACAGTTCCCATGTATCGTTTGATGCTAGAGCAATATGCTGGGGAAGGGGTATGTTGTTCATTAACATGTTAAATTATATTACTTGACTCGTGTTAATATGGTTGCATGTTACTAAATTATATTACTTTAATCTTATTAATATTTTGACATGTTATTAATTGTGCAGTTCATCTGGACCCCATATATACAGCCAGAAATTACCGCTGTTATTTCCGCCTCAACATTCCTCTACTCAGACCAATGGTGCATTAACGCACCGATAATCAATTTTTAAACAGTGGAGTGGTATGCCGGGGATCGAGTACTCCGGCAGTTTCGTTGTAAACAGCCTATCCCGCAGTCGTCATTCCAATTAGGGTCTATCCATGGGATGGATAATAAGGGGAAAGCAAATTGTGATTGGGGGAGTGTGCATGGACAATATGTTTATGTGTGGAACAACTGAATGAGTCGAGTACCTCCAATGGAGTACACTCCGGATTTACAGCCATCGGTGCAGTACATGCAGTGGTTCATTGAGTTTGGGAAACCATATTTGATTGGTGCTTCATCGACGATAATTCCCCCATACATGTCTCGACAAGATCGCCCCTATCATGTAGCTCCTGCCCTAGAGCCACAGCCAGTGCCAGAGCAACAAGAAGAGGAGGATGAAGAGGCATTGAATGGCGATGATTCTTATCGTCCTGATTTTGCGAGATCATCACATATGCATAGCTCATCAAGCCAAGGATATCAGCCTCAGTTTGACAAGCCACCGTAATACTCAAGCCAAGGATATCAACCTCAATTTAACGAGCCACCGCAATACTCAAGGGAAGGATATCAGGTTGAGTTTGACGAGCCATCGCGATACTCTATTCCTCCCGGGCAATACTCTACTCCTTCGAGGCAAATGGACCCTAATGATGATGATGAACTTGACGAGCAACCTCGACGTAGACGTCGGCCACCACGAAGATATACCCCGAGAACCACACCATCTAATCATGGATACTAGGGTTGTATCTAATAGTGTTTAAATTTGACTGTTGATGAATTATAATGATGAATTTTTCATCCATAATGTACATATATTTTAACCTATTTGATCATTTATTTAAATTTTATAACATTAAACCTTATACTTGAAACCCTAAATAGTAAAGTTGAAAGGCTTAGAGACTTAAAGATTAATTTTATCATTTTTATTAAGTGAGATATTTTTGAAGAAAAGTGTAGAGAATTTGAGAGATGAAAAATTGTAAGATAGATAATTTTTATGGTAAAAAGATATTTGAGTCTAATTTCAGAAACATCAAACGAATTATAATTTTGAATTCTTTACCTCAAGATATAAATAATTTAGTGACTGTGACGCAAGTGGACAACTTTGAAAATTAATGTAAAAATAAAATTAAGAGGTATATGATGATGAACCGGGTTTGGGCCCTACTCGATCCGGATGACTAACCAATATGATAGGTTCGTTGAGGGCAATTACGTCGAGTATGCCCAGCTAGCCTACACAGTCCACACAGCTTGCCGCCGTCTGTTTTCTCCATAATGTCCATTTCGTTGCAGATTCTGGTGATATGAGGATGACCTTTTGGATTCCTTCGTAAACCTTTGTTCGGGATAAGCTCGAAAGTCGTCGGAGGTACCTCTCATGTGGACAAGTCAGGCAGGACGGGGAACTCATTTTCCCAAATACGTAACGTACGATAGAGAGTGTAAACGGGGTCGATGAACTGTTCAACATTGAGCGACACTTTAGCACAAGCTGCAACGACATGCGCACAGGGATAACGAAGTGTATCGAACCTCCTGCAATCGTAGTGTCTGTTTTGGAGATCAACCCCGTATGACCTAGGTGGGATACCAGGTCGACGCCCAATAGTCTCAGTAACTTGAAATCGTTGAAACTGTCGTGAATATATTTCAACGTTCATCGTCCTCGCACTCTGACGGTTTGTATCTATTGCATTCCTGACAGCTTCGACAAACACGTGTCCAGCGTTCATCTGATCGATTTGTCGCGTTCCCATTACTGGCATCAAGGTAGCTAGCCTATAAAACGTAGCGGAGAACACAGATGAAATCGGAAGATGTCGTATTCTCTTGAACATGCCGTTAATTGATTCTGCCAGGTTGGTCGTCATTTGACCATATCGATACCTCTCATCAAAACTTTGAGACCATTACCACGGCTCCATGGTACCCAACCACTCGCGTAGAGGCTTGTTCGTTTGACCTTCCATGTCACGCTCAAGTCTGGTCATTCTTTGCCGGAATTGGTGTGGCTCTAGCTCGTACACTGTAAGAATATTAAGAAAACTTAAGTTACAGTCTAAAATTAAAACCTTAAAAATATAAATTGGAACTTAATTTTTTTACCCATTTTCACAAGTTGTCTCCGCTAGTCTGCATTATTATATTCTCGTTGGAAGTTAGCAGCAATGTGTCGGCTGCAGTAAATCGATTTCCATGGTACATCAGTACACCTAATGGCCGTAATAATACCCTTCGCTCTATCAGAGATGATGTAAATATTATCGTTATGAATCACATGCCTCCGTAGGTTTCTCAAGAAGAATTCCCAAGATTCCATGTCTTCTTTGTCCACAATAGCGAATGCTATTGGGAGCACGTTTTGATTCCCGTCTTGAGCCACCGCAATTAGTAGGATTTGCATATATTTCCTTTATAGCCACGTTCCATCTACCTGGACAAATGGCTTGTAATGAGGAAATGCTCGAACGCAGGGATCAAACGTCCAAAATATATACTGAAAAATCCTTCTTCCCGGTTGCATGTTGTTTAACTGAGCCATAATAAGGTTGTGTCACCAACTCAATCGCAGTCCCCAGCACGTACTGTCGCATTGCGGCTATCCATCCTTGTAGCTCATTGTATGATGCATCCTAATCACCGAACAATTGAAACCCGATAATGGAATCGTCCTTAACCATTGGCATGATATGTGTGCAGATGATTCTGGAATCAAGTTTTCGGTGATCTTCTGACAAACGAGTTGAACTGCATGTGTGAGGCCCATCAATTTTTCTTATCTCCCACATCTGCGACTTCTGGATAAATGCAGCTCGCACCCGCCACTTGCAACCTTCCGTCGACTTCCAGCACTCTCCAATATACAATGTCGGTTTAGACACTACGACTTTGTAGTCTATCGACACATTCATGCTATATCGCTTAATAGAAAATATGCATTCTTCCTTGGATTCAAATTTTTTGCCCACAAACAACTCTTCACAATCTGCTGCTAAGGCCAATCGGTGAGCAGGTACTATTTCAAGGTATTCCGTGAACTCTGCATGTGTCGCATCGGGGTTTATAAGCGACATGTTTGCCCCAGGAGGATTATTGTGCATCACAATATGTGTAACTGGATTTTCGACTGGATTTTCATCGTCATTCGCCCCTTCATCGTCAATATCATCTAGGACTTCATCCACATCCGGATCACTATCAATATCGACTTCATTATCAGAAGGAATACTACTATCATATCCACCATCTTGATCTGCATCATTCTCGGGTGCAGCAGCATTAAGATCGATGTCTAGCCCACGTACGATTGATTGACTTTCAATGTACGATACTGGAACCACCATACACGGAGTTGAATCTTCATTTTCTAATGGAGTTGGATCTTCATTTTGTACAGGTTCCACATCAACTAACTCAGCAAACAATTGAACCGGTGCATTTGGGTCACTTTGATTCGAACAATAAAGAGCGATCATTGTCTTCACATCTTCGTCGTCTACAAGTTCCATCTCGGTGAATTTGATGGGAGCTATCGAAACTGGAAACTTGTAGAAAAGTTTCGAGATCCTTCTCCCACAACGTCTAAAAATTTTTGCACTAATCCTTGCTTTCATATCATCAACCGAGATATTTCGACGAAATCTCATTCCTATTTGTTCCCGACAATCAAATATACATCCAACCGATATTCTCGAAATTACTCCATCAAAATAAATGCATACAAAAAATTGATTATCCATCTTCAATAAATTTGTTAAAAATTAAATAAAATTTAATAAATAAAATATGATTTTACAAAGATATCATACTCAAATAAAATTAAAATTAAACACATTACCTTTCTTTCCTTCTTCTTTCTTTCCTCTCCTTCTTCTTTCTTTCCTTTCTTTCTTTCCCGTATATTTGCTCCCCCCTTTCCTATTTTATAACAAAAATTTTATTTCATTTAATTTTTATCACAAACTCTAAAAATTCTCAACCACCCAATTTTATTTTCACAAATAAAATAAAATAAACACACACACACGACACAATGGGGTGCTGCCAAGTGGCAAAACACCCCTTAGTGCCGCCACTTGATATTCCTCCATTGGTGCCGCCACTTCGTGTTCCTCCACTGGGTGTCAGGTATTTTTTTGTCGTATTTTTCTCATATTTTTTTGAAAAAAAACTCTTGAGTGCTGCCACTTTAAGTCCCTCCACTAATAAAATAATATTTTTTAATTTTTAAATATATAAAAATAATAAAAAAATTAAAAAAAACACGTGTCAAAAATACCCCTTAGTGCCGCCACTTAGAGTTCCTCCACTTAATTAAACATACCATTTTAGTAAATAATAATTTGGAGATACCATTTTGGTTATTAATTATTTTTTTTGTATTATTTAGGTAAAAAATCCCCTCATATTACATGTGAGGGGCGACAATCCCAGTGTTATGAAATATTATGTCAGTTGTACAATCCACATGTTTAAATGCATGTATCAGTGAAATTGTATTTTATTTATTTATTAAAAATGTGTTGCAAAATCTGTTAAATTTAAAAAACATTAGGATTGAAAAAGTAAATATACTATAATATTTTTATTTTAAAAATTTTGGTGTTATATATTATTATCAATATGTACCGATTTTAATTTAATTTAAAAATAATTTGTGAATCCTAGTAATAACTTTTTTTTTAATTTAAAATAAAAGGCTTTGAAAGTGTTTCTTTTATTGTTTTTGATTTAAAAAAGTGAGTGTTTTATTTTAATATATGTATATTAAAACTAAATTATAACTTAATTTACAATCAAATTATAAAAACCTTTGGAATATGTTATATTAATAAATTTGTCACACCACAATGATAAAGTAGTAAAATTTTAATAAGGTTATTTTAAAATTTATTTAATATTTTTAAAAGTTATTAGTATGGAATAATGATATATTAATAATTTGTATATAATAAAGGTAAATGTTATATTAATAATTGGTATATGATATTCCTATATGTTATATTAATACTACAATATTAAATTTAAAAAATTATAAAAATAATTTTATATTACGTATATATCAAATTGCATTTCTTAATTGAAAGTAAAAACATAGAGAAAGATATGTTAAAAATAAAGAAATTAAAATACTATTCTTTAAAATAATATTTATCTTAATGATAATTTTTTTAAAAAGGAAATTTATTAATTCATTCAATGAATGTGAGCATATAATTCTAGGAAAAAACAATAAACGCTCATCGTAGACGGTGGAGAACAAGCTCCATCAACACAATAAAGACTTCGGCTTACCATAAATTAAACATTATGATAAATTAACAATTGATTCTATCACAACTCAAGTTCAACATATTTGGAGTAATTGCAAGCATTTAATACAATAAGAAAATCAATATCAAAAGGTCCAAAACAACGAATAAAAATTGAAAAAGGAACCGAACATCCACCAAACTGAAAAGGATGACGACAAAACCATTCATAAAATCACTTGTAAAAGTAAGATTAAAAAACATACTACAATAGCAGATAAAAACTTCTAAAAATGAAGATCTATTAAAAACAATGGAAAACAAACAAAAAATCTATAAAATTTAAGAGAACACGGGTCCAAACCGACTCATTAAATCATTTATTATTCTGAAATACTCTCAAAACATAAACAAATTAAAAAAATCGACGAAGAACTATCCACTTTTCAAGAGAAACTGCTAATAGCTGGTGGAGTTTTAGTAATAATAGACACCACTATCTATCTATTACAACTTGTGAAAACAACAAAGATACCTCCAAAATAGATCTGCAAATTGAAAAAAGAGACGACATATAGAATGGATGAAAAGAAAAAAAATAAATAGAGGATTTGGGATAGGGAGAATAAGCCGAATGATAACCAATCCGAAGATTAGGACCATTGCTCGACAAAATAAAAGACAAGAAACAAACGACTTCGAAAAAAAAAAATTTAGGATTTCATTCTCAATCATATTATTTTTTTTATAAATATACTTTTCATCTTAATGACAATTAAATAATATTTATAATTATGATAATATTATTGCTCGTTTATGAAAATTATATATATATATATATATATATATATATATATATATATATATTATTTTCTTACATAAAAAATAAGTAAAATTTTCAAAATTTATCTAACCCTTTCAAATTTTACTTTTTTTTTTGCTAAAATAATAATTATCTACTTGTAAGCTATTCACTTTTTTACTTATGCTACATTTCGTTAGGTAGTTTAGTATATAAGTTAGTAATAAATTAATTCAATTGATAATATTTAATCATTCTCATACTTTATTTTCAGTAAAGAAAAAAAAATTTTGACTTATTTTGAAGAGGTTTCTATTATAATTTAGACTAATTATTTTTTTTGAATATACAGGTGTGATTACATAATAGTATCTATTCATATTTTATTAATCCTTTGACAAGACACACACATATTGCATACACAGGTGCTCGAATCCGGAATCCCTAGGATGAACAACATCTTCTTTTTCACTGGAACCACCTGTTGGATTTAAACTAATTATTATTTAATTAACAAATACATATTTTTAAAAATATAAAAATATATTATTTAATAAATTTTAAAAACAAAACATGTAAATATAACTAGTTGTATATATGAAATGCTTTTGTATGTTATATTAGATTAAAGATTGAGATTAAACAGAATTTCATTATTTTAAAATAATAAAACGAAAGTTCATAGTAAAAAAAGAAGCAAACATGTACTTAGAGGTATTTATGGGTCAAGTCGAGTCGGATTTAAACTTAAATATGATATTAATATATTTTATATTTGTCCAAGTTTGGCTCAACCTGAATTATGAGTTTAAAATTTTATCTAAACTTGTTCATATTTACAAAAGACTAACCTAAATCAATTTAAGGCCTCCATATTATTTTTAATTTTTTATATTATATTATTTTAATATTTAATAATTTTATTTATTTTTTATTTATTGAAAATTTTTATATAGTCATCTTAATATTATTTTAATATTTACATTAGTAATATTATATATTTAGTATAAGTTTATTTTTTAATGTGTTTTAAATTACATAATATAAAATATTATAAACTTAAAAATGGATCGAGTTGGACTCGAGCCTTGAATATTTAAGTTCAAACCCGACCCATATTTTAAACGTACTTTTTTTTTTTTGGCTTAAAACCATTTTTTAGACTTAATATTTTTATACAAACCCTTCCAAATTCTGAGCGGACTTTCTGACCTAGGGAAATAACCCGACTCATAAACAAATCTATATGTACTCTTAATGAATTTACAAAGTAGAGAATTAATTATTTTGCTTCCTCTGATAAATAAGCTAATAAATCCAATTGGGATGTATTAACCCAGTCCAAATCCAAAGAACAACCCGAAACCTTATGCTATATTGTTAGGAATATTTTATTAAGTTGATGTCCATCAAGATCAAAATAAGTTTGGATAAAGTTTAAATTCTAGTAGTCATTAAAATTAAAGTTCTATTTCATTTATACTTTTTATGTCTATAAATATAAACCTTGGAGAAGTATTGTAGCTCACTTCGATTGATCAATAAAATACGTTTTTTTTCTCTCTCATTCTCTTTGTTCTTTACTCTCCGTCCTTTTATTTTATAACACGTTATCAGCACGATTCTCTTTTAATTATTTTTCTCCATAAATCACAAAAATATCTCCAAATTTGCTATTGTCAATTACCTCCTAGAGCTACTACTATTTCAATCGTTAATTGAGGGCGACGCACTATGGGTAATCATTAAAGCCTTTAACCACTTAGTGCTCATGATAATAGCCAGGGTGATAACGATATTGTTAAAGATATTCAAGTATATTTTACTATGATTTATTTATTATATCGTGTTTATTATAATTTGAGACTAATCATGACGACATAAATAGATAGATTCTGATTTGAAATCCACACATGTTCGCGATGGTGATTATGGAATAAATAATCTATGAGGATATTTATAAGTTTGTCCTACTAAATTTGTTACATTCCTAAGAGTGAATGCAAACATAGAGAAAATAAAATATATAATCATGAACCACTAAAAGTGGGAACATAGTGATGAATAAGAGAATGATGAGAGTTCTCAAAATAACTTTTCAAAGGGTAAAGATAATTTATGTTATCAATGTGATATGAAAGATTATTAATATTTTATTTTTGTTAATATTTTTTGAGGAAGAATATTAGAATATAGTAATGAATTCTATCATTACATATAGAAAATATTTATTTTATTTTGTACTGAAACAATCCAATATTATTCCAATATTTGGTAGTAAAAAATTAGTCGAAAACTCTAGAAGAACCAATATATTAATATCTTGTGATGATTAATACATTGGTTTTAAAATATATTCATAATGGATCTCATATTGAGATTGTGAATGAGAAAAATATTATATTTCATATGAATCAAAAGAGGATTAGGTTATTGATTTATATTTATTATAAATTGAATTGATTGTGACTATCTTTGTTATATTCTTTTGTCATTATCTCCATTAAGGGGTTGAAGTCAAAATATTTGTATATGAAAGATCTACTTAAATTGTAGAAAAAAATTATGAGCAATAGAATATAGTAATTCTATCTAAAGCTCGTTATGGTTGAATGCACTTGAAGTTGCAAGTTTTTAAATCTGTGAGTATAACTTTATAGTATTCAAAATAAGTTCTTAATTAAAATTACGTGGAAAAATATTATTGATTAGAATCTTGCAAGAGAGAACTTATTTAACTTTTCATGATTCAAATGTGCTCCTATAGTAGCAATATCATGAAAAAATTTACTTATGGTTGAACAAAAATTTTTAACCATGAAACCTAAATTGTTCCCTGAAGAGAATGTAACATTATATGATAAATTCGAAGGACATAACCTTTGACATAGATGTAGTAAATTGGACTATAATAATAGTCATGGGAGATGGTCATGATAAATGTTCAAATCACCAGAAATGGAAAAATGAAGAAAGTAAGAAAAGATAAAAAATTTCCAAGAACTCTTCAAGAAGAGTGACAACTTATGAATGAAAAGTTTTTGATTATGTACCTATTGTATACTTGGAAAATAAGATTCACTCTCAAAGTTTGCTATTAATAAATGCCTTGCATTATAAAGATTTTGCACATTTGAATATTTTGGCGTATTCCGTGAAGCGAATATTACATATTATTTGGAAATTATATTATATGACTTAATGTCATTATAAACTTCACATTGATTTAGATATTTCCAGTAGTAAATGTCACAATGGTATTTATATGTGGATACAAAGTAAAATGAATGATAGTAAAATTATCAATTTGCTACAATTTAATTCAAATTGAAATGCATGTCAAAGTAAACCAGAAGTTTATTGGTACAAATATATTTACTACTTAGCATGACCAGTTAGACCATTCTAGATCATATATCATGCGAAAATTAATTAAGAATTCATATGAACATTCATTAAAGAACCAAGAGATTCTTTAATTTAAAGAATTCTCATTTGTTGTTTGTTCTAAATAAAAATTTGTTGTTAAAAACTCACAAGCTAAAGTTGAGATTTAATGTCTTACATTTCTGAAAATGAATATGGATCCATTCATCCACCATGTGGATAGTTTTGATATTATATGATTTTGGTAGATGCATATACAAAATAATCACATATATGTGTTATCAACTTGCAGTCTATCGTTTGCAAGATTGTTTGAATAATTAATTTCAGATTATGCAAGTAAGACAATTCATCTTGTTAATACTGATGAGTTTATATCTCAGTCTTTTATTGATTGAGTTTGAAAAATTTGGTAAAAATTTGTTATTTATGCGCATAATGATTTAGAGAAATTATTGATTGAACCCCTCTGATTATTATTTATGAGAACTGAACTTTTTCTTTCAACATAGGATTATGTTGATTTACGTATTGTACGCATTAAGCCAATAAATTTTAAATACTCCCTATTATAATTGATTTTTGGTTAAGAGCTAAATATTTCTCATATTTGAATTTTTGTATGTGCGTATATGTTTCAAGTGCTCCACCACAACGCACAAAGATGAGTGAATCCTCAAATAAAGTTAGAAATATATATTAATTATGAGCCTCCTTTTATTATGATATATTAAATGTATTGGAGATTCAGTTATAACATGATTGTGATTACTATTTTGATTTGATAGTTTTCTTGAAATTAGGGGGAGAGAACTAATAACTTGTAATGAGTTAAGAGGGAGAGTAATTTGAACTAGAAGTTCAACAATGATAACTCATTAAAATTTCAAATATAAAAATTTTCATAAAAGGAAAAAATCCATATGGTTATATAGTGAAGGCGAAGAGACCCAAGACATAACTAATAAGTAAAATTTCAGAAGAGATTCAGGTACTTGAAACTGAAGATTAAAATAGTAAAAATAAGAGATATCGATAAATTATGTCAATTTGAAAAAATGTCGAATCAATAATAAAAGTGGTTGACAATGGTTTTGCATGCAATATTATTGTTGAAATAATGAAATAAAAGGAGGATATTGAATAAATCTCTTGGGAAATATAGATATGAAACAAATTGGTCAAAATAGAAAGACACAACTCAAATGCAATTAAATTCGTGGAGTTTTTGGACTAGCAGTACAAATATCTTAAGGTATAAGACCAGTAAGTGTACAAATGAAGTAGTTTTGTAAAGGCGAAATGAAAATATGAAATTTTTCGTTAAGTCTTGACATTGATTATAATATGATATAATATTCTTTTGTAGTGGTTGCAATAACATTTCGATATATTATTAAATTGGTAGTTCATACTTGCGCCTCATGATTGTTACAATTTTTTGTGAATCACAATATAGTAATATTTATATTAAAATCCTTGAAGGATTTTAAATGCCAGAAATATATTGAAATTATCAGGAAATTGTTTATTTATATGAATTGAAATAGTTGAACATGTGATAAATTTGACTTAATCAATAATAGTTGAAAAAAGATTATAAAATGATCTAAAATATCTATTTGTGTTTTTATAGAAGAATCATGATTAAAATTTGTTATAAATATTGTCGAAACTCCTGAAGAGAGCAAAATATATTTCCCAAAATTTTCTCTCATTCATGACTTTTAAAAGAATTTAGATATAAATGTTTAGCAGATAAATTCAAATAATTATTTGAAAAACTAAGATTGAATATGTAGAATATAATATATTATGTGATGTTTTTATAAGAGAAGTAAATGAACGTTGTACTTTTTTTCTCTTAACTGAGATTTTATCTTATTAAATTTTTTTGATAAAATTTTTAATGAGACAACATATTATACATATTATATATATATGTATTTTTTTCTTTACTAGAAAAATTGACACATTATTTACTAATAAACATTCAACGGAGTGTTATATAAATATTTTATTAAATGAATATTTACGAAGATAAAAATAAATTTTGATGAAGTTTAAATTATAATAGAATATAATCTCTCTTTTTATTTTATAACATATATATAAGTTTTTATAAGGGTTTTAGTCTTTTAATGAGCAGAAACCAAAGCCACCTGCAGTAGCGGTTTGTTTTCTGTACTAAGAAAAAATCAATCAAATTCCAGATAACCCACAAAATTTTAAACTATAAGAAAAATGGGTCTTAAGCAAGAAGATATACTCAATAACAACTCGAAGAAGTAAGCTTTTGTAGTGTTTTTCTCTTTCATTTTGTATTATTTTACGAAATATAATTTGGTTTTGTTTGATTTCTGTGTTTAATTTTTTTTTCTTGGGAAAACCCATTAGCTTAAATGATTCTGAGATACCAGTGGACAAGCAAAACCTTGCTGCTCCAATAAAATCTGCTGTTGACAAGTTTCAGCTTCTCCCTGAATTTTTAAAGGTGATTTTTTTTTTTGTTAATTTGGTATTTATTTTTATGTGAAGATGTTTCTTTCTTGAACTGAATTATGGGTTTTCGGCATTTTTGTTTCTTATTACAGGTTAGAGGGTTAGTGAAGCAGCATTTGGATTCATTTAATTATTTCGTTAATTCCGGAATAAAGAAGATTGTTCGTGCCAATGACAGGATTGTATCCGATGTTGACCCTAGTATTTACCTCAGGTTTGAAAGCATTTTTGTTTATGTTTTGGTGATGATTGCTGTAAAATATATTTTTCCATCTTGCCGATATAGGCTCCATTTAAATGTTTTTGAACAATTAAAAATAAATAAAAAGCGTTCTTTGGAATGATCACATACTATTTATTTAATTTCTTGTATAGAATTCTTAATTTCAGATGTGTTTTGGCTTAACTATTTGCTCGTTTGTAATCAAATTTGAGGAATTTTCTTTTTAGTAACATTTAAGGGAGCAAAAAGCTAGTGGTGGGTTAGTGATAATAACAACCACACGGAGCCTTAGCTGTTTTGTCATGAATTAGTTTGGTTGCCTTGTATTTTGTTCCTTTAATTTCTGGTTATGAATTACCTGTACGGTGAATTAAGTTTCCTATGGTATAATTTTGATTTTATTTTTCTGATCTAGTTCATTTGTAATTTGTGTTGCTGTGCAGGTTTAAAGATGTTAGAATTGGTGAGCCCTCCATGACTGTTAATGGGATTACTGAAAAAATTAATACCCATGCGTGCCGGTTGTCGGAAATGACGTATGTACAAATGATTTTTCCTAAATACATTAGTGATTTTCTAGGTTCAACTATTTCATATAGTCATTGTTGGAATTTGTTATTTTTTTTGTGGTGTTATAACAACTGAAGCTTTAAAAGGAATAGTGAGTGTTACATATTGTTCTGTTTTGTCTTATTAATATGCGTGTTAATTTTTAAGGTATTCTGCACCGATATTGGTTAATATAGAGTACATTCAAGGGAGTCATGGGCGGAAAACTGGACTAGAAAAGGTACATCAGATGCTTCAATGATGTGTGTATGATGCAGAATGATAAGTGCTTTTATGTAATACAACATCTGTTCGCTGCAGAATGATCTTGTTATTGGAAGAATGCTCATCATGTAAAGGAGTTGCTGCTGTGTGTTACATGGAAAAGATGAAGCCGAACTTGTGAGGCTTGGTCTGTGTTCAGTAAATTCAAAATAATTGTCATTGCTTTTCTCACTTTCTTCTTGTTATAATATATGTATATTTTCATTGTTTGATATTAGGTGAGTGCCCTCTTGATCCTGGAGGGTATTTTGTCATTAAAGGAACGGAGAAGGTAATTCAGACCATCTTTATTGCATACATATCTGTTTGCTTTGTTCTTCACTTGCTTCACATGCACACAAATATGCTCATTCACTATAACACGCTTTTAGTTTGACAGCAATTGCCATTCATAATATTCAATTAATATTCATGATGGGCCAGAAAATTGTAGAGAAGTAGCTGGTGAATCATACATTGAATGAATAAAAATATACGGCATTAGTATTATACTAAATTTTCCAGTTCTACCTCTTTTGATATAGTATTTTAAATGGACCCATCAGCAAATGGTCTTGGTATTTTCTCTCTGGATTGTTTAATAGGATTTTGTTTGGATGCAGTGATGATATAAATGTAGTTACAAATTTAAATGTGCACACTAAATCCATTTGGTATTTTTCATCCTAAGTAATTTCTTCTTTACCTTTTCATTTCAATGATCAGAAGATAACTTTAAAATTGAATAATAATAATACATGTCAAATTTTGTCGCTTTAAGAATAGTTCATATCATGGTTCTTGGAGTTATAATTGTTTCATTCTTTTCACTTTAAGTACTTGTTTTTCGCCCAGGCTCTTTTTTATGCACATTCTGAGTTTGATTTACCTGAAATAGGCATATTGACGGCCGCATTTGTTGATACTTCTTCTTTTCGAATTCTTATCTCGTTGGAACTGAGTTTTATTTTTCTCTTCTCTTGTTAGTCTCTTGTTTTCCAAATATTTATTGTTCTGTTTCCTGGTACTTTCTCATCATTGTAAAGTCATGATTCTTCCAATGCCTTTCAGGTGATTTTAATACAGGAACAGCTCTCCAAGAACAGGATAATTATTGATGCAGATAAGAAGGGAAAGTGATTTGTTCTTTCAATTTTGTATGACTCGCTAATGACTGACTCCACTTTCTTGTCCTGTGCAGTACTAGAATTTCCTTGGTTCCATATATAGTTCTGCTTGTAATAGTTATCGTGGGTTGTAGAAGAGTGTAAAGTAGGGGATAAAAGTCTTGTTGTTTGTCTAGATGGTTCTTAAAGACCTAATGTAATTTGTCATATATTTTATTGCTTGCTAATGAACTTACGAAAAAAATCAGAGACTTTATTAGCAAATAATCAATTAAAATGGTTTAGCTTATGGCCATTTAGCATCGCTGCCTGATGGAAATATGTTTTGAAACTCATAGAAGGATTGAGAAATTTTACAATGACTTTTATTGATGCAATGCAATTTTAGTCTGTACAATTTTATATTGCTTTATTCTGCATAAAGTATTTATGCATTCAGTTTGGCATATAGGATGAACAAGGTCTTGTTATGGCCTTATTGTTTCGACCTGAGACTAATCTTTTTATTGTCATTCTACTCGGTTGATACATCTATCTTTAGCCTTATTAGTATAGCTATCGCTTTGTTATAGTAATTTCCATTCCTATCAATTTTCTCATCGTTTGGATTTGTTCTAATTTATGTCAGTTCTACTTGATTCTTTTTTTTCTCTGCCCCCAGTATAAATGCATCTGTGACAAGCAGTTCGGAGGCAACAAAAAGCAAAACAGTTATTCAGATGGAGAAAGAGAAGATATATTTGTTACTCAACCAATTTGTGAAAAAGGTCTTGTTGCATCTTACTTTCTCTTCTTTTCTTTTTCCCCCTGAAGAGTTATTAGTGTTGCATTTCTAGACTTCAGTTTTTGCTGAGTATTTTTTTTCTCACAGATCCCTATTATGGTGGTCATGAAAGCAATGGGGATGGAGAGTGATCAAGAGGTTGTGCAGATGCTTGGGAGAGATCCTCGTTTCAGGGCCCTTCTTTTACCTTCTATAGAGGTAAGCTATATGGTTAAGGATGCGTAGTTGTTCAAAATTTGTATTATTTAAAAGGATGGTATATAGCTTCTTGAAAAGTCGTTTGCAAATAGCTTGAATGCTTATGAAAGGAATATAAAAACTTTAAAGATGTATATTGGAAGTTGAGGGAAGAGCACTTGAATGGTTTATCAATTTGCAGGAATGCATCAATATATAGGAGCAAATTTTATGACTGGATCACATAATTGAAGCCAGATATAGAAAATGACTTAGGTAAGAATCTTGAAACTAAGATTCGATTTCTGAACTCCTATAGAGATCTTATGCAGATCATGGCGAGATTCTTTATCCGTCTCAAGGTTTCTCAAGAAAATTGAGAAGTTTTCATGTGTTGTTACTTGGGACTTGGGTGTTAGTGTCAGATAGGGATATGCATCTGACATGGGTATAATTCATATTTTTTTAAGATTTCCATGTATTTAGGGGGTCATTGGACCAACTCATAGTTGAATATGTGTCGAACACAGGTACTTCAACAAAAATGAATGGTCGGAGCAACATAGGTCTCAAGTCAACCCTCTACAATAAAAAGCTATGCTAGATTGTAATTATACTGAATTTAGATTTCTGAAATGAAATTCAGTTTTCCGTCATATCTCCTCTGTGTTCCATTATGTTTCCTCTGTAGTATTTTTGTGTTCTTATAATCTTGCACAAGCACCTCCATTCTAAAACCTGCACTTTGTACATATCTATCCTTTCTTACCCTGTCATTGCATGTCTGATATGTGTCTAATAGTTTTGACACTCCACCCTGTTCAACTTCTATCTAGATCAAATGTTACCTTACGTCGTAATGTGTCTACTGCTTAGCTGCGAGTTAGTGCTTGCAAAATCCTCATTAACTAATTTCACAATTTTAGTGCTTGCAAAATCCTCATTAACTAATTTCACAATTTTCTTTTGGTGACCCATCTTATTATTTAGTCTTTGTTACAGAATCATAGGCTGATAGTGTTACAGAATCATAGGCTGATAGGCTAATTAATAGGCTGATTCATATTGTATTTATTACGATATATTGTGTTACCTAGTTTAGGCATATTAGATATGTATATATAACCTTGTATATTGATCAGTATGGATATAGAAATAAAAGAGTATTTCTACAGATTACAGTCTTTAAGCTTTGGCGTCATAAAAATGATCTGCATCTGGTATTTCAATCTTGTAACATGATGCCTTTTTAATTTATTTTTTTGTTCTTTTCTAGGACTATTCTAGAGTTATTCTTGTCTCTGGATAGTGATGCTTTTTTAATTTATTTTTTTGTTCTTTTCTAGGAATGTGCAGGTATTGGCATATATACCCAGGAACAAGCATTGACCTACCTTGATACAAAGGTTCAATACTCTTGCTTACTTTTGTGATTAAACTTATGAATTTAGCTTTTTATATCTAGATTTCAGTGGCCACGTGGAACCCCATTTAGATGTTTATAAGTTAGTTTTACTTTAATTCTAATCTGCAGTTTTTGTTAGTTTTATGCTATGTTTTAAAAGTTAAAAATTCTGTGAGGCCTTATCAGCTTATTGATCATGTCAGTCTTGAAGTATGAAAAGAAGTGGTGCATAAGTATTGAACTTTTACTCTTACGGCCTCTATTCTTTCATGAGGCTCCTTATTTTGCTGGCTGTTGGTAATTTACTTTTAAGGTAGCAATCGAGCTTGAGCCACGTTATGGTTGGTCCATTTGCAATCCCGACTACAAGGAGTTTCTTAACTCCATGAAAGTTTCTGTAGTGTTTGAAGAGTTTCCATTTCTTTTTGTGGTGTTATTCTTTTACCCTTCTTCTCTTTATTTGGAAATCAACTAATTTATGTGTTACAATCTTGTTCATTGTTCAGCAGTAGTTTTAGCTGAACCTACTGGTTTTTTTTTTGAGAGCTTTCTTGGTAAAGTCGGAGCCTGTTTGAAGAGTTGATGCATCATTCAGTTTGTGGGTTTTCCCTTTTCTATATAGTCAGTCGTTGTACGATGTATGTATATATTGTCATTTTTATGCCAATAATTCTAGTTGGTTCAAGTTTTCATGCTGATTGCTTCCTTTTGCAGACAACAAGGCCTTTATATTATATTATATTATATTCATGATCATTGTTCAGCGGTAGTTTTAGCTGAACCTACTGGTTTAAGTTTTTTTTTTTTCCGAGAACTTTCTTGTTAAAGTCAGAGCCTGTTTGAAGAGTTGATGCATCATTTAGTTTGTGGGTTTTCCCATTTTCTATATATTCATTGTTGTTGTACAAATATATATACCATTTTCATTTTTGTGCAAATACTCCTGGTTGGTTCAAATTTTCATGCTGGTTGCTTCCTTTTGCAGGCAAAAAGGCATTTATTTGCTAGTCCGGCATCTGATAAGGTTTCTCTTCCTCTTTAGTCTTTCTCTGAATAAATACTTATTTTTTCATTCTTCCACATACAGATGTGGTTGAGAGCTGTTCATCGATGACAATGAAAAAAAAAAATCTATGCTGCCAGCATTGTTTTACTAATTTAAGTTAACGAGTCAATTTATCTATATTTCGTTATTTTTTTTGTAGGATGGGAGAGCTTTTTTTATTCTTCGAGAGCTGTTTATTGCCAATGTTCCTGTAGGTTTTGTTTTAGTTCTCTAATGACAGTATTTTGGCATCAGCAATTGTTTTACATTTAATTTTCTCCTTGTAGGTGCGCCGCAATAATTTTCGTCCAAAATGTTTTTATGTTGCGGTAACTTGTTTCCAGATTATCGGTTATCTCATTTGCCTCAGTTGTTGTCCGATCATTGTCCAATTTTGGTTGACACACAATTTAATAATGGTCCCTCTCATCAGTGGCACTTCAAATTTGAAGCTGCTTGGCTTTTGGAAGATACTTGCGAATTGGAAGTGAGAAAGTTATGGGAGAATGCTATGGGTACTATTTTGGAAAAGCTGGATGCGGTTAGTAATGGGCTCACTATATGGTTCAATTGTTTGAGACGTGTTAAACAGATTTCTACTAAAGCTTTATGTGAGCGGCTTGATCATCTGAGTATGTTGTCTCCAACTAATGATGTCCTTGGTGATCTTACTGATTTGTTTAGCTTTGAATATTGAGGCTGACAAAGATGAGCTTTATTGGGAACAACAGGCAAGGGCGAATTGGCTCAAATTTAGAGATCGTAACATGTCTTTTTTCCATCGTTTCGCATCTCAGAGAAAGCGATCTAGGCGCATTAGATATTTGGAGGATAATACGGGAAGAGTTTATGATGGACAAGCCGAGATTAGTAAGGTGGGGCAATTGTATTTTGAATCACATTTCACAACTCAAGGGACTGCCGACATGGAGGAAGTTTTGAGGGGGGTTGGGAATTACATCTCTGATGATTTGAATGAGAAATTGAGTAGACCTTTTGTGGTTGATGATATATTGGCAGCACTTAAATCAATGAATCCACTTAAAGCATCGGGTAAGGATGGCTTGGGAGTGGTGTTCTACCAACGCTTCTAGCACATTTTTGGACTCGATGTTGCGTATTTTTGTATTGGCCTTTTGACTCGGTTAATCATACTCATATTGTAATGATTCCAAATATTAAATGTCCTCATAATATGACCCATTTTAGACCAATAAACCTGTATAATGTAATTTATAAAATTGCATCGAAAGCCCTTGTGAATCGTTTCCAGGATGTACTTCCACTTTGTATTGATGAAGCACAGAGTGCTTTTGTTCCCGGTAGACTAATCTCGGACAACATTATTATGGCGTATGAGTTGCTACATTCAATGAAGAATCGAAGGGTGGGACGTGATGGGTCTTTTGCTCTTAAGCTTGACATGAGCAAGGCATATGACCCTGTCGAATGACATTTCATTGAGGCTATGTTGCTCTGGAAGGGTTTTGTTGAGAGGTGGTAGGCTTGTATCATGCGCTTTGTTTCTACGGTCAGTTATTCTGTGGTGCTCAATGGGGAAGTGGGTGAAAATTTCATTCCTACTCAAGGACTTAGACAAGGTGATCCGTTAAGTCCATATCTCTTTTTAATTTGTGGAGAGGGTTTGTCATCACTATTGAGACAGGAGGAGATTATAGGGAGAGTTCACGGGGTTCGTGTTAGTAGAAATGCCCCTCGTATTTCCCACCTATTACTTGCAGATGGCAGTTTGATTTTTGAAAATGCCTCAAGATTGGATGCTTCCAATCTTATGCAAATCTTGCAAGTCTATGCGCAATGTTCGGGCCAGCTTATTAATTTTGAAAAGTCAAGTGTTTTCTTTAGCACGAATGTAGCTCCGAATGTTCGAGCGGAAGTGGGTCAGATGATGGGTGCTTCTTTTGCCGATAATTTTGAAAAGCATCTTGGTTTGCCTTGTATGGTTGGTAGAGATAAGAGGACAACTTTTGCGAGTTTGAAGGATAGAATTCAAGGTCGTATTTTAGCTTGGAGTACGCGTTTTCTTTCTATGGGAGGCTGTGAGGTCTTCATCTAGTCTATCCTTCAAGCTATTCCATCCTATGCGATGATGTGCTTTTTGCTCCCTCGATCCTTTTGCCTTGAAATTGAATCCATGTTTGCCCGGTTTTGGTGGAAGAATTCAGTTGATAGGAGGGGCATACATTGGTGTACGTGGGGGTTCTCTTTGCAGTTTGAAGGAAGATTGCGACATTGGATTTAGGGATCTTGCTAAGTTTAATGTTGCTATGTTGGCTAAGCACAGCTGGAGGTTGTTCACAAATCCATGTTCTTTGATGAGCTACATTATTCATGCTAAGTACTTTCCCTTTACGGATTTTATGCATGCGAATCTTGGCTTTAATCCCTCGTTAATTTGGCGGAGCATTTAGAGTGCTCGTAAGCTTTTGCATATGGGCCTTCGGTGGAAGGTGGGGACGGGGGCGCAAATTTGTATTTAGGAAGATGTATGGATCCCGAGCTCAATCCCAAAGCGTGTGGTTTCACCTAGAAGAGATGGGTTGTTGTTGGTGTCTAATCTTATTTTACCCAATTCTGGGACTTGGAATTTGGGGTTAGTAGATTATATTTTTCTCATGATGAGGCCAGCCTAATCAAAACCATTCCTTTATCCAATTTCTTGCAGGATGGCAGGTTGGTTTCGGGGGGGGGGGGGGGGGTGAGCGATTGGCATATACAATGTTCGAAGTGGATGTTGTTTGTTAATCCTCCTAATTTAAGACCATGTGATAAGGAACTATTCAAGTCTATTTGGTCTTTAGATTGCCTACCTAAAATCAAAATTATGCTATGGAAAGCTGCCCGTTATTTTATTCCTACTAAAGCAAGTCTGTTTCACAATAAAATATCGCATGATGCTCTTTGTCCTAGATGCCTTACTGCTGTGGAGGATGTTAATCACGTCTTTCGTTTCTGTGGATATGCAAGGCACATTAGGGGGCTGTTGAGGTGTGTTAATCCACCAAGTGGTGATAGAATGATGTTTCATGAATGGTTGGCATGGATTTTTCAAAATAATACACGAATCAAACACACAGAATTTACTGTCGCTATTTGGGCTCTATGGACAAGTTGTAACAAACTTTTACACGAGGGGAAAACCCAGGGGGTAGGGGAATTATTCAATTTCATTCAGGGTTTCTGTACAGAGTTGTCAAAGGCAGGTACGAATGTCTCCTCACCTGTGGTGACTGTGGTAGCTTGGTCTCCTCCACCATTGCATTTGGTGAAAATTAATGTAAATGCCGTTTTCAATCTTGTACAAAGACGAGCAACATCAGAAATTATTATTCGGGATTATAAGGGTCTAATATTAGGAGCTTGTAGCAGAATTACCATATAGGTACCCATTGTGTTTGCTGCTGAGGCAGTGGCGGTGATTCATGGATTACAATTCGCAGCTGATATGGGTTTTCAAGCCATCATTCTCTAAGGAAACTCTAGATCAGTCTTGACTTAGATTTTACACACTGATGAAGATATGTCAGAGATTAGTGCACTCACCTGGGAAGCCAAAGAACTTGCAAAGAATTTTCGGATCTGCCAGTTTCATCACATCGATCGGTCGGGAAACAAAGCGGCTCATGAAATGGCGCAAGATGGTGTTCGAAGAGGTGGGGATACTTTCTGGGTTGTAGATGCTCCTCCATCGGTGATCAGAATTGCGGACGCAGATCGCAGATTTGTGGATCCATCTTAGATTGGGATTTACCTATGTTCCAGATTGAGGGAATTTAATTTTAACATCCTCTTTGCAGTTTTTTCGCTTTCCCATTTCTTATTGCAGATCTTGGTTGCGTGAAGCGATTGTCGGCCGGTTTGTTTATTTAATTGACTTTTTTTCCCCATTCAGTTGTTTTCTTGTTTGTCTTTTCATGTACTCTACTCATATTTGTTCATGAAATAAAGAGGCTGGCTTTTATTTCAATATATATATATATATATATATATATAATTACCAAAAAATCAAATTATTCAATGTATAAATGTTAAGGATTAAAATTATTATTATATCAATTTTAAAAGTTATCACTGTTAAACAATTAATGACAAAAAAAATAAATTACCAAAAAATTACTAACAATTAAATGATAAAAATATTAATTAATTAAATAATTGTCACTTTTATTATGCATAATAATGTTAAGCTTTATTGTTACTAGAGTTTGTCCTTGCTATTAAAGTTTGCAAAATAATTGTTAATTAAATAATTGTTGATTGTTGGTTTTTCATAATAATGCTGCCTCCTTTCCTTTTCTTAATTTCTGTATTTATTAAGGTTGGGTTTGGTTTGATTGAATATTTTATTATTTATTTTGTTTTATGGTTTATAATTGAGGTTTGTTGTTGTTTCTTTTAATAATATTGTCTTTAAGGTTTATATTTGTGTTTTTTTATTAGAAATATAATATGCTTTATCACTAAATCCAATATTTATGAAAAAAAATTAATATTTTAAGTAAATAAAAATAATTCTTTAACTCTTATGTTTTCTGTAAAATTATATAATATATTTAAGTTAATTTTAATATTTTAAATATAAAATATTTATTTTGTACATAATAATATATTAAAATAAATAAAAATAAAATTTAGTGCTATTAAAAATTGCAATTTTTTAAGCGTGTTTTTAATTGATTTTGAAAATTTCCCCTCAGATCTAGAATTTATTAACAAAACCTTCGGCTACCATGTGATGTTCGCCAGATTCACTATTATAAATTGTGTGCATTTAAGGTGTATATATATATTAATTATATAAATAAAACAAAAATATACATATATATTTGACACTTTTTACTTTTTGAGTTAAATTTAGTAATTAAATTTTCAAAAAGAGTCGATTTATGGCGCCCCAAACCCACCCGGGATGGTCCAACTCGAATCTGAAACGTCACGTTAATCACTTGCGTTACCACACTACAGACCACCATTCACACCACAACATTATTATGCAAAACCAACAATCAACAATTAAGGATAGTCGTACGAACACTAATAGCATGCTTTATCTAACAAAATCATTCAAACGATATCCTAAGGCAATTTCGTCATTTTACATTTATCTCATGAAAACACTCATAAAATAACAAATTAGACATACCTTTAGTTCTTATAATTATATTTAAATCATTATTTGAAAAAATCAATTTAAACCGATTAATATTTCTTATCTAATTTCAAAAAAAAATTTAGGGACTAAATCGTAAAATAAATAAAATGTACAAAATAACCATATTACAAAATTATTTATGTAATTACGAATTAAACATCTAAACCTTAAGTATGCAAATCTTCAAAGATTTTATAGCATTTTTGGACTCTAGTTTCATTGATGATATGTTGGGCTAAATTGCAAAGAAAGTAAACAAGGAACAAAAAAATCAGTGTGCCACATCGTGACGACGCGATCACCACGTCGCGGTGTGATCTAGGAGGGGCCTCTCCTCACTATGATGCGACAATGAGCATCCCGATGTTGATCCCTCGTTGCAACGTTGTTCAAACATCGTCGCGATGACACTTACATTTTCTACATTAACAGCCTAACAAATTGCAATGGTCAAGTTTAAACATTACATAGTATACCATTTTTTGCACTTAGGCCTATTTATCAATTCTAACAAATCACTTTAGATACATACATGATTTAGAACATGCTCAAATACATTATAACAATAAATAGCAAAATTTGAGCCCTCAAGTAAATGGTCATGCAATCACACAAGTGCTAACTCCAAAATCATTTACTCAAGATGCCATATTTGCATATCATGTTTTTTTCTAAAGGTCCTATATGTTCATACTGAACCATTTGGTCATTTTAAACATGCCTAATCTTTCATAATGCATTTCAAACATTCATATCACTTTTTAAACCAAGTTTCATGCAATTCTTTATCATAAAACTCAACCAACATCATGCATATTCAATGTTATTCACATGCACCAAAATATAAACCAACATCATGCATATTCAATGTTATTCACATGCATATACAATGTTTTTAAACCATAGGATTGACGATAATAGGAAGTAATTTAGGATAAACGAGATCAAGAGATAAGTTTACCGAGTAGATTGTGGATTTTATCTTGGTTAGGAAAGTGAGGTCGAGAGATAAGCGTGCACTGATCGATTAATTAATTAGTAGAGGTTCAGAGGTAATAATAGTTAGTTAATAACTAAGTCCCTAATAAAACACGAGTCTTTCAGTTAATTACAATCATTTAAGCAAGTTAATTTCTACTTGTTAATCAAGCATAAGGTAGGAGTTCGTATCGTTGACACTAGGAATAGGAAATTCAATTAGGATAATTTAGGTTAATTAATTTAATTGGTTTAATAAATACTCTAATTTGGATTCATACTACTAATTTGCGACTCAATTGGATTAATACTTATTTTTGCTAATTGTTTTAATAATAAGATTCTCCAATTTGCAATCCCTTGAGTATGATCCTCAAAATACTTACCGGTGTTTCGTTGTAACATTCTATATTACAATTTGACATGTTCACTTGTAGAAACCATACTTAATTACATATATTTTATTTGCACAATTTTTACTCTAAACATTTGCACGTTTAAAGCTGATCATATGTTTAGGTTCGTTACTAATACAAGTTGTCTTTCCATATTACGATCCGATTACGTAATATGGCTTAGTATTTGTTTAAACTTTAGACAACCAATAAGCAATGTTGACTTCCATTTTGCTTTGATGCAAAAACCATATGAGGGCAATCATACAAAATATATTAATGTAATCCATGAATTTTGTTTTATTATTCAATTTGTTTAAAAAAATTATAAGTTTACAAACGAATATACTACACTTAGGGCACCAGATCCAGTAAGTAAAGGTTAGGATACAATTGGCATGCCAATAAGGTCTTGTGCGTGCTTGTATGAGATTGATTACAGATGTTACTGAGGTCTAGCAATTAGGATTTGTTGTGGATTCTCGGATATATGTGACATAGGTTTAGCTTAGACGAGTAACCGAATATGTTGTTTTAAAAGTTTAGCCTTGACGGGTAACCTGACATGTTTATACAACTTAGGCAAGCAACTGGTGTGGTGTGGATACCTATGTATCCGAGTTCGTTTACTAAAGTTCATCGGGCGAAACGATTAAGGTGAAAATGAGAAATTGAAATGGGATGAAATGAACTTGTTGTTAAAAAGGAAAATGTTGAATTGAGTATGAAAAATGTATTGGAACAATGTCTTGGACAAGTATGTGATTATGTTATCCCCTAATTGATTGAGTTTGAGATTAGTTATACAAAAGGAAATGAATTGACATGTTGAGTAATTGTGGTATCATATGGTTTGATTATAAGATAATGCTCACCTTGTTTGTGTTTTGATTTGCCATGTCTAGCCAAATTATGCCAAGTTAAGATAGCTTATTGTATCTAGATAAAAGATATGGTAAGTTTTGTCTAATACCTATGAACTTACTAAGCTTTCTATATGCTTACTGATCATGTTATGAATGTCACAGCAATAATGTGCAAGTGTACACTATCGATACAAGTATAGTAGACAGACTCACATCTGTCAGATATCAATCTCACGAGGATGGTGTTTTTGTTGCTTAAATTAGTCTATGCAATGAACAAAGAAATGAGGCAAATTGTGAGTTTGGTTGTCGAAGCAATAATGTAAAAAAAAAGGTAAAATGCAATGATATTAACACAGAGGTCCCTGATGTTTAGATTTGACAGAATCTAAGTTTGACTCACAAGGTTAAAAATAATAGGTAATTTGTCGGTGCAATTAAGCATAATGAATATCTTACCAAACTCTAAGTTCTTATTAAATCTAAGACTTAAATATGCACAACAACTACACCTTCCAGTGTTGTCATTGCAACATATTCAAGAACAAGTGGAGTGAATTCCTTCAAACCTTAAGCAACTTCTGTTGTCTTGCTTGTTAATTTAATTTGTCGCTGCACCTTCCAGTGACAATGATTGCAATCGTACTTCCGTGGTCAAAACAATTAAATCCAAAGATTCATAGAAAAAGAAAGATTTAAATAGATATCATATAAATCCCAACATCAACAGTATTTCCATACAACTTGAATGTGAAAAGTATTACCAGCGTTTAAGTAAGAAAAATAAAAGAACAGATGGAGTACTTTATTCCTAGTTTACTCGAAATGCTCCCTTACTCTCTTTCTTGCGTCGCACTTAGGATGCTCCTCGTCAGGAGCTGGTCTGCCTTGCCTCCAACTAGATTCACCCGAGGAGTCTCAAGCCTCCATAGCTGAAAAGCTTCAAGCTTTGTTGGAGAAGAAAAATTGCAAAATGGGAGACTAAGGAAAAGAGAGACTCTTTCCTTCATGCTTTGTGTGTGCTTATATTTAGCCCTAAATGTATAGGTGTCTCTTCTACAAAATTAAGCTGTACAAGTTGGTATACCAGATTGGACAGCTCACACATTTTTGTTCTTATCAAACAGCTATCAGATGCGGCGTTAATTCTTGGCGCAATTCTGAATACGTTCATGCAGCGACAATTCTGGACATGTTCATGCAGCGACACTCTTGGGTGCATTCCAAAAATATTCCTTTGGTGACAATTTTGGGTGCAATCTGGCAGTGCTCATGTGACGACAGTTTTGGGTGCAATTTAGAAGTGCTCATGTAGCGACATTAGTAGTAAAATATAGCAAAATTAAGGAAAACTAGGCCAAGGTCCACTGAGTTAGAAAATGCAATTTACTAAACTAAAAAGTGCTAAAATATGTACTAAGGGCAACTAAATTGGAACAAATTATCCAATAAGTGGGGTAAAACGTATACTCTTTCTAGTACCATCACACTCCCAAACTTGAGTTTTACTTATCCTCAAGTAAACAAAAACTAGCAAAGTTATAGCAAAAATTTTATCAAGGCAATGATCATTCTAGCAACTTGAATCCTTTGAAATCTTAATGCATGAATTAAATTCAAATGACAGAATATTGTGCCGACAATTTATAGGTATGAATAATTAAAATTGCAACTTCATCAAAGTCAGTATCATGCTTCAAATCTTGAATTCTATCTACCAATACAACATTTATTGTACACTAATATAAATATATTTATTTTTCTTTTCTTTTCTTCTTTTTTTTTATGTGACTGAGGGATGTCGTTGCATTACTGTACCCTTATTCCTAAGAAGTAACGATGGAGTGCAACAAACCCTTAGGGAATACGTAATTGCGCCAACACATACTCATACAGCGATAGCCTTTGGCCAGATTACTTTTCTAACACTTGCATTGAAGTGTTCCCCCTTGAACAGATCACAATACACCCATATTGGAGTGTCTTTTATTTATAACTAGATTTATATACAAGTAGCTATAAATGGTAGATTCACTCAAGATTCAACGAATGATACTATTCATTCATTACTAATGCAATTTAAATCATTCGTCAAAGAATTGAAGATACAACAACATTCAGTCAAATTTATCCAACTCATTCATTGGCATTTCACATGATTCAAGAATTATACATCAAATGAAAAAAATTTCAAGCACATTTCCAATAACATTGCATGCTTTCATTAAACTCAAAAGAACAATTTTGTAAAATGTGGGTGCATTTGCATTTCCAGCCCATATACATTCCCCCCAAACTTATAGTCTGCATTGTCCTCAATGCACTAACATCAATTTACAAATATATATGGAAATGCACTGATAATGTAGATGCAGTGACAATAAAAATGCTGGGACAATTATACTACAGCTACAAGGGACGCATGAAAACTAAGCTAAGGGCAAAAAATAAAAACTAACTCAGTGTGCTACGGTCGAAGATGTGGCTACATGGGTCTTCTTCTTCTTTCGTTTACGTTCCTCTTTGTGTCACTTTTTGTCCTTGGCATGCTTTCGCTTCCGTTCTTTTGGCTTGACCAGATCGAAATGCTTCTTCGCATCAGGTTGTTCCCCGGTATCATCGACCGTGACATTATATGTGTGTATTTCAGCAAGTGGTGTAACATAAAGCACCATGACTAAAAGAGCTGAATCCTCATTACTGACCGTCACATCCTTCGCCTGCCCAGCTTCAGGTGGCACCAAATCATCAGATGATACACCCACAAGTTCAGGTGCGGTGATAAATTCCTTAGTCGAATTTGTCGTGAAAACAAGTCTTTCTCTTCCTTCTTCTTTTTCTTTTGTTTGAGCTTTGCATGGTCTATGGTCTGCTCCTCAGTTTCCATCTCTGCTCCGACATCATCAGCTGCTTCATTCGTTGGTCTAATATAGACCACTATCGCCCAAGGGTTTTTATCAGTAGCTTCCGCTCCATCTTGTACCAAGCCTTCAGTTATTGCACCCACAACTTCAGGTGCGGAGACAAATTTCTCAGCTAAATTTGTCTCGACATCTATTTCTTCATCTTTTTCTTCCTTTACATGAACTTCTTTCGTTTTCAGCATTAAGTCAGTAGGTGCAGTACAACTGTACAAAATTACGCTGACAATGGAATCCTAATGCGTCGACAATGGTGTTTACTTATTCCTCAATCAGTGTAGAGACAATATTTGTCCCTTCTTCTTCAAGTGCTTCGTACTCTTTTATTCTCCATACGGTCCCAAAAAATTTCCATTCATTCTTACGCTTTTTCCAATTTCGTAACTCCTTAATTACGGATATAGGCATCAAAATTATGCTTTCATTGAAATCACATAATGTCTTTCCAATATATCGGTCACCAATGGAATAGGGTATTGAGAAGCTCTTTGGATCCTTAAATTCCTGGAGCAACTTAATTGTCATGACAGTTCACCCTTCAGTAAGCGCGATTGCTTCGACTTCTCCCAATCTTTTCTTCTTTGACAATGTATCTTCAAGTTTTTGAGGCTATTTTGTTGTAGCATTTGTGGTAACAAAATGAGTTGATTCTGTCTCCGTAATATTTTGTTTAACCTTTTCAGCTACAGTTTGCTTTTCAGATTGTTCTGACATCTTTCCATTGTCGTGATCTGAGTTATCTTCCTTTACTGTAGCATTTGTAACAACTTCAATTAGTTGAGTCTCACTTCTAGGAATGATTCCCTCACAATGCTCTTGCCCTTGTGATATCGAATTCTCACTATCAATCAGCAAAGTTTATTGTGGTCGCAAATTTATTGCACTCACAATCTAGCTAACTTGATATTCTAGAGCTCGTATAGATTTAGTTTCACTCTGAAGCACAGCTTCAGTCTTGAAAATATATTGTCTCAGCAAATTTTTAATTGATGAAAACTCTGATGCTTCGTCTTGTTGGATATTTTGCCTTGACAAAGGTTGATCATAATTGGGCAGTGTCCACTCGGATCTAACATCATTGTTTATACTTCCAGGGTCTTGATTGTTCCAACAAAAATTTGAATGTTGCTTCCACTCTGGCGTGTAGGTGTTGGAATATGGATTTTCATTTTGACCGAAATTCACTATGTGGTATACATTTGCTGAATTTGATGGGTATTGTTTAAACTCATGGTTGCTTCCACAGTAATGGCAAATTGTCACAAAAAATTTCCATTCTACAATTTTTGTAGCATTTTGCATTAAATTACTCATATTAGTCAAAGAATAAACTTGGGCGGTTATGGCATCGAGCTCCATTTGTATAGCATCACTTATGCTAGTCCAACATCTTGAGGTTCTATACACCTCGTTCCTAGTCATATTTCGCTAAAAGAAAAATGTAAAAGTAAACAACAAAAAGGACACAAGTTACTGACAAATAAAATTTAGATAATAAAGAATAAATGCAAAGACAAAAATAGACATCAAACAAATGTCATCCCTAGCAACGGCGCCAAAACTTGATCGCGCTATGAACGTCACAGCAATAATGTGCAAGCGTACACTGTCGATGCAATTATAGTAGACAGACTTACATCTGTCGGATATCGATCCCACGAGGATGGTTATTTTTTTTGCTTAAATTTGTTGATGCAATGAACAAAGAAATGAGGCAAATTGTGAGTTTGGTTGTCGAAGCAATAATGTAAAAATAAAGGTAAAATGCAATGATATTAAAACAGGGGTCCCTGACGTTCAGATTTGGTAGAATTTAAGTGTAACTCACAAGGTTAAAAATAACAGGTAATTTGTAGGCACAATTAAGCATAATGAATATCTTACCAAACTTGAAGTTCCTATTAAATCTAAGACTCAAATATGCACAACAACCACACCTTCTAGTGTTGTCACTGCAACATATTCAAGAACAAGTGGAGTGAATTCCTTCAAACCTCAAGCAACTTCCATTGTCTTGCTTGTTAATTTAATTTATCGCTGTACCTTCTAGTGACAGTTACTGCAATTGCACTTTCGTGGTCAAAATAATTAAATCCAAAGATTCATATAAAGAGCAAGATTGAAATAGATATCATATAATTCCCAACATCAACAATATTTCCATGCAACTTGAATGTGAAAAGTATTACTAGTGTTTAAGTAAGAAAAATAAAAGAATAGATGGAGTACTCTATTCCTAGTTTACTCGAAATGCTCCTTTACTCTCCCTCTTGCGTCGTACTTAGGATGCTCCTTGTCAGGAGCTGGTCTGCCTTGCCTTCACGTCGATTCACCCGAGGGGTCTCAAGCCTCCATAGCTGAAAAGCTTCAAGCTTTGTTGGAAAAGAAAAATTGCAAAGTGGGAGACTAAGAGAAACTCTTTCCTTCATACATTGTGTGTGCTTATATTTAGCCCCAAATGTATAGGTGTCTCTTTTACAAAATTAAGTTGTACAAGTTGGTTATACCAAATTGGACAGCTTACACATTTCTGTTCTTATTAGATAGTTTTCAGATGTGGTGATAATTTTGGGCGCAATTTTGAACATGTTCATGCAGCGACAATTCTGGACATGTTCATGCAGCGACATTCCTGGGTGCATTCTGGAAATATTCCTGTGGCGACAGTTTTGGGTGCAATCTGGAAGTGCTCATGCGGCGATAGTTTTGGGCGAAATCTAGAAGTGCTCATGTAGTGACATTAGTAGTAAAATATGGCAAAATTAAGGAAAACTAGGCCAAGGTCCACTGAGTTAGAAAATGTAATGTACTAAACTAAAAAAATGCTAAAATATGTACTAAGGACAACTAAATGGGAACAAATTATCCAATAAGGAGGGCGAAAACATATGCTCTTTTTAGTACCATCACTTACCTTGTTCGTTTTCCCTTTTTCTTGTAGATCGATACCTTGCGAAACACATCAAGCCAAATCATCTTGAAGCTCACACTATCACTGAATTGGTAGTTACATGATCATTTTGAGTCTAGGGTTGTGGCAGGTATATAAGTGTCTTGGTGTGTACCTTAGTATGTGAGTGTTTACAACTTGTCAAGTTTGACTTAACCATTTCATTTAATGTGTTGATGTGGTGTTTTGATTCATAAATGGAGATATATATATATATATATTTCATGCTTAAAGATGTGATGATCTAAGTTATATGTTTAGCATGTGGAATGGCATAAAATAAGGTAGAAATGGCAACTTGGTTTGTAGATGAATAAAAGAGTTTAGTATTTGACAATGGATACTTGAAATGTGCTAGTATAAGGTGACTTAATCTTGATTGATAAAGCTCATGTTTAATGTTTGTATACTATAGATATGCTTATGAGCATAAGTGTTTGTATATAAATTGAAATGGTAAGTTTCATTGTAGCATGTCATAGGAAAAGTTTGACAATTGCTTGATTTGGTATTTAGGTTGCAATGATATGAAATGTTTAAGTTTAATTTATGAATAAGTAATAAATGTCTTGATAAGAATTTGAATATGGATGTTGAGCTTATTAGCATGTTTTTGGAATGTTTTGAATCAAGTGAAGTTGATACTTGATGGACATATTGAATGGTTGTGCTTGGAAGCTTTGATTTAGTTACCAAATTGTGCATTTTTTGCCAAAAACAAGGGTCACATCTTGATTACCAACCTTCCTCATTGCAACATCAATTGACAGTAAGTGACATCGCAACGTCGAGTGGCCTAAGGCCGTGATGTGACTCATTGTTTGGTGACATCATGACGTGGGAGAGGATATCATGACGTCTACCTTGAATTTCTAAAACTTCACAATTTGGTCCTAATTCGTGCTTGAGTTGACAACAGAGCATTCGTAAGCTCGATTAAGACTCATAATTGATTGTTTAACATGAATTTAATGTGATTGACACTTAATTGCATTTGTGAATAAGTATTTAATGTCTAATTGACTGTTGTTGTTCTGACAACGAATGTAACATTTTGAAACTCGAACTTGACGATCAGGTCAGGTGAAGGATGTTACATCACATATGTTCAAAGGAAGTAAGATGTTGTGTGAGGTTCACCAAACTCAAGCTCGCCTATGGTTCACTAAGGGATCAACTCCACTGGAAGACACGTGTTGAAGTTCCGCGTATAACAATTACACTAATAACTAATTCTAAATGAGACATAAATATTTTTTTGGTGAATTACAAACAACGACTAACGTGACTCAAACTCAAGTCACCAGGCCCAATCCTAGAGATCGTCTAGAAGTGCGATCGCCCAGAGCCTATGGCTAAAAAGGGTCCAATTCTTTTTTTAGTTTTTAAGGGTCCAAAAAAATTTTCCAGCTTTTAAGGAGCCCAAAAATTTATTTTTTCAATTTTTAAGGGGCCTCAAAAAAATTTCAGCTTTTAAAGAACCTAATTTTTTTTTAAACTGTTAAGAGCCCTAAAACTCCAATTTATTATTTTACTTAAGGCCCCACGTAGTTCAAATGAGACATAAAATTAAGATAGGATGGTAGTGGACAAAAATTTCAGTATCATCCTTTTACCCATTCTTTCCTCGTGCAATATAAATAAAGTAAATAGATTTTAATAAATACATGTTTCCATAGGTGGATAGTCATTGAAAGCAAGGGGGCCTCACCCTCCCAATTTTTTAAAATATCTTCATTATATAAACAAAATTTAAATTTGTAATTTTTATATTTTTTCTATAGCCACCCTTGACTATCAAGCAAATACACGGAATTCAAATGAGACATAAAATTAAGATAGGATGGAAGTGGACAAAAAATTCAGTATCATCCTTTTACTCATTCTTTCCTCGTGCAATATAAATAAAGTGAATTAATTTTAATAAATATATGTTTCCATAGGTGGATAGTCATTGAAAGCAAGGGGGACTCACCTTACCAATTTTTTAAAATATCTTCATTATATAAACAAAATTTATATTTGTAATTATTTTTATGTTGGATAAATATAATTATTTATGTATACAATATAGAAACATAAAATGATGTTAAATTAATAATTGTATTAATAATTTATAAAAATTAGATCAAATCAAATTTTCATATATAAAATTATACAAAATCAAAGTTTATGTATACAGTTACACATTAAACTATAATTCATATATAGTTTTGATATTTATCCCAAAATTAATAGAATAGGCCGACCTGATTTCTTTTTCTTTTTCTTTCTCTTTCCTTCATTCCTTTCTTCCTTTATTTCATATTTCCTCTCCTCTCATCTAATTTTCTCTCTCTTTCTTAGGCCGACATGATAATCGATTGAGTTCAATTTTTATTTTTTCATATTAATTTTAAAATTTGAATTTTTGGATTTATTTTGACAAAATAAACTTTATTTTATGACTTTTAAATAATATTTGATAAAATTTTAAATTTTTTTATAAATATTAATTTTCAAAAGTAATTTTTCAAGGAAAAATATCAATAACTTTTATATAGTATTTTTTAAAATTAGTTTTGATATAATCACAACTTTTAAAATTTTAATTAAAAATAAATTTTTTAAATTTTTTATAAATATTAATTAAAAATAAATTACATTCAATTAAAATAATTACAACTTTTAAAATTTATATTTCTTAAATTATCTAAATACTTCGATTTATATTAATTAATTTTCGATTTCTCAATTTCCCTTAAGCAACCCATTTCTTTTTCCTCCTCACTCCTCACCCCAACGGAAAAAAGAAACATATTCATGTGAAAGGATTAAACCCAACCATCTACAATAATTTTTTTATATTCTCTAGTAATATATTCTGGTGTTAACTCTGCCACTAGACATGTTCATGGTCAACTTATCAGTTCAGGTATGGAGGTTTGTTTGAAAATTGAGAAGATTTGAGTAAAAATATTAGGTCTGAAAAATAGATTTTGACAAAAAAAATTAAATCCATTTAAAATATGGGTTAGACTTGAGCTTGAATATTCAAGGCTCGAGCCCAACTTGATCTGTTTTTAAGTTTATAATACTTTATATTATGTTATTTTTATGTATTATATAATTTAAAACATATGAAAAAAAATAAATCTACACTAAATATATAATACTATTTTAATATAAACATTTAAATAATGTCAAGATGACTATATAAAAACTTTCGATAAATAAAAATATATAAAATTATTAAATATTAAAATAAAAAATATGAGCGTGCCTAAAATGAGTTTGAATTAATATTTTGTAAATATGGACGGGTTTACACAAAATTTTAAGTTCATATTTCGGGCTGGGTTTGGACAAACATAAAATATATTAATAGTATGCTTAGGCCCGACTCAATCAATGAATACCTCTATTCACCATTTAGCTCGAAATTTATAATTTTTTTTATAAATTATCATCAAAACTTTCAACATACATTATTAAAAGTAAATTAAAAATCTAAATATTTCAAAGAGTTATGAATAATAAATTAGTTTGCAAGATTTTTTTTGAATTATTTTATTGTAGGTTTTGATTAATCTATTCTTTTTAACATAATGTCTAGAACTATTCATCGCCTCTCATCAACTCATAAATAAGAGGATAATGGACTTCAGTTTACTCAAACTCATATCCTCCTGTATTGACAACAATACACATACTAATCGAGTTAGAGACTCAATCAACCTGAAAGACCATTTATTTTAAATACACTGTTATTTTAAAGTCTAAGAAATTGTTTAACAAATTTAACAAGTATGTGTAAAAAAAATTTCCTCGAGTGAATTGATGCAAATGCTATATCTATTTGTAATTAAATATATTATTAAATACTAAATAAATAAAAGTTGGTAAGCAAATCGGATAGCGGTCTAAATCAAATGCATATGAACATTTACACCAAATCATTTAAATATATCATTTAAAATTGTACTCTCTTTTTTAAACATTTTACCCTAATTATTCAAATCTTAAATTGATATGTAAGTCAATGTATAAATTAATTATTTCAAATATATCATTTTAAAATAAATTAAATAATAACTTTTTCTTTCGTAACAAACAACGACTAACATGATTCAAACTCAAGTCACCAGGCCCAACCCTAGAGATTGTCTAGAAGTGCGGTATCCCAGGGCCTATGGCTAAAAAGGGTCCAATTTTTTTTTTAGTTTTTAAGGGGTCCAAAAAAAATTTCCAACTTTTAAGGGGCCCAAAAATTTATTTTTTCAATTTTTAAGGGGCCTCAAAAAAATTTCAACTTTTAAAGAGCCTAATTTTTTTTCTAACTTTTAAGAGACTTAAAATTCCAATTTATTATTTTATTTAAGGCCCTACGTAGTTCAAATGAGACATAAAATTAAGATAGGATGGTAGTGGACAAAAATTTCAGTATCATCTTTTTACCTATTATTTCCTCGTGTAAATAAATAAAGTAAATCGATTTTAATAAATACATGTTTCCATAGGTGGATAGTCATTGAAAGCAAAGGGGCCTCACCCTCCCAATTTTTTAAACTATCTTCATTATATAAACAAAATTTATATTTGTAATTTTTATATTTTTTCTATAGCCACCCTTGACTATCAAGTAAATACAAGAAATTCAAATGAGACATAAAATTAAGATAGGATGGTAGTGGACAAAAATTTCAGTATCATCCTTTTAGCCATTCTTTCCTCGTGCAATATAAATAAAGTAAATCAATTTTAATAAATACATGTTTTCATAGGTGGATAGTTATTGAAGGCAATGGGGCCTCACCCTCCCAATTTTTTAAAATATCTTCATTATATAAACAAAATTTATATTTATATTTTTTATATTTTTTCTATAGCCACCCTTGACTATCAAGCAAATACACATAATTCAAATGAGACATAAAATTAATATAGGATGGTAGTGGACAAAAATTTTAGTATCATCCTTTTATCCATACTTTCCTCGTGCAATATAAATAAAGTAAATCGATTTTAATAAATACATGTTTCTGTAGGTGGATAGTCATTGAAGGCAAGGGGGCCTCACCCTCCCAAATTTTTAAATATCTTCATTATATAAACAAAATTTATATTTGTAATTTTTATATTTTTTTCTATAGCCACCCTTGACTATCAAACAAATACACGGAATTCAAATGAGGCATAAAATTAAGATAGGATGGTAGTGGACAAAATTTCAGTATCATCCTTTTATCCATTCTTTCCTCGTGCAATATAAATAAAGTAAATTGATTTTAATAAATACACGTTTCCGTAGGTGGATAGTCATTAAAGGCAAGATGGTCTCACCCTCCCAATTTTTTAAATATCTTCATTATATAAACAAAATTTATATTTGTAATTTTTATATTTTTTCTATAGCTACCCTTGATTATCAAGCAAATACACAGAATTCAAATGAGGCATAAAATTAAAATAGGATGGTAGTGGACAAAAATTTCAGTATCATATTTTTACCAATTCTTTCCTTGTGCAATATAAATAAAGTAAATCGATTTTAATAAATATATGTTTTCGTAGGTGGATAGTCATTAAAGGCAAAGGTCCTCACCCTCCCAATTTTTTAAAATATCTTCATTATATAAACAAAATTTATATTTGTAATTTTTATATTTTTTTCTATAGCCACCTTTGATTATCAAGCAAATACACGGAGTTCAAATGAAACATAAAATTAAGATAGGATGGTAGTAGACAAAATTTCAGTATCATCTTTTTACCCATTCTTTCCTCGTACAATATAAATAAAGTAAATCGATTTTAATAAATACATGTTTTCGTAGGTGAACAGTCATTGAAGACAAGAGAGGCTCACCCTCCCAATTTTTTAAAATATCTTCATTATATAAACAAAATTCATATTTGTAATTTTTATATTTTTTCTATAACTACCCTTGATTATCAAGCAAATACACGGAATTCAAATGAGGCATAAAATTAAGATAGGATGGTAGTGGACAAAAATTTTAGTATCATCTTTTTACCAATTCTTTCCTTGTGCAATATAAATAAAGTAAATCGATTTTAATAAATACATGTTTTCGTAGGTGGATAGTCATTAAAGGCAAAGGTCCTCACCCTCCCAATTTTTTAAAATATCTTCATTATATAAACAAAATTTATATTTGTAATTTTTATATTTTTTCTATAGCCACCTTTGATTATCAAGCAAATACACGGAGTTCAAATGAAACATAAAATTAAGATAGGATGGTAGTAGACAAAATTTCAGTATCATCTTTTTACCCATTCTTTCCTCGTACAATATAAATAAAGTAAATCGATTTTAATAAATACATGTTTTCGTAGGTGAACAGTCATTGAAGACAAGAGAGGCTCACCCTCCCAATTTTTTAAAATATCTTCACTATATAAATAAAATTTATATTTGTAATTTTTATATTTTTTTCTATAGTCACCCTTGACTATCAAGCAAATACACGGAATTCAAATGAGACATAAAATTAAGATAGGATGATAGTGGACAAAAATTTCAGTATCATCCGTTTACCCATTCTTTCCTCGTGCAATATAAATAAAGTAAATCGATTTTAATAAATACATGTTTCCATAGGTGGATAGTCATTGAAAGCAAGGGGGCCTCACCCTCTCAATTTTTTAAAATATCTTTCATTATATAAACAAAATTCAAATTTGTAATTTTTATATTTTTTCTATAGCCACCCTTGACTATCAAGCAAATACATGGAATTCAAATAAGACATAAAATTAATATAGGATGGTAGTGGACAAAAATTTTAGTATAATCCTTTTATCCATTCTTTCCTTGTACAATATAAATAAAGTAAATCGATTTTAATAAATACATGTTTCCGTAGGTGGATAGTCATTGAAAACAAAAGAGGCTCACCCTCCCAATTTTTTAAAATATCTTCATTATATAAACAAAATTTATATTTGTAATTTTTATATTTTTTCTATAGCCATATTATTATTATTTTTATTTTATCCACCTACCATTATTTATAATCACGTTATACAATTTGGCTAATCTATCATTAATTATATATATAATTAATATAAATATAAAAATATTATCCTTCCACTATGTAAAAAAATGGGAAAATATTTTAAGTTTATTAATGTTTATTAATTTATTTTTTTTACATTTAAAGCCAAAAAAAATATTTTAAAGGAGATTAAAAATAAATTATAAATTTTTGAATGAATTAAAATGTAATTTTATTATTATATTAATTTATTATTTTATAAAATTTATATGTATTTTTCTAATTTTTATATAAATTTATAAAAATATCTTCAAAATAATATAATTCACCTTGTAAAACAAAAAAAAATATTTTTATTTTTTTCAATTGAATCTATGTCCTAACATAACTCAATTGAAGATTTTATAATAAGTATAGATATAATAAAATAAAATAAAAAATTATTTGTAGGTTACCTACCACCAACTACTTAAAAGGCATCATTTAAAATTATATAAATAATCATTTAAATATTAATGACATAACAATATTAATGTTAAAATATACATAAAATCAATCATTAACTCAAAAAAATTAATGAGATAAATCTTAAAATTATACATGAATTTTGATTTAATGTGCAATTGTATACATGAACTTTAATTTGATAAATTATACACGTGAATAATTCAAATGTATACTTGAAATTTTAATTTTGATTTAATCATATACATTTAAATAAATAAATACATTAATTTATTTTTATGTTGGATAAATATAATTATTTATGTATACAATATAGAAACATAAAATGATGTTAAATTAATAATTGTATTAATAATTTATAAAAATTAGATCAAATCAAATTTTCATATATAAAATTGTACAAAATCAAAATTTATATATACATTTACACATTAAACTATAATTCATATATAATTTTGATATTTATCCCAAAATTAATAGAATAAGCCGACATGATTTCTTTTTCTTTTTCTTTCTCTTTCCTTCATTCCTTTCTTCCTTTATTTCATTTTTCCTCTCCTCTCATCTCATTTTCTCTCTCTTTCTTAGGCCGACATGATAATCGATTGAGTTCAATTTTTATTTTTTTCATAGTAATTTTAAAATTTGAATTTTTGGATTTATTTTGACAAAATAAACTTTATTTTATGACTTTTAAATAATATTTGATAAAATTTTAATTTTTTTTATAAATATTAATTTTCAAAAATAAATTTTCAAGGAAAAATATCAATAACTTTTATATAGTATTTTTTAAAATTAGTTTTGATATAATCACAACTTTTAAAATTTTAATTAAAAATAAATTTTTTAAATTTTTTATAAATATTAATTAAAAATAAATTACATTCAATTAAAATAATTACAACTTTTAAAATTTATATTTCTTAAATTATCTAAAAACTTCGATTTATATTAATTAATTTTCGATTTCTCAATTTCCCTTAAGCAACCCATTTCGTTTTCCTCCTCACTCCTCACTCCAACGGAAAAAAGAAACATATTCATGTGAAAGGATTAAACCCAACCATCTACAATAATTTTTCTATATTCTCTAGTAATATATTTTGGTGTTAACTCCGCCACTAGATATGTTCATGGTCAACTTATCAGTTCAGGTATGGAGGTCTGTTCGAAATTTGAAAAGATTTGAGTAAAAATATTAGGTTGAAAAATAGATTTTGGCAAAAAAATTAAGTCCATTTAAAATATAGGTTAGACTCGAGCTTGAATATTCAAGGCTCGAGCCCAACTTGATCTGTTTTTAAGTTTATAATACTTTATATTATGTTATTTTTATGTATTATATAATTTAAAACATATGAAAAAATAAATCTACACTAAATATATAATACTATTTTAATATAAACATTTAAATAATGTCAATATGACTATATAAAAACTTTCGATAAATAAAAATATATAAAATTATTAAATATTAAAATAAAAAATATGGGCGTGCCTAAAATGAGTTTGAATTAATATTTTGTAAATATGGACGGGTTTACACAAAATTTTAGGTTCATATTTCGGGTTGGGTTTGGACAAACATAAAGTATATTAATAGTATGCTTAGGCCCGACTCAATCTATGAACACCTCTATCCACCACTTAGCTCGAAATTTATAATTTTTTTTTTATAAATTATCATCAAAACTTTCAACATACATTATTAAAAGTAAATTAAAAATCTAAATATTTCAAAGAGTTATGAATAATAAATTAGTTTGCAAGATTTTTTTTGAATTATTTTATTGTAGGTTTTGATTAATCTATTCTTTTTAACATAATGTCTAGAACTATTCATCGCCTCTCATCAACTCATAAATAAGAGGATAATGGACTTAAGTTTACTCAAACTCATATCCTCCTGTATTGATAACAATACACATACTAATCGAGTTAGAGACTCAATCAACCTGAAAGACCATTTATTTTAAATACACTGTTATTTTAAAAGTCTAAGAAATTGTTTAACAAATTTAACAAGTTTGTGTAAAAAAATTTCCCTCGAGTGAATTGATGCAAATGCTATATCTATTTGTAATTAAATATATTATTAAACAGTAAATAAATAAAAGTTGGTAAGCAAATCGGATAGCGGTCTAAATCAAATGCATATGAACATTTACACCAAATCATTTAAATATATCATTTAAAATTGTACTCTCTATTTTAAACATTTTACCCTAATTATTCAAATCTTAAATTGATATGTAAGTCAATGTACAAATTAATTATTTCAAATATATCATTTTAAAATAAATTAAATAATAACTTTTTCTTTCGTAAAAAAATAAAATTATAATAAATATATAATATTCCACGTAAAATAATAATAAAAAATATATATACATTCTCCCTTTCCCTTTCCTTTTGTCTTACTTTCCCTCTTCCTAAGGGCCCAAATATCACTTTAAGGGTCAGAAATAAATAATAATTTTTTTAAGATCAAAATATAATTTTATTATTTATTGACTTGTGATTTGATAAAATTTGAAGAACCTTTATAATAATTTACAATTTTGTGGGGGGTTCGTTGCTGCTTTTTCCTCTTTCTTTGCTCTTCTTCTTTCTTTTATTTTCCTTCTTCATTAAAATAGTTAGTATCGTACTTGTGGACATATCATTTTTTATTAATATGTATTGGTATTGGTATATTTTGGTGTACCATTTTAGATTTATTACTATTTTTAAAATATATTTGATATATGTAAATAAAAAATATTTGTAAATATCAAATAATGAGATTAAATAAATCTCAAATATAAAATACTCATCAATTATATAAAATATTATTTAATAAGTTGCACAAATATAATCCATTATTAAATAGATTCCAAATAAACAAACAAAAAAATTTACTTCATAAATTAAACAATAAGATCATCTCATACAATGCATATAACAATTCATAATTCAACAAATTCAAAATAAAACAGTTTAAAATTAAAATTAAAATATATTTTAAAATTATTATTTTAATACCGATCGGTGCATCATATTCTGTTTGGTATAAACGAAATCAACCAGTACGTATCAATACGATTGATATCAACCAAAATTTGCATACGAAACCTAAAATTTGATATTCTGATTTACTATTAAAACAAAATGTTCTAGTTGATAAGGGTGATATCAGAACAAAATTATCTATCATGTTCCTCACTCAAAAAATAAAATAAAATAAAAGGACACATGTCAATTGATGCAGACTAAACTTGCATGGTGCATTTATGTAATTTCCGTACGCAAATAAATATATAACAACGTAAATGATAAATCATTTGGCTTTCAGGTACCATTTATTATTTCAAGATGACGCTTCTTAAATGCCACAATTAATGTTCTAAAATCACCATTTATTTAATTGGATTCTTTTAGGGCTATTATTTCAGTTTTTATGCAAAATTGTGGGTTGTTTTTATAGACTAATTCGTCTTAAAATATGGGGTTTAATAAGATTTTATTTCATTCGAATAATCTTGAGGTGGTTAACGTTTCAAGATAGACAATTGATAGATCCAACCTCTACTTTGATGAGAATGATTTATCAGATATTACAGATTATGGATCGATGAAACATTATACACATACTAATGGAGAGAAATCAAGTGTCTGCTTGCATTGTTAAGATAGCTTCTGATATGATAACTGGACTGCAAGTTTTTGAAGACGCTCCTAAATAGCTTGGAGCAAATTTATGTGCTGACAGAGTTAATGATTTTTTAGCATATGATGATCTAATTTAGTTTTCTTTTACGTTGTATTTCTCACCCAAAAAGTAAATTTATTTACTAAATATAATATCCCACACTTAATTTAATTAATTTGATTGTCGAATTTGAGATGTTACATTTTCTTTACTAAATATAATATTATTTCGTTATGAGATTTATGTATTCTATCATTCAAATTAAAAATGAAAATATTTTTTATTTAATAATAATTTAAACAAAAGAAATTATTAAAAATCCTACATTAATCTAAAATATTTTTCCTTACATTAAAAAAAACTTATGAAGTTGAAAATTTATTACATTTTTTGTATTTTGGTAGAGATTGAGATTTAATGTATGTATATTATAAAAAAAAATAGTGTATGCACAGCTTAAAAACAAATTCACTTATTCTTTTTATTTAAAAGTTTTAGTTTAATTGTTGATATTTTTTATAATACGATTATTAGAATAAAAAATTGCTCGGCACATCATTGAGTACGTTACATTATCCTGTTTGGTTCATTTGGTTGAAATGTAAAGTTTTGTTGTTTGGTTGATGGAATGCAGGATTACCTAAAAGCAATGTTGAAAAATATGAAACTTATACTTTGGTGCCAGAGGGATTGCTCACTCCCTGCCCACTAAATCTATGTGAACATAATTTTCATATTTAGGTGTTGACAATTTATTGAATCTTATATTTTGACTATGTTGATTACATATTATTCAACACATATAATGAAACTCTGACATCCATGAGTGTTGAAAAAAAACTAAATTTTAAAAGAAACCAAAGATGGGAAATAATAAAAAAAATTAAATAAAAAAAAGTTTGCTAGAGCATTCTTAACAAAAAAAAAAATTATTGTGTAAAAAAACAATCAAATATTTTTTTGAAGAATTATAATAATAGGATAAAATCTGAACAACAAACGTGATTAATACGATTCAAATTCAAATCACATTTGAAACAGTAAACACCCTTAACCATCAGGTCATTACATGGATCCCTCAAAATCTGGTAATCTTAGATGTATAGCTCAATTCAAAATTTCATTTTAAAGTTTGACCCAAATTTCATTAAGATTCACTTTTAAAACTTAAGTTTGATTTGAAATAAAAATCAAATTACTCTCATCAATTTTGATTATACTAATTCATTTGAAAAAAAATTAGTTTGAATCTCTTCATATTCTATTTCAAATAAAGTTATTCGAGTTAAATTTCGAAATTTAAAAAAAGTTTGATTACTTGAAAAAAAATTTAAAATACTTGTTAGAATTCCGTGACTTGATTCTCGTTGTTTGTTAAAGAAAAAAAAAGAGATAAAAAAAGGGATTTATGGGGGAAAAAGATTGAGGGTTGAAGTTGAATTTATATAGAACTACAAGTTTTTCTATTTGACATTAATTAGAATAGAATTTTTCAATTTCTAAATAAATGTAGTCGAAACTCTATTGTATTATTCGTTTTTAACATTAATAAGTTTCTTCTTTCCTATCCATAATTTTTTTCGAAAAGATTTTTCATATAAATTTATGTATTCTTATTTTTTTTCTTATTATTTTGCGATGTTTCTACTACATTAATTTTAACAATACTCACTACCCATATCATCTGAAAATGCTGAAACCAATTTTAAATAATTTCAAAATGCCGCAGGAAGTAGTGCAAAGAGAATTGTAAAGCTTGGGGAGTCTGGGAATACTTTAAGGGAGGCTGTTGACTCCTTTGCGCAATTAGGTGTATCCACTGCCATTCTGTTTCATGCTTTTATTATTCTTTATTCACTACCAAATAAATAAAGTGCGCAATTAGGTGTATCCACTGCCATTCTGTTTCATGCTTTTATTATTCTTTATTCACTACTAAATAAATAAAGTACTGATATCTCATTTACACCGAAAACAACTTCTTTCAAACAGCTAGATGAAAAATGATATGATTGATGAATCTAAATATTATGACATCGTAATTATTTGATTGATATCTAAAACTCATTGGATCAAGTTATGTTAGGTTTCTTGAGATAAAAATTGGTTTGAATTATAAAATTTGATATTTTTTTTATTTTAAATATATGAAATTATTATTTTTATTTGGCCAATTTAATAACAACTTGTCAGGGATGAAGTTAAAAAAATAATTTAGGAGATAAAATTAAATTGTATTTTTTACGATAGAAAAATGCAATATTATTATTTTAATAATCTATATCTTTATAATTTTTAAAAAATTAAATCAATATTTTATCATTTTTAAGGGGCAAAATACATTTTTATCTTTATTAATTTAAAATTTTAAAAATTCGGTGAAAAAAAATATGAAAACAAGATTCTCTTATAATTTTTCATTTTTTTTTATATTTTCTTATAATTTTTGGTATTCTTTCGTAATTTTGGTACCGTGATCTCTCATGATTTTTGGTATGCACTCAAAATTAAGTTTTGGCATGAGAAATTAATTTTCTGTAAAAATATTATTTATGCATACTAATAAATTTAAATATTTCGAGGGAGTACAAAATATTAATTCGTCTTTAAAAAATTTATTTTATTTGTTTATTTTTCAATATTTTTAAGTTATTAGTATATGTAACAATTTAATTAGTATGAAAAAAATATTATTTTTATATTAAAATTTAATATCTCATGCCAAAATCTAATTTGAAATGCATACTGTCGAAACGTTTATTTTTGGGAAAACAAACAGATCTCGAAAAATATTTTAAAATTGAAAAATTAAAAAAATGGGAGTCACCACCAATCATTTATTCGGTGTATTGGATCACTGCAAAACGTTTAAAGTCCGTTGAAGAACATTTTGGTCTTCGAAATCCAGAAAACGAGTTCGGGAGTCGGTTACATGAGTAGAAGGATTAGCACCCTCACATGCCCAAAATTGGTACCACGTCGATTATTATCCGGTCTTGATTTGTTAAAAATTTGAAAACCCAAGTAAAATTTAAAATATGATCCTTAAATGCATGATTTATTTTTGATGTACATGTTGAAAAGGAAATCGAGTTTCATTTAGAAGTCTCGTTATTTCGAAATGATCGAGGAAGAAAGTCACGTCCAGTGAGTTAGGACATAAAGTTTCGAGATCTAAAAATAATGAGTTTTCCTTTGTAGCAGTTTTTAAACCTTGAAAAGGGTATTCGATTATTCCGGTTTGAAGAAAATCGTGCCTAGTAAGTTAAGGTACAAATTTCTAAAACCCGAAATAAAGAAATATTGCATTGATTTTTAATATTTGTATTTTGAAGAAAATTTTAAAAAAAGACTTTAATTAAAATATAGAGACAAAAATGAGCATGCAAATTAAATATGAGTTTATGCAATTAATGACAAAGTTAAATAACACAAAGCAAGAACAATTATACAAATGAATAAATATACGAAAAATAAAATACGAATCATGAATCAAAATAAATGAGAAAATACAAGATTAATTAAAAATGCAAAAAAAATTAAAATTTTATATACGAAAGTCGAAGAAAGAAAAAAGGGGTTGAAAATGAAGTTTTGGAGAGTTCGAGGTTAAAATGTAATTTTGGAAAGTTTGGGGTAAAAATGTGATTTTTGGAAGTTCAGGGAAAAATGTAGTGTTTGAGAAATTTGGGGTAAAAATGTGATTTTTGGATATTTGAGGGTAAAAATATAATTTTTATAAGTTCGAGGGTAAAAAATGTAATTTTTGTAAGTTCGAGGGTAAAAATGTATTTTTTGAGAAATTTAGGGGTAAAATCATAATTTTAGAGAAGTTTGGGGTCGAAATGGATTTTGGAGCAATTTAGGGGTCAAAATATAATTTTTAGAAAGTTTAAGGGTCAAAATGTAATTTTTACAATATTTAGGGGTTAAAATGTAATTTTAGAAAAGTTTAGGGTTAAAATGTAATTTTAGAAAAGTTTAGGGGTTAAAATGTAATTTTAGAAAATTTTGGGGTTAAAATGTGATTTTTGAAAGAAAATAGAGGCTTAATATGCAAATAAACCAAAAAATTGGGACACATGGTAGCTTCTCAAGCTTCTAGAGAATCAGGGGACTTAATTGAAAAGAAATTAAAATTATTGGGCAAATTTAAAATTAATTAAAAATATAAAAAGGACATGATTGTAGAGTTTTAAAAAAGTGAAAGGACTAAAGGAAAAAATAGTCTAATTTTTTTAAAAAATCTGATTTGTTTGCATAGATCAAAACGACGTCGTTTTAGGGGTTTGGATGCCTAAGCCAAAACGACATAGTTTTGGCTCCTTATATAACTGACCTTTTCTTCAATAATCACAAAAACTCTCTCAACTCTCTCTTTCTCTTCTTTTTTTTGGGTGACTTCCGACAGACCACTCTCGCCGTCGTCCCACCATCATCGTCTGTCGTCGTACACGGTGGCGCTAAGGTAAAAATCTTTCCTTTTTTAATTTTTTTTTTTGATTTAAAACATAGATCAAGGTTATATCTTGATAGATCTAGCCTTATTTTAAGAAAAAGGGAAGAAAAATATGATTTTTATTCAAGTTTTTGTTATTTTTTTTCGAATCTGTTGTTTTCTTTTTTAAGCTTATTTATTTCATTTCGAAAACATAAATGAAAAAAGAGTAAATATGTGCATATATATGTATGTAAATCTATTCTTTTAAAGAAAAAAAATGAGATATGCGCATATATTTATATATGTAAATGCTAGTTCACCTTGCACAATGTGATTGTTGATTCTTGAACTTGAATCTGTTTTTTTTTTGCTACTATTTTTATTTGATTTTCGTATGAAAATCGAAAAGGGAAAAAAAAGCTTCCCTCTTTACAATTTTTGTTAGCTTTTTATAGCCATTACAATACAATGCACTTGGTTGTTTCTTGTCTTGTCTTCTTTATCTTTGCAGGTGCAACAATGGTGGTAGTTTTCGGTGGTGGTGGTGGTGGTGGGTGACGTGGCATCATCTTAAAGGCCAAGTGGGGGTAGCAGCAGTAAGGAAGAATTAGAAGTAATTTAGGGTTTCAAAATTTCATTGTATTGGGCTTTTAATTTGGGCTAGGATTAATTGGACATGTAATTGGGTTTGGTCTGTTTAGATTTTGGGTTTTAAGTTGGGCCCGATCAAAATTGGGCTTCAACAGCTACCCCTTTTTGCTCGTTACTGTGTAACAGGAACGAAGCAAAGACCAAAAAAAGGCCTAATTTTGCCATGTCTCATTTCTTCAACATTCTTTCTTTAACTGGCCCCCTCTTTACTTTATTAGTCATTCGATTTCACTACATTCACTTCTCTACATCTTCAGCATTAGGATTCCATCTTGCCTTAAGGCAATTTCAAAAAGACAAAATTTGCTACTGTAACTTCACTCAATTCATTTGCAACTTCAAAGAGATCGAGATCTATCACCGTAGTCTTTGGTTCAATCCACTGATACTTCAAGAGTGTTGTGGTTTCATTTCTTGACATTCTTCTCTGTGTCTCATCAGGAAGATGATCGCTTCATTGCTTCGACCCACTTCTCTGTATCTCATTAAGAAGTTGGGGTTGAAGTTTCTCTCACACTGAGCTTCGCTTCATCGATTTGGTCTCCTTCTTTGTATCTCATCAGGAAGATTACCGCATCGCTTGTTTTAATCCGCTTCTTTGTATCTCATTAGGAAGACGAATTTGTTCCTGATGAGGTTTGATGTTTCACTCACATTGAGCTTTATCGATTTGGTCTACTTCTCTGTATCTCATCAAGAAGATGACTGCATCACTTGTTTTAATCCACTTCTCTGTATCTTATCAGGAAGACGGATTTGGTCCACTTCTCTGTATTTCATCAGGAAGACGATCTCTTTATTGCTTTGACCCACTTCTTTATATCTCATCAAGAAGATGGGGTTTCATGTTTCACTCACATTAAGCTTCATCGATTTGGTCTACTTCTCTGTATCTCATTAGGAAGATGATTGCATCACTTGTTTTAATCCGCTTCTTTGTATCTCATCAGGAAGACGGATTTGGTCCACTTCTCGATATTTCATCAAGAAGACGACCTCTTTATTGCTTTGACCCACTTTTTTGTATCTCATCAGGAAGATGGGGTTTGATGTTTCACTCACATTGAGCTTCATCGATTTGGTCTACTTCTCTTTATCTCATCAAGAAGATGACCGTATCACTTGTTTTAATCCGCTTCTCTGTATCTTATCAGGAAGACGGATTTGGTCCACTTCTCTGTATTTCATTAAGAAGACGACCTCTTTATTGCTTTGACCCACTTCTCTGTATCTTATCAGGAAGATAGGGTTTGATGCTTCACTCACATTGAGCTTCATCAATTTGGTCTACTTCTCTGTATCTCATCAAGAAGATGACCACATCACTTGTTTTAATCCGCTTCTCTGTATCTCACCAGGAAGATGAATTTGGTCCACTTCTCTACATCTCGTCAAGAAGATGATCACTTCATTGTTTTAGATAATTATAATCTACCCCATGATCGGGGTAAGAGATTGGATGGCTGTGATCTGTCTCATGGTCGGGGTAAGAGATCGAGTGGCTGTGATCTGCCTCATGATCGGTATAAAAGATCGGATGGTTGCAATTTTCCCCTATTGTCGGGTAAGAGATTGGCTGATAGTGATTTGCCTCATGATTGGGGTAAAAGATTGAATGACTGCAATTTGCCCTAGGCTCAGGATAAGAGATTGACTAATGGTGATCTACCTCAGGCTCGAGGTAAAAGATCGGATGACTGTAATCTGCCCGACTCGAGGTAAGAGATTGGCTGATGGTGATCTGCCCTAGGCTCGAAGTAAATGATCGAATGACTGCAATCTGCCCTAGGCTTAGGGTAAGAGATTAGTTGATGGTGATCTGCCCCAAGCTCGGGGTAAAAGATCGGATGGCTGCAATCTGCCCTAAGCTTGGGGTAAGAGATTAGTTGATGGTGATCTACCTCAGGCTCGGGGTAAAAGATCGAATGACTGCAATCTGCCCCAGGCTCGGGGTAAGAGATTGGCTGATGGTGATCTGCCTTAGGCTCGGGGTAAAAGATCGGATGGCTTCAATCTATCCCAGGCTCGGGGTAAGAGATTGGCTGATGGTGATCTGCCCCAAGCTCAGGGTAAAAGATCGAATGGCTGCAATCTGCGATTGGTTGATGGTGATCTGCCCCAGATTTGGGGTAAAAGATCGAATGACTGTGATTTGTCCCATCATCGAGGTAAGAGATCGGAATCTTCAATCTGCCCTTCTTGTTTAAGGGTAAAAAACTAGAATGATGTAGTTTGAATCCAACTCCACTTCAACTTCAGGAAGATAAGATTTGATGTCGAAACTTCATCTTGCTCTTACTGCAACTTTAGAGAGATAAAGACTTGGTATTGTATTTTGATCTGATCTACTAGAATTTCGAGGTAGAAGATTCACTGTTACAGCTTCAATATACTCCTCTTCGTCTTTAAGGTATAAGACTCGTCGTTGCGGGCTCAACCTTTCCCATCATATTTCATGGTATCAGATTCGTTATTGCGGCCTCGATCATTGTCATCCATCTTTTAAGGTGTCGGGTTCGCCATTGCGGCCTCAACCTTTCCCTTTAAATCTTCATGGTACTGGGTTTGCCATTGCTGCCTCAACTTTTTCAATCGCATCTTCATGGTACCAGATTTACCGTTGCGGCCTCAATCCTTCCCATCACATCTTCTAAGGTATTGGGTTTGCCGTTGTGGCCTCAACCTTTCCCTTTAAATCTTCATGGTATCGAGTTCGTCATTACGGTCTCAACCTTTCCCATCACATTTCATGGTATCGAATTCACCGTTGCGGCCTTAATCTTTCCCATCACATCTTTTAAGGTACGAGGTTCGCCGTTGTGGCCTCAATCTTTCCCTTCAAATCTTCATGGAATCGGGTTTGCCATTGCGGCCTCAACATTTCCCATCGCATCATCATGGTACCGGATTCGCCGTTGCGACCTCAATCCTTCCCATCACCTCTTCTAAGGTACCTGGTTCACCGTTACAGCCTCAACCTTTTCCCTTTAAATCTTCATGGTATCGGGTTCGCCATTGCGACCTCAATATTTCCCATCACATTTCATGGTACCAGATTCACCGTTACGGCCTCAATCTTTTCCATCACATATTCTAAGATACCAGGTTCGCCATTACGGCCTCAACCTTTCCTATCACATTTAATGATACCGGATTCGTCGTTGCGGCCTTAGCCTTTCCCTTCAAATCTTCATATTTCCTCGGTTCATTTCGACATTTCATGGTAATGAAACCTATAAAATATGTTTTAATGGGCCTCTATGTAGGCCAGATTATTTAGAATGCCATGATAAGGATGAGTCAAATGCTCTTAAATAGATGGGTATGAATGATGAATATAAAAATGTCATTTTTGAGAAATTATTTTATTTTCAGTCCTTAGTCGACGTCGTTTGTCGTTTGTCTATGTCCTATCACTGATGTATTATGATATATTTGTCATGAAACCTAAAAAGGTAGTCGTAATTTGAACTATTTGTTTCTAGACCCTTTTAACCCTCGGGTTTGGTTATTTCCAACTAGTGGTCCTATTTCAGGTTCCTGTACTATTTAGAAATTTTCTAGAATGATATGTAGAAATCCTTTTATCCTTATATTGTAGACCATTAACCGTTATTGCAGATGCAAAGATGCTTGAATCAATGTTATAAGGTGGATGAAACTGAATTTGATTGCAAACAAAGATCGCATGACTAAAAAGATCGTTGGCTCATTAATCGCTATTTTGATGCAGAATTGCTTGAACATGGTCGCAAGGCGAATAAAATTTTATTGGAGACGAGGCTCATATGAATGAAAAGATTAAAAAAGACCCATATTAGCCAAAAAGTTGCCAAACATAAAGTGAGCAAAGAATAGAGTTAGGTTCCCCAAATATCAAAGTATGAGCTTTATTGAGCAAACTTAATGAGGACCATTTTGAGTTTGACATGTGTTCATAAAACTTGGAGTACTTCGTCAATGCTTCAAGGCGTAAAGTTTCTCCACCTTGCTACTTTTGAGAGAGAAGACCATTTCACGCTCTTTTATTCAAAATTGAGCTGCCCTTTCAGGTTTTCAACTCAAGTCTCCTTAAGTTTCGAGATGCTCTTTACGAGTTTTCACCTCGACCTCTCTTTTCTTTTACCCTTTTTTTTTCTCTTTTTTAATTTTCTTTTCCTCACTTTTTTTCTATTATTTTTTATTTATTTTTCTTTATCGAATCCGGGTTCACGAAGTTGGGCAGGTCTTTGCCTTCCATTTCGATCAAAATCAAAGCTTCTCCAAAAAAAGACTTTCGTTACCTCATGAGGCATTTCCCAATTCGACATCCATTTTCCTTGGAAGTCTTTTATAAACAAGATCCTTTCCAAAATCGGAGCTCTCTCGTTGAATTCTATAGAGCGGATCTTTCTTTGTCGTAAACCCTTGTCATCTGAATCATGATGGATGACTTTTAGTATTTTTTCTTCAATCAAGTTCACCTGACTGCATCTGGATTGGATCCATTCTACTTCATCAGCTCTAATAAAGTCTGGAGGGAGAGAAACTCAACTTTAATAGGTAGGACGACTTTCATTCTAGTGAGAAAGGTGTTGCCTTGATGGATATTCTGATAGAAGACTGATAAGCCTTGAAGACAAATGGTGATTTCTCATGCCGAGCCTTTGTAGGTCTTTGCTATGAATACTTTTGATGTTCTTATTGGTCACCTTTAATACCCCATTCACCTTTTTTTGTGATGTGGTGCTGAGTCATGATACTTGTTCTTGAATTGGCTGTAGACTTTCGTTATCGTGCTGTTGTTCAAATTCAAGTCATTGTCAGATATGATCCTTTTTGGCATTCCATATCTACATATAATTTCTCATTTTCAATAATTTTCTTAACTGCCGATTTAGCATAGGAAAAAATAATCAATGATCATGAGGACAAATTGATGCTTATTAGAAACTCTTTTGCAAAGTTGGCTTGATGGTGTCCATGCTTCACATAGAAAAAGGCCACGATGTGGAAAAATAAATAAATTTTCAAGATGCCTTTTACGGGGTTTTGTCTTGATTTTTTGTCTTTCTTTTTTTTTTCTCCTTTTTTATTGGGTTTTAAAATGCCCTTTGCGATTTTTTGACCCATCTTTTCTTCTTTTTTCTCTTCTCTTTTTTTTTTTCTTTTTGATGGCATGTCAAGCCTTAATTTTTGAAGTTTTTGTTGAATTTGATTGCGTTCTTCCTTTATGGGAGCTTGTGTGTTACGACATCAGTTCCTTAAACCTGGCATGTTTGATAGGACCATGCAAAGACCTTTGGATTCTCGAGGCAACTTGCCTTGTTTCCGCAAAGATACATGTCTTAATTCTCACTTAAAATCATAACTCTTTGAGGTGATGTTCTTTTCCAGTCTTGCTCAAACATCCGTAGCAGCTCAGGAGACAAGTCACATCCTTGATCATTTCCAAAGTCTCAAAGTTTTTCTAGACATAAGTCCTACTAAAAAAGGTTTAAGTCAACAACAGTGTCTCTTATGTCCTTGATATCAAGCGATCCAACATATGAGTAAGATAATGATCAACCATTTGGTATGAGAATGGCTGCAAGATGTTTCACAATAAATGCATCATTTTCATAGAAATAAAAGACAGTGGTCATGTGCCCTTTATAAAAGGATCCCTATTACTCTCGGACTTAGAGTGATAAGCGTGTTCTGAATATTTTTCTGGAAAAGTCCTAAAAACTACAGGAAGCTCCTTTACAGTCTAGTTGTCCAAGACAAGGTTGTCGACGAATAGTTCGGAACTTACAGTTGATATTTCTATAACTTAAACTAATTTATAAATTGTCATATTTTAATAAAATGTTCAAGGTGAAATTTTAAGGTATGGTTACTCTATCCCATTGACTTGGTTTGGAATTTAGTAATGGTATGCGGACTTTGTGATTATTACTTTAAGTGTGAATATGCGAAGTGATGTGTGACATGAAAATATACATTTGTGAAATAATATCATTATCACCTTGAATTTTAAATGTATTTATGATGAGATTAGAAATTAAAAATAAAGAAATATTGATTGGTATTTAATTTGATATGTTTTACCCTATTAACTGTTCGAGCTGAGTCGGATATAGATGGCATGCCATAGGATAGGAAGAGTTTAGGGATTACTTCGACCATGAGTCGATGAGGCACTAGGTGCCAAGTTACTTCGGTTTAACCAATGAGACACTGGGTGTCATTTTATTATAGCGTTGGGCACGATTTATTACTTCGGATTTATCCGATGAGGCACTGGGTGTCAAACCGGTGTGTTGGTTGGATCCGTGTATCCGTCAGAGTCCGAGTCATGTTAATAGGGAACTATAAATACTAATAACTATGATCACATAAAATGAGGACAGTATGAATGATGTATTGAAAATCAAAAGAAAATAGGAATCAATTATGCATGATGATATTATGTATGATGGATATGGAATGTATTGAGAAAATTAATGAACGGTATCTAGATATGCATGATGATAGCATGTATAAAATGGATAGGAATCGGGATTATAAAATGAATTGTGCATTGATGCTCAAAGAAATGATATTTGTATTTGTATTAAAATAAATGCATAGTGAAATGAGAATTAAGAGATGAATATGATCAATGATATATATAAGTAATATGTGGATAATATAATGGTTCATAAGTAAAGTAACAAATATGGTATTTAACTTAGTATGAATTAATATTAGATTATAACCTATATAAAATGTGTATATATATTGTTTAATGTTTACTTATAGAAATACCACTGGGTAAATCTCATGCGTATGAATGTTTATCATGCACAGGATAGTTACTTTTGTAGATTCGCGACTCAGCATCCAAAGACAATCCTGCACTCTTACGTTAGTGAGTTTTGTTTTATTTTGAATTGACATGTACCTAGGATGAGTCGTGTTTTGAGGATGCCCTGAATTTATTGGTTGTAATGTTGTGGACAACCCTAATAATATTTTGGCAAACTATTGTATAATATTCTAATGATGTTAGTTCAGGTTGTTAAGTGTATGTCACAAGATTAGTAACTTATTTCCTTAGTCTCACTCTTGTACCGGTATAACTCTGATGGTTAATTCAAGTTTCGGTAGAACCCATCAGAGTATCGGTAGAAGTGTAGAGGAAGAATGTACTTTAGTTACTGACTTGTTTGGTGTTGGTAGAAGTCTCATTAGTATCGATAGTTGTATTATGGGTTCAATAGTTTGTTTTCAAGTATTGATAGAAGTTCCAGAGTTAAATTACATTGCTTTCTAGAACTTGTAGTTTCGGTAGTTAAATATAATGTATCGATAGAAAGGGAGACTTGTATCGGTAGAATGATAATATCTATCAGTAGAATTCTACAAGTTTTCTTGAGTCTTCACTGTTTTTTTCTCCACCAGTACCTGTTCATACAAATATCGGTAGAAGGGCCTTGACTTCAGTAAAAATCATTAAATAAAAGATTATTTGAGTTTAGGTTTTAAATTTAATTTTTTAGGGCTTTCTAAATAGTTGTAACATCTTCTAGCTTGGGTCCGGCTATTGGATCGGGTAAGGGATGTTACATTCAGTGGTATCAAAGCTTTCAATTTAGTCGATTCTAGGACTAAGTTGAGCTCGAAATTGAGTTTATAGGTACATGCGAAGTTGTGTCAAGTTTTGAGTTGGGATTTGGATGCTGATAATGATTGTCTTTATCTCATAGTTCTAAAAAGATGTCAGAAATGTCAAATAGCGAGAATTATCAAGAGATGAACTCTAGTGCCGAGTATACCAATGACATGGATGTGTCTGAATCGTTGACACCAAGTGTTAACCGAACTGGTGCTGAACAACCTGAAGGAGATGGAGGCAATAATAGATGCCAAAGTGATACAAACCTACTCCAAGCTATTGCGAAAGCTCTCCGACGTGTTACTGGAGCCACTTGTACTGTGATGCCTGAATCTACTACTTGTCGGGCTCTGATCAATGAACTATGAAGGTACAGAGCAACAAAATTTTTAGGTTTAAAAGGAGTTGACCCTTCAACAACTAAGATGTAGATGGAGTCCACTAAGAGAATATTATAACAGTTGGAGTGCACACCCCGTGAGAGTTTAATCTGCGCTGTTTCTCTATTGCAAGGGGAAGTATATACTTGGTGGCAGACGACTACACGACACGTACCTGTTGCTAGAGTGGATTGGGATTTATTTTAAATGGAGTTTCAGAAGAAATATGTTGGGGAGTTATACCTTAAAGAAAGGAGGCAATAATTTCTTTTGTTAAAGCAAAATGAAATGTTAGTGGTCGATTATGAGAGGGAGTTTTTACGACTCAGTAAGTATACCATCGAATTTCTTCATTCTGAGGCTAAGAAGCGAGCTTAAAGTGCAGCTAGTGTCACATAGAATTTTTAAATTTGCTGATTTAGTAGAGAGAGTAAAGATGGTAGAACAAGCTTTGGGCCTTGATAAGAAAATTGAGACTATACGTTCTTTTAGGAAACGAACTGGAGTTGCTAGTTCACTTTCTCACTCGAAAAGAACCAGAGATTCTCGTGGTACTTGAAAATAGACATTTAAGTCTGAAGCAAATAGATATCGATAGCTAACCATGTTTGTGGGTAGTGTGCGAGATCCGTTTTGTGATGTGAAGATACTGGCTTGTGAGCATTGTGGGAAAAGCATCGAGGTGAATGTTGGAGATTGACTTGAGCCTATTTTCATTGTGGATCGTTGGATCATATAGTTCGAGAGCGCCGGAGGAGTGATGCTACGACTCTTGTTCCTATTCAGAGATCTACACCTACGTTCAAAGGTCGTGGGATGAGTCGTAGTGGTTCTATCTCTAGATGAGGTACTATAAGAAGAAGTGATACGGTTACCCACCAATTAGAGGTTAGGAAAGCAACTCATGCTTATGTCATTCGCACACGCAAGGAGGGGGATGCTACCAATGTGGTTATAGGTATCTTTCTGCTATGTTCTGAACCAGTTTATGCATTGATAACTCCGGGTCGTCTCATTCTTACATTAATTCTGAGTTAGTTAAATCGAGTAATTTAGAGCCTGAAATTTCCAAGGTACCTATGATTGTGTCGAGCCCTTTAGGATAGACGGTGTTAGTTGACCGAATGTGTAACTGGTACCCGTTAGAGATTTAAAATATATCCTTCCCTATTGACCTTCTGATCATGCCGTTTGGCGACTTCGATTTAATTTTGGGAATGGATTGGCTTTCTGAGCACGGAGTAATTTTGGACTGTCATAAGAAGAAGTTTGCAATTTAGAACGCTGATGGGAATTTAATCGAAGTGGATGGAGTTTTATCAAGTAGTCTAGCTCGAACCATTTCAGTGGTTCAAGCTAATAAGTTGCTTAATCAAGGTTGTGAAGCCTTTTTGGCTTACATAATTAATTTAGATGTCATCGATAGTTAGATTAGTAAGATTAAGATTGTTTGTGAATTTCCTAATGTGTTTCCTGAGGAGTTACCGGGATTGCCACTAGAGAGAGAAGTAGAATTTGCAATTGAAGTGCTACCTGGTATAGCTCCATTGTCTATATCTCCTTATCGCATGGCACCAACAGAACTTAAAGAGTTAAAAATTTAGTTACAAGATTTATTGGATCGGGGATTTATACGCCCTAGTGTGTCGCCTTGGGGAGCTCCAATTTTATTCGTTAGGAAGAAAGATGGATCAATGCGTTTGTGCATAGATTATCGACAATTGAATAAGTTAACCATTAAGAATAAGTATCCCCTTCCTTGAATCGATGATTTGTTTGACCAACTGAAAGGAGCTTCCATCTTTTCCAAGATTGACTTGAGATTAGGCTATTACCAGCTGAAAGTTAAGGAAAGAGATATTCCCAAAATAGCTTTTCGTACACGTTATGGTCATTATGAATTTTTAGTGATGTCATTTGGTTTGACTAATGCTCTGGCAGCATTCATGGACTTGATGAATCGTATTTTTCAACCTTACTTGGATTGATTTGTAGTAGTGTTCATCGATGATATTTTGATATACTCAAGGGCTGAAGCAGAGCATGAACAGCATCTACAAGTTGTTCTTCAAATTTTACGAGAGAAACGACTATATGGAAAGTTGAGCAAGTGTGAATTTTGGTTGTCAGATGCAGTGTTTTTAGGACATGTTATCTAAACAAACGGGATTAGAGTGGATCCAAAAAAGATTGAGGCAGTTGTTCAATGAAAAACTCTGAGAACTGTATCAGAGGTTTGTAGTTTCCTTGGTTTAGCCGGTTATTATCGAAGAATTGTAAATGGATTTTCGAAATAGCTACACCTTTGACGAAGTTATTACAAAAGGATGTCCCATTTGATGGGAGTGATCGTTTCCAAGAAAGTTTCGAGCAATTGAAGTAAATATTAACCGATGCACCTGTGTTAACCTTATTAGAATCGGGAAAGGACTTTGTGGTATTTAGTAATGTGTCCTTAAACGATTTCGGTTGCGTGCTAATGCAAGATGGAAAGATGATCGCTTATGCTTCACGTCAATTGAAAATTCATGAACATAATTATCCAACGCATGACTTGGAGCTGGCTGTAGTGGTGTTTGCTTTAAAGATTTGGAGACATTATTTATATGGTAAAAAATGTCACATTTTTATAGACCACAAAAGTCTTAAATACCTCCTAACCTAGAAGGAGCTGAATTTGAGATAACGACGATGGGTAGAACTTCTTAAAGATTATGATTGTGTCATCGATTATTATCCGGGAAAAGCTAACGTTGTAGCCGATGCATTGAGTAGAAAGGCAGCAGTTGAGTTACGAGTAATGTTTGCTCAACTCAGTATTGGTGATGACGGTAAATTGATGGTTGAGTTAAGAGTTAGACCAATATTGGTTGATCAAATAAGAGAAGCACAACTTTTCAATGTAAAACTGTTGAAGAAAAGAGAAATGGTTCAAAATGGTTTGGTAGAAAATTTCAGCATTGATGATCAAAATTGTTTGAGATTTTGTGATCGAATTTATGTACCTAATGTTGCACAGGTGAAAAGATTAATACTTCAAGAAGCTCACAATAGTCCTTTTGCCTTACATCCTGGTGGAACGAAAATGTATTACGATCTTCGAGAGTTGTATTGGTGGCAGGGAATGAAAAGAGAGACAGTAAAATTTGTGGCTAAGTGTTTGACTTGTCAGCAAATCAAGACAGAACATCAAGTTCCTTTTGGATTACTTTAGCCTATTTCAATTCCTGAATGGAAATGGGAGAGCATTACCATGGACTTTGTAACGGGTTTGCCTTTATCGTCAAGTAAGAAAAATGTTGTTTAGGTGATAGTTGATCGACTAATGAAATCAGCTCATTTTATAGCCAATAGAACTGACTGGTCACTTTTAAAGCTTGCCGAAGTTTATATTCAAGAAATCATAAGACTACATGTAATACCCGTATCAATCATCTCTGATCGAGATCCTATTTACTTCGAGATTTTGGAAACAATTGCATGAGTCCCTTGGAACGAAACTCAACTTCAGTACAGCCTTTCATCCTCAGACGAACAAACTATTTGAGCATGTTATCCAGATTTTAGAAGACATGTTACGAGCATGTGTAGTTGATTTTGAAGCGGGTTGGGAACGCTATCTACCTTTAGCCGAGTTTGTCTACAATAATAGCTTTCAATTGAGTATTCAGATGGCTTCATACAAAACTTTATATGGTCGCAGATGCCGAACACCTGTTTGTTGGACTAAGTTAAGCGAAAGAAAGATTTTTGGCCCTGAAATGATTCAAGAAACAGAGGGTACAGTCAAGTTAATTCGAGAAAGATTGAAGACAGCGTTTGATAAACATAAATCATATGCGGACTTGAAGCTATAGGACATCGAATATGCAATCGGGGATAAAGTGTTTTTAAAAGTTTCACCATGGAAGAAAGTCCTTAGATTTGGACAAAAAAGAAAACTGAGCCCATGTTTTTTTGGATCGTGCGAAATCACAGAAAGAGTGGGATCGGTGGCTTATCGTTTGGCTTTACCGACAGAGTTGAAAGATACATGATGTTTTCCACGTCTCAATGCTGAGGAGATACCGTTCTGACCCATCGTACGTGAGTACGATGGGAGAGTTGAGATCCAACCCAATTTGTCATATGAAGAGGAACCGGTTAAAATCCTAGCTCGTGAGATGAAAGAATTGCGTAACAAGCGCATTTCACTTGTGAAAGTGTTATGGTGTAACCATAAAGTTGAGGACGCTACTTGGGAACCGGAGGAAACGATGAGATCTCAATACCCCCACCTCTTTTCAAGTAAATTTCGATGACAAAATTTCTTTAGGGGGAGAGAGTTGTAACGACTCGAATCCATGGTTGTGAAATAGTTTGTTTTCGAACTCCGAGTTCATAAACCGGACCGGTAAATATTAAATAAAAATATTTACAGAAATGAATTGTAGAATAAGTGACCTTGAGTCAGTAAATTTAAGTGTTTAGTGTTTTAATTGAGTATAAGGATTAAATCACAAAAGAGGTAAATTTTTATTTTATAAAAGGAATTACTACTGAAATGAAATTTGAAGGACCAAAGGGGCAAATTTTCCCCCTTGGAATCTTAATGCCATTAGGTGGCCATTTGTGGCTCTAAAAATTTGTTTTAAATTATGTTTAATTAAAAGAAATAAAATAAGAGAAGAAAATAAAATATAATGATGATATAGGTATGGGTTGGAAAGGAAAGAGAAAAAAATATCTTCTCCTTTCTTGAGCTAAGAAATTCGGCAGAAGAAGAGAAATAAGAAGCTTGAAAATTGGCTTTAATTTAAGTCTCAAATTGGTAAGTCAAATTAAGTTATTTTCTCAATATTTTTATGTTTGTGGAATCATAGTTTATTAAGCTATAAAACCGATGTCATATTTCTTAAAATGATCAAGTGTATTGAAAGGTACCATTGTTGAGCGAATGGAGTTTTTAAAGTTATTGGAACATGCATGACATGGGTTCAAAGAGAAAAGAGGTTAAAGGATGAAATTAGTTATTATTTAAAGTGGTGTGGATTAAATTGAGAAATTTATGGAATTAGAGTGAGAATGAGGAATAAAGAGTTAGTTTTTAATTAGAGTTAAATTAATTATGTATTAATGAGTGAATGTATATGTTTATTTCCATAGCTAACGTTGACCCTGACTCTTCAAAGAGAAGGGTAAAGACAAGGTTGTCGACGAATAGTTCGGAATCTACGGTTGGTATTTCTATGACTTAAACTAATTTATAAATTGTCATATTTTAATAAAACGTTCAATGTGAAAAATTCAGGTATGGTTACTCTATCCCATTAACTTGGTTTGGAATTTAGTAATGGTATGCGGACTTTGTGATTATTAATTTAAGTGTGAAAATGCGAAGTGATGTGTGACATGAAAATATACATTTGTGAAATAATATCATTATCACCTTGAATTTTAAATGTATTTATGATGAAATTAGAAATTAAAAATAAAGAAATATTGATTGGTATTTAATTTGATATGTTTTACCCTATTAACTGTTCGAGCTGAGTCGGATATAGATGACATGCCATAGGATAGGAAGAGTTTAGGGATTACTTCGACCATGAGTCAATGAGGCACTGGGTGCCAAGTTACTTTGGTTTAATCGATGAGACACTGGGTGTCATTTTATTATAGCGCTGGGCGCGATTTATTACTTCGAATTTATCCGATGAGGCACTGGATGCCAAACCGGTGTGTTGGTTGGATCCGTGTATCCGTCAGAGTCCGAGTCATGTTAATAGGGAACTATAAATACTAATAACTATGATCACATAAAATGAGGACACTATGAATGTTGTATTGAAAATCAAAAGAAAATAGGAATTAGTTATGCATGATGATATTATGCATGATGGATATGGAATGTATTGAGAAAATTAAGGAACGGTATATAGATATGCATGATGATAGCATGTATAAAATGGATAGGAATTGGGATTATAAAATGAATTGTGCATTGATGCTCAAAGAAATGATATTTGTATTTGTATTAAAGTAAATGCATAGTGAAATGAGAATTAAGAGATGAATATGATCAATGATATATATATATATATATATATATATATGTGGATAATATAATGGTTCATATGTAAAGTGACAAATATGGTATTTAACTTAATATGAATTAATATTAGATTATAACCTATATAAAATTTGTATATATATATTGTTTAATGTTTAGTTATAGAAATACCACTGGGTAAATCTCATGCATGCGAATGTTTATCATGCACAGGATAGGTACTTTTGTAGATTCGCGACTCAGCATCCAAAGACAATCCCGCACTCCTACATTACTGAGTTTTGTTTTATTTGAATTGGCATGTACCTAGGATGAGTCTTGTTTTGAGGATGCCCTGAATTTATTGGTTGTAATGTTGTGGACATCCCTAATAATATTTTGGCAAACTATTGTATAATATTCTAATGATGTTAGTTCAGGTTGTTTAGTGTACGTCACAAGATTAGTAACTTGTTTCGGTATATATATATGGATAATATAATGGTTCATATGTAAAGTGACAAATATGGTATTTAACTTAATATGAATTAATATTAGATTATAACCTATATAAAATTTGTATATATATATATATATTGTTTAATGTTTAGTTATAGAAATACCACTGGGTAAATCTCATGTGTGCGAATGTTTATCATGCACAGGATAGGTACTTTTGTAGATTCGCGACTCAGCATCCAAAGACAATCCCGTACTCCTACGTTACTGAGTTTTGTTTTATTTGAATTGACATGTACCTAGGATGAGTCTTGTTTTGAGGATGCCCTGAATTTATTGGTTGTAATGTTGTGGACATCCCTAATAATATTTTAGCAAACTATTGTATAATATTCTAATGATGTTAGTTCAGGTTGTTAAGTGTATGTCACAAGATTAGTAACTTGTTTCGGTATATATATATGGATAATATAATGGTTCATATGTAAAGTGACAAATATGGTATTTAATTTAATATGAATTAATATTAGATTATAACCTATATAAAATTTATATATATATATATTGTTTAATGTTTAGTTATAGAAATACCACTGGGTAAATCTCACGCGTGCAAATGTTTATCATGCACGGGATAGGTACTTTTGTAGATTTGCGACTCAGCATCCAAAGACAATCCCGCACTCCTACGTTACTGAGTTTAGTTTTATTTGAATTGGCATGTACTTAGGATGAGTCTTGTTTTAAGGATGCCCTGAATTTATCGGTTGTAATGTTGTGGACATCCTAATAATATTTTGGCAAACTATTGTATAATATTCTAATGATGTTAGTTCAGGTTGTTAAGTGTATGTCACAAGATTAATAACTTGTTTCGGTAGTCTCACTCTTGTACAGGTATAACTCTGATGGTTAATTCAAGTTTCGGTAGAACCCATCATGGTATCAGTAGAAGTGTAGGGGAAGAATGTACTTTAGTTACTGACTTGTTTGGTGTCGGTAGAAGTCTCATTAGTATCGGTAGTTGTATTATTGGTTCGATAGTTTGTTTTCAAGTATTGATAGAAGTTCCAGACCTAAATTACTTCGCTCTCTGGAACTTGTAGTTTCGGTAGTTAAATATAATGTATCGGTAGAAAAGGAGACTTGTATCGGTAGAATGATAATATCTATCGATAGAATTCTGCAAGTTTTCCTGAGTCTTTATTGCCTTTTTCTCTACGGGTACCTATTCATACAAGTATCTGTAGAAGTGCCTTGACTTAAGTAAAAATCATTAAATAAAAGATTATTTATTTTCAAATATTTTTTTAAGGGTCGATCTTAATTATGTAGGTAAAATTTATAATTCAATAATGAAACTAAAATGAGTTTAGGTTTTAAATTTAATTTTTTAGGGCTTTCTAAATAGTTGTAACATCTTCTGGCTTGGGTCTGGCTATTGGATCGGGTAAGGGATGTTACACAGTCGCTGATATAAAATGAGAATTAGTTGGAACAACATGCAAACCATCTCGCGCACAATCTTCAATTTCAAAAGTATTCATCTCAACCCCAACCATATCCTTCAAACCACTACCATCCTTAATTACCCAAGAATCCAAAGGGAAGGCATAATTCACACGGGTTCTCTTAATACTCGTTAGTACCGACAAAGAAGCATTCCTGTCTCCATCCCCATCAATTCTCTTATGCTTACTACTTGAATCCAATGTCCCAACAACCAAATATCTACCCTCCCTGGCTTGGCATTTCCATTTGGGCCGAGCACAGGATCCATTCCCACTTTCAAAGACAGACATCAACTCGTTAGACAAAGCAAGTCTTGTGTCATTCAAAGAGCTACCCACATCCCCCTCCTTATTCCACTTAAAAACGAGACCAATAGCTAGACTTTGAGCCAAATTCAAATTACCACTTAGTTGCGGAGATGCCACAGTACCAGAATTCAATCCAATATCGAACACTGCAGTTGCATCCTCCACTAGGACATTCATCTCCCCCAACCTCAAATCACTCCTGGCAAGATGACCATCTAAATTACTGATCAAGAACTCCCTTTCGGATCCCGTGTAAACACATTGCGATGCAAATTTTCAACATAAGAAGCCAATCAGAAAATTCTCCTTACCAACCAAATTGAACTCAGCCTTAGTGCAACAGAATACTGAAATTCTCTTATCGACAGTTCCTTCTCTTCTTGTGTAAGCACAACACAATCTTTGACCCCATGCCCCATTCTACCACACCAAAGCAAAAAAATTGGAACATTTTCATATTTAAACGACACCCATGTTTTTTCTCCTGAGTCCACCAAGACAAAGACCCCCTATGTAAAGGTTTACGAACATCCACTGAAACTTGTAAACGAAAAAACTCCCCCAAAAATTTTGAGCGGAGTAAACCACCAAAAGTAGAGTCGGTTGTATGAGCCAAATCCTTTTTATCACTATTCGAGGGCAGGGACCAACTTTTAACCATAACGGGGTATCCATTAATTTGATATGTGCAATATCTATTGAGGCAGTCAATCTTTTAAAAATAACTAATTGCTTCCGGAATAATCATGGACGCCCAATAAGAATAGATTCTAAATCATCTTCATCATGAAACTCAATTAGGAAAAAATTTTGTCCCACAATCTTAATATCAATTTTTTTCCTCGTCTTTCAAATACTTTTCATCTACGCAGGAAAACTATTAGGATTATAGGTTTTCTTCGTCCATACAGAGCACACCAACGTGGGAATCGCATTCGAGATTAACTAACATTCACAAGCAGCAAGTTGTACCATCTCATCGGCCAACAAAGAGACCTCTTCACTAGCCATTGAAGACCTAAGCCACCACTACCTTCACGCCTCAAAACACAGTCGCCCTGTTCCTTTGAAGCACTTAGAGAGAGAACTCTTGACCTTAATTTATTAAATTTTTAAGTTTTTGCTTATATATAATATTCTTAAACCAAATGTTAATTTACGAAATTAATAAGTTTAAAAGTATCAAATTTTGGTTCGTCAATAAAATTCCAATAAAATATTTTAATATGTAAAAATAATATACTTTTTATTTTAGAAATATATTTTTTATGTTAAAGCTTAATTTTGAAAATATAAAATAGAAGTTTATGAAAACAAAAAAAAATTATGAAGTAACAAAAATTATAATTGACTTCTATGTGAGAGCAGTAAAAATTTTGATAATAATTTTGTTATTGACTAACTTGAATTGGTTAATATATATGATCCCATAAATATATAATACGTAGAACTCAAATATTTATATTTTTGGTGAATTACAATAAGAAGACAAATCCCTAACAGTAATGTAATTCGAATTTAAATCACACTTGAAGTGATAAACATTCTGATCATCAGACCAACACATGAAGTAGAACCCGAACATTTGGTCCACCTCAAATGCACCTTTTATCTACCATGGTTTGAATTGAGTTAAGAATTGGTTAGACTTGTCAAAGTTGTGAATTTTTTTTATATTTTAAATATTTAAATATTATTTTATTTGGGCACCAAATATTATTATCTAACAGCCACAATGACTTTTTTGTCCTCTAACTTTATAGAAAAAGTTATTTTAACTCTTATTTAATTTTTCATCTTTTTTTGTTTTGAATCTATATTTTTTATCAAATCACTTCAAAATGGATGGAAAATTTTATATTTGTTGACGTGACATACATGTAGATTGTCACATGAATGATATGTAAGCATTTACTTAATTTTTTAAATTTTTTTAAAAAATATTTTTTAATAATTTTAATTTTTAAAATTTAAAAAAATTAATTAAATACTAATGTATCATTCACGTGACAATCCACGTGGCCCTCAAGCAAAATAGAAAATTGTTAATTTTTTTCATTCATTTAAAAATGATTTGACAAAAAAACACAAATATAAATATTAAAATGAATTTTTTTAAAGTTAAAAAGTTAATATTTAATATATTAAATTGTACTATTGAAAACTGGGAAAATGATTTGATAGTATGAATGCATGTATGAATTGATAGAATGAATTTAAGAGGGTGTAATGATTAGCCATGTAAGTATTTATAAGTGGATGTTTACCCCAAGCTAACTCACAAGCCGATTTCATTTTTTTAAAGGAAAATTGCCGACTTCTACCTAACAACAGCTTCAATGGGCAGTCCCCAAACCACTGAAAACCCCACAATAGCTGTTGATGAGGATGAAGAAAATGGAATTAGCACAGAGTGTAAGGAGTTTATTCATGGTTGTCGCAAGGAGAAAGGTTGGAGAACTTTACACCTGTATGAGTTCCAAGGGTTCTGGTGTCAACCCAAAGAGATTGATGCCATACTTTCTCTTCAGAAACACTTCCTGGCAAGAGACTCTGATGTGATCCTTGCTACCATTCCCAAATCAGGTACAACATGGATCAAATCCTTGGCTTTTACCGTCATGAACCGCAACAATGTCCCCGTTTCTGATGCAAACCACCCCTTGCTTGCTTCAAACCCTCATGATCTAGTACCTTTCTTTGAGTTCAAGCTTTATGCCGACAACCAAAACCCCAACCTCTCCATCCTTCCCAACCCTAGAATTTTCGCCACTCATATTCCGTTCGGTTCGTTGTCGGAATCGATTAAGAGTTCCAATTGTCGGATCGTATATGTATGCCGAAACCCATTGGACACGTTCATCTCCTCATGGCATTATATCAACCAACTGAGGAGCGAATCCCGACCTCCGATCCCATTAGAAGAAGCTTTCGACATGTATTGCAAGGGGGTGATCGGGTATGGACCCTTTTGGGAGCATATGCTAGGGTATTGGAAAGAAAGCCTGGAGAGGCCGAATAAGGTTTTGTTCATGAAATATGAGGACATGAAAGAAGATGCCATGTCCCATGTGAAGATGTTGGCAAATTTCTTGGGCCTCCCTTTCTCAGTTGAAGAGGAAAAACAAGGTTTGGTAGAGGAGATTGTGAAACTATGTAGCTTCAAGAAATTGAAAGATTTGGAGGTCAATCGAAATGGGAAGTCAATTAAGAATTTTGACAACAAGTACTTGTTTAGGAAAGGAGAAGTTGGAGATTGGGTGAATTATCTTTCCCCTTCAATGGTTCACCAATTGTCCAAAATTATGGACGAAAAACTAGGTGATTTTGGCCTAAAATTCAAGGTATTTTCAACTATATCTTGATCAACATGCAATCGTTTAATGCTTGGTTAGCCATTCATCTAAGTTCCTTTGAAAATGTTAAAAATGTCTAGTTTCAATAAGACTACTTTGTGTGATCAATGTTCAAAATGGTAATGGGAGTGAATCCGTACGTTGCATAATGGTTGGAATGTTTACCGTTCCAAATATGACCTGAATTCGAGTCGCGCTAGTTAAATTTTTGTTAAGACTTTACTCTTCTCTTGTAGTTAAAAAAAAAAAAAATGGTAATGAGAGTGATGTTATTTTATGTTTGTAATTTCAATTTTTTTTTCTTACATTTTATAGTGTGTAAAAGGAGATAAATAAAAAAATTACCATTACTTTCTAGATAATTTCTTTTGAAATGTGGAAACTATTTTTGTTTTACTTATAATTGTTTGGGTAAATTATCAAAATAGTCATTTCTGTTTGTCTCAGGTTATATTTTAGTTACTTAAGTTTGAAATGTTACGTTTTAGTCACTTATATTATCGCGTTATAACATTTTAGTCATTGAGCCGTTAACGGTGAAACAGTAAACTGATGTGGCACGTTAAATTATCATTTCAAACGAAAAGTTTAGGTTAAATTCTACAATTGGTCTCTATATTTTTTTTTCATTTTCAGCAATTTTTTTTTTCTTTTTTTACATTCTCTTCTACTTCTCCCTCTGTTATCCTCCCTTCTCCATTTTTTTAACGTAGTTTTTCTATGCTTTCTATTTGTTAAAATTAGTCCACTAGCTTGTCTCATTCAAAAAAATTAAATTGTTTTAAAAAATAAAAGTATAGAAACTAGTTTTAACAAATGAAAAATATAGAAAAACTACATTAAAAGAAATTGAAAAGGAAGGAAAATAGAAGTAGAAGAGAATGAAAAAAAAGAAAAGAAAAGTCAAAAGAACATAAAAGAAAAAATTAAATTGCTCAAAACAAAAAAATATGGGGATTGATTGTATAAAGTAACCTAAAAATTTTGTTTGAAATGATGATTTAACGTGCCACGTTAGCTTATTGTTACACCGTTAACGAAAATTAACGGCTGGGTGACTAAAATATTTCAATACATTAACGTAAGTGACTAAAACGTAACATCTCAAAAATAAATGACTAAAATATAATCTGAGGTAAACAAAAGTGACTATTTTAATAGTTTAACTTAACTCTTTAACCCTTAAATTTAACTCTTTAACCCTTAAATTAAAAAATATATATATAATTAAATACACTCAAACTCAATATCTTCCTACTAATTATTAAGATAACAATCCAACTAAAACTTAATCAATATTTAATTTCAAAGATTGTAAGACATCTTTATAATGAAAAAGGAAATAGGTCATTCTCCAACATTAAAGACATTAATTTTCTATTGAATCTTAAATTGATTGGCATGGACATTATTATCAATATAAGAGGACGTGAGTTCGAGAGAATTGAAGTACATTATCCTCATATTTATGAGTTGAGGGGGAGCTATAAATAATTCTAAATATTATGTTAAAAAAAATAGATATAATCAAAATCTATAATGTAATTATTAAAAGAACTTTTATAAAAAAACAAACAAACCCTTAATAATTGATTGTTTTGACTTTTGATAGAAGGAATTATATAGTTTTCATGGTTAATATTATTTTTTATACAATAATACAGGTGAAATATACTAACATATTTCGAATTCATATTAAATTGATATTTAATAAAAATTTTAACCATCGCTGGATATAAACTCAAACTCAACATTTGTGAATAAGCAAGAGATGGACTATACAAAAAGTACAGTTGTGAGGACCATAAAGAAGCTGATGTGGTTAGAATGGATGGTCAAAGTATCACATGTTTATAAAGAGTAGGATAAGATTATTGATGTCTTACCTACGCTTGTTTTTTCAAGACCATTGGGCATGCATACGTTTTTATAGCTTTATAATGAGTTAATTCGATGCCATCTTCCGAAGAATTAGTAGACAGAGAATAATTATGATAAGATGTATTGTACTCTCCTCTCCCTCATCAAATAAATAAATAAAATTTGTGATTTTAATGATACCAAACATTTTTTTTAGCCACCATTCAATTATATGATTAGACTGTTGAATTATAATTCTTATTTAAAGTTAAATTTAAGAAATAATTTTTTAATTAAATTTTATTTATTTGTTTCAGTTAAATTCTGTTAATTTGTTTAAGTCAAATTTTTATTAGTTTAGATTATTTTATTATTATTTGATTTAAGAATTTAGCTTATAAATAAACTCTTTTACAACCTTAAAAAGACACCCATTAGAATTTAAACTCTTAACACTTTTAGAGAATTTAGTGTTTACGTTTTGAGGATTTTTTATTTTCAAGTTTTCGGAGTTTAGTTTTTATCTCCATCTTTTATACTCTTCGTTCTTTTGCTATTATAGTAAAATTATTTTTGCTCGTGGTTTTTTATCCTCTTTGGAGGGGGTTTTTCACGTTAAATTTGTGTGTTCAATTTCTCAATTTCTTCCGCTATTTTTATTTATTCGTTGCTTCATCGGGTCGATCCCCAACATAGACTATAGTGAATAAAATATTTAAATAAATAAATCTAATAAATATTGCATTTAGAAAGTTGCTTGTCTTTTTTATTGAGTCTTAGTTCGATTGGTATGGATGTTGTTGACAATGCAGGAGTATGTCAGTTCGAGCGCGCTGAAACGTATTATCTTCCTATTTATGAGTTGGTAAAGGACTATAGATAATCATAGATATTGTCTCAAAAATAGTAAATATGATCCGAATGTATAAAATTATGATAAAAATGTGTTTTTTCGTGTATTTATTATATTATATTTTAAAAAAATATTTTTAAATAAAAATTAATTTAAAAAATTAAATATGAATAGGTTGGTTTGGATCCGAATTTATTTTTCTTAAATAGGATTGGGCTTTGACAAAAAAACAAAATCATTTTTTGGGCCGGGTTTGAAAAATTGGTTTGAATCTAGTTCGATCTATGAGCACCTCTAATTATTACTCAACTGATTCGATACTCGATTTACTCATAACACTAAAATTCAATGTGCACAAACATTTTAAGCAAAAATTCAATGTGTTATCATAATATTGCAAGCAGACTCTTGTAATCTACTACACATTATTAAAAAAATTATTTTTATTTTGAACATAAATCTTATTATAAATTCTTATCATATTTATTTTTTATATAATATTTAAAACTATTCATAGTCCCTCTCAATCCTTAAATAGGAAGATAACGTGTTTCAGTGTATTCGTACCCACGTAAACATTTTTAAAAATCAATTATTTTTTCCAAAATACTCTAAAATAATATATCTATTATTTATTTATATTATCTTCAATAATATTATTCAAAGAATAAAATTAAATATATTATAAAAATAACATTATCGTTTTTCAAGCATTATTACGGGCGTTTGTTATAAAATACTTAAATATTTAAAATTATTAATTTAAATAATTAAATTTTCAGATGTTCAATCAAATTGTACTATTTCTTAGCGAAGTTGAATAATTTTTAGAGACGAAATTAAATTATATATTTTTACGATAGTAAAGATTAATTTTATTTTTTAATAATTTATATTATTATAATTTTTAAAAGATTCAATCAAATTTTTATGATTTTTAAGAGATTAAAATGTATTTTTATCTTTATTAATTTAAAATTTTATAAATTTTAAAAAAATTTAAATAAAAAATTTCTATTTTAAAAGAACTGACCCCTGTCAATCCTTGACTCCACTCTTTATTCGCCTTTATTATATGATAATTAAATAATCAAACATATAGTATATTTCATTACCCAATTTAGCTATAAATTGTTTGATTATGTACACGCTTTACTTTAATGTTTTAAGTTTTTTCTCATTATTTGGCGTTTTTTTATTATAAATTATTTGGGTTCTTTTTATCACAACTTCTTTAATCCTTTCCAATTCTTAATGTCATTTCATGTCTGTTTTTAATATAAAATTATCAAATTTTTTAATTACCTTCAGCAATTAAATATCTTAAAGTTGCAGTAAATATTAGATTGGTCATCTACGTTGAATCAATCATTTGGTGATTGCTTAGAGTACTAACTGCTTGAATGTAAGTGTCTGATTAGAGTGGCTACTTCATTGTCGTTGCTACTGTGATGAATAAACTAAAAATAGAGTAAACAAATGACAAATCCTGAAAATGGGGTTAGAAAAAATTAGGACAATAAAATCACGAGTGTTCATGTCCCATTTTGAATTAATGTTGTGAAAATTATACCAAATAACTTGTTCTGATTTAGTGGTTAAAAGTTTTGTTTGTGTGTGAGCGATACTATGTTCAAATCTTTTTCCTTAAGATTTTATTAATATTTTTTTTTAACTTCAGATTTTGAGTATTTTAAATCAAAAGTCCATTACAAATCCAAAATCCATATCCAAACACTTTGACCCAATTACATTTTAAATAACCCCAAGTCCAATTTACAACTTGGCCTAAATGCTCATATTTTTGAAAAATCAGCAAACCTTAGTTAGCAAGTTGATCTATTACCGCCGCTCATCCTCACCAACTAGCTGCTGTCACGTCACCCACCACCACCACCACCACCACCACCACCACCACCAAAAGCTGCATCATTATTGCACCTGCAAAGACAGAGAAGACAAGATAGAAAGAAGAAAAATACATTGTAACATTTGGCAATAAAAGCCATGAATCAATTTGTAAAAAGTGTCTTTTTTCTCCCTTTTCGATTTCACAAAAAAGATACGAACAGATCAATAAAACCAAAGATTTTTCAAGGTATTTTTTTTTTGTTATTTGCAATCTACATATATATATATAACATATATATTCGTTTTTTTTATTTCGAAAATATTAAAAAAGAAATCAACGAGATACGAAAGGAAATAAACTCAAAACTTGGAAAAGAATCATTTGTTTTAAATCTTTTTCGAAATCTAGAGCTAGATCTTGATAGATCTAGCCCCGATCTATGTTTTAAACAAAAAATACAAAAAGAGGAAGTTTTCTTACCTCCGACCACCGTGGTCGACTGTCACCAGCATGGAGGAGTGGGCGATGATGCCCCATCGGAGCCATAGCCGAAGAAGGGGAACACCCTTCAGCCTTTGAGAGAAAATAGGGGTGGGGGAGAGTTTTTTCAGAGAGGGTGAAAGAATGAATTTTTTAAGATTATTGATTTAAATAAGGCACCAAAACAACGCTGTTTTGGCTTAGGTGCCCAAGCCTCAAAACGACGTCGTTTTGGCCCCTGACCCGAAATCCGACCTAGACTCACTTGGGATCCGAGTGTTTTCATGTGGAGGGGTAAATTTCCCCTTTGGCCCTTCCTCATTTTTTTTTTGGCGATTTAGTCTTTTTCTATATTTTTAATTTATTTTAAATTTAACCTAATAATTTTAAATAATTTTCAATTTAGTCCTTTGATCTTAGACCTCCCTATGTTGCCACGTGTCAAATCTTTAGGCGAATTTCTCGTAAGGTCCTTGAATTCTTCAAAATTCCATTTTAATCCCTGAACTTTCTAAAAATTATGTTTTGGCCCTCAAACTTCCCAAAAATTATGTTTTGGCTCTCGAACTTTTCAAAAATTATGTTTTGGCCCTCGAACTTTTAAAAATTCAAATTTGGCAATCGAACTTTCCAAAATTTAGTTTTTGACCCCGTTTTTCTCTTATTTTCACTTTTTTGCCCCAAAATTTTCATTTTTGTTTTAATTTAATCCTTATTTTCATTTCTTCTAAAATTAATCTTGTCTTTTTATTCTTGATATTTCGATTTAAATTTTCTTTCGCATTGCGTATTTTGTTTATTTTATTTTTATATATTTGTTTTGTGTATTTATTACTAGTATAATTTGCATTTTCTTCATATTACACAATTTTGTCATTAATTGCACAGTCGTATTTAATTCACCTGCTCATTTTAAAAAATATATATTTTAATTAAAATTGTTTTTCAATTTTCTTCAAAAATATAAATAATTTTAAAATCGAGGTAATATTCTCTTATTTCGAGATTGGAAAAATTGTGCATTAACTTACTAGCCATGGTTTTTCTTTGAATTGAAATAATAGAATACATTTTCTCAAAATTTTAATTTTGGCAACGAAGGAACGCTTGTTATTTTTAGGAATTCGAGAAACTCATGTCTTAACTTACTAAGCGTGTTTTTCCTCTTTGACTCGAAATAACCGAGTGCCTTAAACTTTATTTCAAAAAAAAAGGCAATATCCTTTTGTGTAAAAGCCCCAGAAAAATTATGCTCTAACGTCCTGGGTATAATTTTTCGTGAAATTTGCACAATAGAATATACCATTTTAAAATTGTTAAACACCCATTAATTTGAAAATTTCGGGAATTTTGTGCCCTAACGTCTTGAACACGACTTCAATTTCTTGATTAATTCGAAACAAACAGGCATTTTTGTCATCAAATTCAATTTTTGAAAATTATATCAAATAAATCATGCATTTAGGGATCGTTTTTTAAATCTTACTCGAGATTTCAAAATTTTACATTAAGACCGGAAAAATCGACTAGGTACCAATTTTGGAAATGTGAGGGTGCTAATCCTTCTTCACACGTAAACTGACTCTCGAACCTATTTTTTGGATTTTGAAGACCAAAATGTTTGTTAAAACGGATTTAAAACATTTTAAGGTGCTCCAATCACACCAAATAAAAAAGATTGGTGGCGACTCCATATTTCGATTTTAAAAATATTTTCGAGACTTTTTAAAAAAACGTTTCGACTGCTTGGCGACTCCACTGTAGACATTTTTAAAATAAAAGAGAGTTAAGTCCAAAGTCGATTATTTCTGGGTTTTTTTGTTAAAATATTTTTAACTCGGTTTAATTGAATATGCGATCCTTTGCATTTTTTTGTGATAATATTGTATTAATACTGCTAGTATAGATTTGCATTCATTTGCATATGTTACTATGCCCTTTAAGTGTAACTGAGAAGCTACTCCTTTGTGACGTTTCCACCTCCGTGTAAGATAGTGAATCGCTTTCGGGATTACATCCGTACCTATGTTTTCGTGAAGTTTTCACTTTCGTGCAAACATATAGGAAATGTGTCCCCCTAAATCGAACTCGTCTGTATGAACCTGTAATGGGTGAGGATCAAGGAATTTGCTGTTTTAGGTACCTCTACTCTAGAACTTAAATCACATATAGTCAGCCCTAAGTACTTGGCTTAGTATAGAACTACATCGAACTATTACCAGTTTCCTAAATGCATAGGTTCCTTATTTTATATTTGTATTTTGTTATCGTACTGACTTGTTTTCTTTTGCTTTTTGCTTTTTGCTTGCATTACATCCTCATATAAGGAAAGGTGTTGATTTAAGCTCGATTACTAAATAGAAAACTGGTAATAAGAAAAAGAGTTTCTTGATAAGGTAAAAAGCAGTATGGTCGTGCATATATGGTTAAAAGAAGGATGAAAAACTTATGATTTGCCAGACGATAAGACGAAAACGAAGACCGCACAGCAAGCCAAACTTTGACCCAAGTACGAGAAGTGACTGATCACTTAACCATTCAAGCTGACGTTTTGGACCAAAAATCAAAGATGAACCAGGGCTAAATTAGATGATTTCCTACAAAAATTAAGGCTTTTGAACACTAAGGAACGACCATATATGTATCTGCCTTATGTAAAAGATTTTGTTTTCTAGTAAAGTTGTTCTAATAGAATTGAACTATGAGTCAATACCTTTCCTATGCATACATGCATTCATAAGCATTGCATTTTATTAACATGCATTTAATTCCATGAAATATCCATAATTAATTAATTAAAATTATAACAGTTACATCGAAAACCATTGAGAACTCGTACCGTTACCATACCCGTAAAAAAACAAAAGCCATAGAATAAAGGCTAGAAAAACTCGAGCAAATTCAAAGAGATATGCAAGAGCAGATGCAAGCTCAATTGCAAGAACAGTTGCATGAACAAATGACAAGAATGCATCGAGAGATGAAAGACCAGATCATTGAAGCCCAAAGAGATATGATTAGCCAATTAGCCCAAATGATGAAGGGCGGGGTTGACAAAAGGAAAGGTCCTGCGATAAATCTAGCGGAGGAAGGCGAAGATCCCATTAACCCCAAGCTTTACACCCCCTCACAACCAAGTTCCACTTGAAACATACACACGAGGAGTGACAGTTACCATAAGAGCACAACAGCATACTACTGGTACGTTAGGGCCAGCTAATTATCCAATGGGATTGGGATCCAACCCCGAAGATAATGTCACAAATCCTGGTGTCCCTAACTTAGATAAAATGGTAAAACAGATCTTCCTAAGTGATCGCACTATGAACGTCACATCAAATGTGCAAGCGAACACTTGTCGATGCAAGTATAGTTGATAGGTGTAAGCTATCAGATATCGATCTCATAGAGATGGCTGTCTATGTTTAAAATTGTCGAAGCAATAGAAGTTAAAATAAGAAGAATTACTAGGAATAATGTCAGTGCAATTAAGTCAAAGACTGCACAAATACAAGAGTTAAAACTATCAGTGTATATTTTGTAAAACTGTAATACAAAATGTCGGAGCAATTTAATAGAAAATGAAATGAATGTTGAAGATATTTTGTCAATACAAATTAAGAAAATTAAAGAAGTAAAATAATGATAAAGAGATGGGGGATCCTTGGCTTGATAAGTTGGCAAACACTAAATGTGACTACAAGGTAATTGGTAGATAAATTGTCGCTGTAATCAAGATTAATGAGATCTCACTACTTTTGACTTCTCTGCTTATCAAAGACTTAAAACACTTACATTAGCCACACCTTTCAGTGCTGGCAATGCTTCGTTGATGGTATTACAAATGTCATATATTTTCTCCCTAAATTTGGGTATTAATTGTCTCTTTTGTAGCATATTTAGCATGCATCATAAGCATTTCATACTTAGTTTTTATATTTTCTAACTCATTGCTAGTTGGTTTAAATTCTTGTTCTTTTTACCTCTTTTTGTACTAATGTCGCCGCAATCAGCCTACATATTGTGTCTTAGAATTGTTAGTGCAATAACTCATCTCAGAAGATTAATGCTGGAAGAAGAATGCATCCAAAAGTATAGCTTGGAATTGCGACCAGAGATATCGATGCATTGAATTCAAGCCACAAGCACATCTGGAAGCACCAGCGCAAGAATTTCACACATTGTCACCGCAATTAAAGAGTTCAGATCGCAACCAAAGATATGGCGACAATCTGCAGATTTATGAAGATCGCACCAGATCTACATGAGTGCACAGCAGGACTGTAACAAATTTTGCCAACTATAAATGGAATTAGATCTGAGAAAAGATAATATCTATCATTCTTGAAGTCAAAAAGCATTCAGAGTTGCGGCCACAAATTGGTGTAGAAATGCGGCAAATTGTTGGCGCAATTTATAAATTGCGTCGACCTTCTGCAATAGTCCCGTAAACAAATCAGATTTGCATAGCTATCAATAACAAACTTTTACAATTGTACAAAGTTGTTGGATCTGAGAATGGAGAAAATTTGCAAGTTCTTGAGCCTATAAATAGAGAAAAGAAGATGAAGAAAAATCATTAAGGAGTGAAGAATTTAAATCCAAAAATCTTTCAAATCTTCAAGCAAGCTACCATGGAAGCTTGACGTCGGAGGAGGGTGAGCTGATGGAGCAAGTGTGCAGCAACTTCTGACAAGGAGTGCTTGGTGCTAGGCAAGAGAAACAATTAGGGAGTAGGCCTAGTAGTCTAAAGATAGTAAGCTTCGTAGTACTCTTTAATTCTTCTTAAACGATGATGAATTTTGATGATATTAAATGAATACGAGAGTATCTTTTGATGTTAGATCATTTTGATTCTTACTTTACACTGCTTATCCGTTTATTCTTGGATCTAATCGCTCTAAACATAAAAGTGAAATTGTAGTACACCAATATTGAGAGATGCGGTGACAAGTTAGATTAATAAGTGGGTTAGGTGAGAGCTGCTCGAGACTAGGATAGACTCTAGTTACTTGTTCTTGGATACACATGTTACTCGCACCGAGAGGTGGAGTGATTGTATTTGAGTCGGGATTAAGTAAGGAGCTGTTGTTGGTAAGAACTCAAAGGGACTTCATTGCATCAACATTCCATATATATTTTACCTTGTCGACGCATCTAGCGTTGCTACTTAGTGAAGTCAGTGATCCACTCTAATTCTTGACACTTGATCACACATTTACTTTTATGCATTTAAATTAACAACACTTCAACAAAACTTTGATTTACTCTAAGTTGCTCTAACAATTAACTTTTATAATTGCATTGACATTACTGATTATTTTAGTCTGCAGATTTGATATATTGCACTGACATCCTTACTCACATTTTACTTAATTTCTGTATTAATTGCTCCGACATTTAAACATTAAGAACCCATTTCTTGTGGGATCGATATCCGATAGAATTGTATATAAACTATACTTGCATCGACGTGTGTTCGCTTGCACATTGCTGTGACGTAAAAACACCGATCAAGTTTTGGCACCGTTGTCGACGAATGGCGTTTGTTTGATATTTATTTTTATCGTTGTATTTATTCTCTATTATCTAAATTTTATTTGTCACTAACTTGTTTACTTTTACATATTTCTTTTAGTGAAATATGACTAGGAACGAGGTATATAGAACATCAAGATGTTAGATGAGTGATGCTATAGAAATGGAGCTAGATGCCATAAACGCCGAGGTATCTTCTTTGACTAATATGTGTAATTCAATGTAAAATGCTATGGCAATTTCAGAATGGAAATTTGCCGAGACAAGTTGTGATTACTGTGGAAGTAACCATGAGTTTGAACAATGCCTATCAAATCAAGCAATTGTGTACAACATGGGGAATTTCAGTTGGAATGAAAATCCATATTCCAACACCTACACGCCAGAGTAGGAGCAACATCCAAATTCTTATTGGAACAATCAAGACCCTGGAAGTATAGACAATGATGTTAGATTCGAGTGGACATTGCACAATTATGATCAACCTTTGTCAAGACAAAATATCCAGCAAGACGAAGCATCAAAGTTTTCATCAATTGAAAATTTATTGAGACAATATATTGCAAAGATTGATGTTGTGCTTCAGAATCAAGCTGAATCCATACGAGCTCTAGAATATCAATTTGGCCAGATTGTGGGCACAATGAATTTGCGACCAGAAAAAACTTTATCGGTTGATATTAAGAATTTGATATCACAAGGGCAAGAGCATTGTGAGGACACCATTCCCGAAAGTGAGACTTAACTAAATGAAGTTATTAGAGATGCTACAGCAAAAGAAGATAATTTAGATCTCAATGATGGACAGATGTCAGCGCAACCTGAAACGCAAACTGTAGCTGAAAAGGTTAAACAAAATATTACGGTGATAGAATCAGATCATTTTTTCGCCATAATTGCAACAGCAAAACAGCCTCAGAAACTTGAAGACACATTGTTAAAGAAGAGAAGATTGGGAGATGTCGAAGCAATCGCACTTACTAAGTGGTGCACTGTCATGACAATTAAATCGCTCTAAGAATTTAAGGATCCCAAGAGCTTTTTAATACCCTATTCCATTGGTGATCGGTATAATGGAAAATCATTATGTGATTTCAACGAAAGCATAATTTTGATGCCTATATCAGTACTTAAAAAGTTACGAAATTGGAAAAAGCGCAAGAAAGAGTGGAAATTTTTTGGGATTGTGTGGAGAATAAAAGCATACGAAGCACTTCAGGAATAAGTAAACACCATTGTCGACGCATTATGATTCTATTGTTAACACATTTTACATTTCCTTTTACCTTTTTCACTTTTACTTGTTACCTTTACAATTTTATGCAGGAATAAAAAAATCATCGTTTTGTCGATGCATCACAAGCACAACTTGTCGACGCATTATATAATGACTCAACAAAGCTTTTTCAGCAAGAATCATGCCGGTTGATTTTCTTCTATCTCCATCCGTTGGATCAAGCAAAAAGGTTGTAAACCCTTCTCTACTGACTTCATGCTTCCCACTCACAATCACTATTATTTTTACATTCATCATCTCAATATTCTTAAAGTTTTTCTGTAGTTGTCTTTTTACCTTCCACACATAGCACTATGGTGACATTTGATCCCAAGTGCCTTATGCATTCAATCCTCAAAAGTCACCACATTGATGGTGAAATTTTCCACAACCAGATTGCTGAAGCTACTTCTAAGAGATGGTGAGGAGGTGCTAGAGAATAAAAGCCCCCTCAATGACATCTCAGTAGAGAGAATGGCGAGAGGGTAAGAGACACCGATAGTGAAAGAAGCACCTAAGAAGAAGGAGAAAGGAAAGAAGAAGGACAAACATGAGAATGCACCCGCAGACCCTCAATTGTGTTAGAGGTTAGCTGCAATGAAACTAAACATTGATCACATCGACATGCGCCAGATTCGTATTATCAGCGCATTGAAAGACATGGACTACAGAAAAAATCTATTGTATGCGTACATAAGAATATGAAACAAATCTATTGTCAACGTATTGAGAAGTCTGAGCCCAAATCCTCTACCAGAATTCCCTGTCTTCTCACCTATTATTAAGGAAGCTACCTCATCCTCCGACTAGTCTACTCTTGATGGTAGGTCCCAAAATGTTCCCTCTCTAACAAGAATCCACATTTCATATGACGAGGAGCACGAGGGGTATTCTAATGCTATGGAAATTGTTACAGAGCTATAATCAGCTTGTTTAAAGAAAAGTTCTTGAACAGCCTTCGGGTTAATATGGCAGAGCAAGCAACTATGGTTAAGGAGGTGCATACTCCAATTGTATCCATGGGTGTGGATGCATAGGAAGACATCGAAAAAACATCACTAAGTAGGAACAGTCAGAAGAAGGAGAAGCAAAACAAGAAGAAGGCCAAGAGAATGAGAAGGAAAGAAAGGAAGACTTTGAGAAGAATTTTGTAGAGAAGCAGGAGGAAAAGCAAGATGATGCCCCGATAGATATCATTGAGGATATTGTCGAAACACCCGTAAATGTGAGGGCATCCAATGCAAACGTGGCTCCACCTGAAGTGAGCCAAGCTGAACCAGTTACTAGCAATGCTGAAGATTGTAACCATTTGGCCATAGTGCCTTATACAGCACCACTTGCAAAAGTCCACCCATCAGATGTAACTATCGATGAGGCCGCCACCTAACCAACTAAAGAGGAGCAATCCACTGATCTGGTTAGTACAAAGGAACGAAGGAGGAAGTGCACCAAAGACAAGAAGTAACGCAAGGAGGAAGGGAATCGTAAGAAGAAAAAAGATCAATGCAGCGACATCTTCGGCTGCAGCGCACTGAGTTAGTTTTTTTTTTTTAGCACTTAGTTTAGTTTTCATGCAATCATGTAGTTGTAGTATAATTTTCCATGCATTATTAATGTCATATTTTTATTTGTCGCTGCATCTACATTGGCATTACATTTCCATATATATATATTTATTAATGTCAGTGCATTGGGGACAAAGCACACATTAAGTTTGGAGGGAGATAAAGTGAAATGGAAGTGCAATTACACCCACATATTTAAATTTTATTTGTTTCTTTGGTTAATGAAAATTCACAAAATTTCAACTTGAATGTGCTTACAATTTTTATCTTAATGCATAATTCTTGAATTGTTTGGATGTTGATGTATATATTGGATGAATATGAATGAATGACGAGTTTGCTATTTTTGAATGAATGATTGGAATTGTTTTAGCAAATGAATGATTAGTGTTTATGTTTGAATCTTGAAGTAATTAACTCGTTGCAGCAACATTATATTTCAAGGGAGAACATTACACCGCAGGTTTAGAAAAATCATCTAGCAAAAGGCTATTATTGCAAGAGTGTGTGTTGGTGCAATTACATACCTCATAGGGTTTGTTGCTCCCCATCGTTACTACCCATGAATGAAGGTAGAGTAATGTAATGACATCTCTCAGTCACTTGAAAAAAAAAGTATTTATGATAAATGTTGTATTGGTTCAAGGAAGATTAGGATTCAATGCATGTCACTAACATTTATGAAGTTGTAGTTCTTAAATATTCATTTCTATAAATTGTCAGCGCATTATTCTATCACATGAATACAATTTGTATATTAGAAATTTAGAGAATTCAAGTTGTATGGATAATGATTGCGGTGACATTTTTGCTTGTGACTTTGTTAATTTTTGTTTACTTGAGGACAAGTAAAAACTTAAGTTTAGGGGTGTGATGGTATTAAAAATGACATATGTTTTCACCCTAAATTTGGGTATTAAATGTCTCTTTTGTAGCATATTTAGCATGCATCATAAGCATTTCATACTTAGTTTTTATATTTTCTAACTCATTGCTAGTTGGTTTAAATTTTTGTTATTTTTACCTCTTTTTGTACTAATGTCGCTGCAATCAACCTACATATTGTGTCTTAGAATTGTTAGTGTTGGAACTCATCTTAGAAGATTAATGTTGAAAGAAGAATGCATCCACAAGTATAGCTTGGAATTGCGACCAGATATGTTGACGCATTGAATTCAAGCCACAAGCACATCTGGAAGCACCAATGCAGGAATTTCACACATTGTCGCCGCAATTAAAGATTTCAAATCGCGACCAGAGATGCGGTGACAATCTGCAGATTTATGAAGATCACACCAGATTTGCGTGAGTGTACAGCTGGACTGTAAAAAACTTTGCCAGCTGTAAATGGAATTGGATCTGAGAAAAGATGAGATCTATCATTCTTGAAGTCAGAAAGCATTCAGAGCTGCGACCACAGGTTGGTCTAGAAATGTGTCAAATTGTCGGTGTAATTTATAAATTGCGTCGACATTCTGTAACAGTCCAGTAAACAAATCAGATTTGCATAGCTGTCAATAACAAACTTTTACAGTTATACAAAGTTGTTGGATCTAAGAATGGAGAAAATCTGTAAGTTCTTGAGCCTATAAATAGACGAAAGAAGATGAAGAAAAATCATCAAAAAGTGAAGAATTTAAATCCAAAAATCTTTCAAATCATCAAGCAAGCTACCATGGAAGCTTGACGTCGAAGGAGGGTAAGCTGATGGAGCAAGTGTGCAGTAACTTCTGATAAGGAGTGTTTGGTGTTGGGCAAAAGGAACAATTAGGGAGTAGGCCTAGTAGTCTAGAGATAGTAAGCTTCGTTGTACTATTTAATTCTTCTTAAATGATGATGGATTTTGATGATATTAAATGAATACGAGAGTATCTTTTGATGTTAGATCATTTTGATTCTTACTTTACACTACTTATCCGTTTATTCTTGGATCTAACTGCTCTAAACACAAAAGTCAAATTGCAGTACACACGACATTGAGAGATGCGGTGACAGTTAGATTAACAAGTGGGTTAGGTGAGAGTCGCTCAAGACTGGGATAGACTCCAGTTACTTGTTCTTGGATACACATTGTTACTCACACCGAGAGGTGGAGTGATTGTATTTGAGTCGGATTAAGTAAGGAGCTGTTGTTGGTAAGAACTCAAAGGGACTTCATTGCAACAACATTCCATATATATTTTACCTTGTCGGCGCATCCAACATTGCTACTTAGTGAAGTCGGTGATCCACTCCAATTCTTCACACTTGATCACACCTTTACTTTTATGCATTTAAATTCTCAATACTTCACCAAAACTTTAATTTACTTTCAGTTGCTCTGACAATTAACTTTTATAATTGCATTGGCATTACTGATTATTTTAGTGTGCAGATTTGATATATTGCACTGACATCCTTACTCACATTTTACTTAATTTCTGTATTAGTTGCTCCGACATTTAAACATTAAGAACCCATTCCTCGTGGGATCGATATTCGATAGAATCGTCTATCAACTATACTTGCATCGACGTGTGTTCACTTGCACATTGCTGTGACGTAAAAACACCGATCAAAGAACTTGATAATTTAACTTCCATTTGAGAAAAAGTGGCTAGAATTCCTTCGTGCCCTAAGCAACTTCTGTTGTCTTGCTTGTTAATTTAACTTGTCACTGCACCTTCTAGTGACTATGACTGCAATCGCACTTTCGTGGTCGAAATAATTAAATCAAAAGATAAACAGTTAAAAAGATTTGAGCAAAAATCAAAATAGATCTAACATTAAGAGGTACTTCCATACACAATTAAAGTCATCAGAAATTATTAACGTTTATGAGGAAATACAGAGCAAGTTTAGGCATTCTATTCCTAGCCTACTAGAACTCTTCCATAAATGCTCCTCTTACTTCGCACTTAGAACACTCCTCATCAAGAGTAGATGCTGCCTTCTCGTTGCGTTAGTTCACCCTCCAAGGATTTAAGCTTCCATGGCAGCTTACTTAAGAAAAATCAGAAATGAAATTAATTTCTCACGAGCTTGATGATCCCCCTTTTTCTCTTCTCTCTCTCCTTAATATTTATCTTCACTGCCCAATACAGGTGTCCTTTTCTCAGATCTAACTTCCTTACAGCTGTACAAGTGAGTTAATCCAGCTGTACACTCATGTAGATCTGGTGTATGCAGTAAGCAGTTGCAGGTTGTCGCGACATTTCTGGACACAAATTTATGCTTTAATTTACTATGACAACTTTGACATCCTCATGTACTGGTACTTCTGAATATGTTCACACAGAAAAATCCATGATGTGATATAGAAGTACTTATGCAGTGACATGTTTGGGCGTAATTCTGGATCAAATTTGTAGCGATAGCTTTGAACACTTTCCTGCTTTGATCTTCTAAGATAGATCCCTGCACTGACATCTCAAGACGCAAAACTGACACTAAATGTAACGACATTAGTAGCATAAGTCGGATAAAACAGAAGAAAATTAAACCAAACATCACTAACTTAGAAAATGCAATTACTAAATATAAAATTTTGAAAATGCATGCTAAACATAATACAAAGGGAACAAATTATAAGCTATCACCTAGCAGATGGAGGAAAAATATAAGCTGTTGGAAGAAAAGATTGAAGCGATACATGGAGCTGAAAATTTCTACAGGATGGATGCTAAGGAGTTAAGTCTGGTCCCAAACTTAATGCTTCCTCCCAAATTCAAGGTTTCAGAGTTTGAAAAGTATAATGGAACGAGCTGTCCAGAAGCTCACATCACCATGTTTTTGCAGGAAAATGGCAAGATATGTCGATAATGACAAATTTCTCATTCACTATTTTCAGAACAGTTTGGTAGGGTCTGCGGCTAAGTGGTACAATCAGCTAAGTCGTAAAAAGATTAATTTGTGGAAGGACTTGGCTCGAGCCTTTATGAAGTAATATGGACATGTCACTGAAATAGCTCTTGATAGAATCACATTGCAAAACATGGAGAAAAAGCCAAATGAAAGCTTCAAATAGTACGCCCAGAGATGGAGGGATGTGGTAACTCAAGTTCAGCCACCACTGACCGAGAAAGAGACGACTATGCTCTTTATTAACCCCCTAAAGGCACCTTATCTTAATCATCTACTAGGGAATGCCACTAAGAGTTTCTCCAATATGGTCATGTCTAGAGAAATGATCGAGAGCGTAATCAAAAGTGGGAAAATCAATACTAGAGAAAGTGCAAAGAGGTTCACTCCCAAAAGAAAGGACACTGAAGTAAACAACACGGGCCTATACAATAAGACAAGCTACTGAAAGTCGGTAGTAATAGCACAACATAGGGCTATAACAGCTAACAACAGAGGTGCTCCAAGACAGGAACCCAAGTCAAATAAAGAAAGACCTCAATTTACTCCTATCCCCACCACATATAAAGAGCTTTATCAGAACCTATTCGACACCCATATTATGTCACCATTTCCATGTAGAACCAATGTGACCCTCGTTTTTAGACTGATATGATACGAATGCCCAATGTGAGTTTCACAAGGGAGTAACAGGGCATTCGATCGAAAATTGCTTTACTTTTAACAAGCTGGTCGAAAGACTCATCAAAAGGGGAATATTAAGGTTGGATGACCTGACAAGGTCTAAAATAGAGGAAAATCTGTTACCCAATCATTCGGATCAAGGGATAAATGCAATGGTCAAAGACAGAAGCATTAATGTCATATCCGAAGAAAAGAGTGGAGATGAAAATCTGTTAGGGATTCAACCTTATGCTTCTGGAAGCATTCTGGATAATTGGACTGTAGAGGAATTCCTCGTACCTTTTAGGACCTTTTTAGAGTGATACTCAAAATAGCCCGAGAGCAATATGAATATTTTGTAAAGGGCACATGACCATTCTCAGTTATCTTTAATGGAAAATGCATTTTCTATCCTGCTTGGCAAAAATTTCGCTAATTATTCTTTCATTCTTATCCAATTCAACAAACAAATTCGTTTATACACAAGTTACACAATCGATCATTCTTTAATACATCCATTCTTGTCAAATTTGACAAACATTTACACTCATACTCATACCATACAATCATTCATCTTTAAATTTATTTTGTTATTTGCCCCTTTTTACTTCTTTGACAGGTCTTCAGATATCAAAGATATGAGTGATGCTGATACTGACTCAAAGCCTCATTTTGAGATAGATATGTGTCTAGAGGAACTTCAGGGCTTTGAAGATGATCAAAATTGTAACTTTTTTATCGACTTGTTAAGAATGATAAAATAAGATGAAAAATAGATCTTACCTCATAAAGAGTCAGTGGAAGTTGTAATCTTAAGGAATGAAGACGAGAAAAAATAATAATTGGGATAACCATCTCTATGGAAACAATGCAAGATCTTATTGAGTTGCTCCAAGAGTTCAAAGGTTTTCCCGTGGTCCTATCAAAGCATTTCGGGTTCAAGGAACTGATGTCATGATGCAAAGGCTCCCATAAAGGAAAATACAATCCATTTCAAATAGAAACTCTGGAGAATGACAACTGACGTGTTATAAAAAAAAAAGGTAAAAAAAAAGGAAAAAGAAGGAAAGAAAAAAGAAAAAGAAAAGGGTTAAGATGATAAAAAACCTGCAAGGGGCATCTTAAAACCCAAGAAAAGGAAAAAGAAAAAGAAAAGCAAAGAAAAGAAAAGAAAAGAAGGAAAAGTCAATATGAAAACCCGTAAAGGGCATCTCCTTCACCTCTTCACACCATGACCTTTTTCTATGTGGAGCATGGATGTCATCGGGCCAATTTTGCCAAAGGTTTCCAATGAGCATAAATTCATCTTCGCGATAAAAAATTACTCTACCAAGTTGGTAAAAGCTGCTTTTTACACAATACCTACAATAAACAAAATTTCGGAAAAGATTACATGCCAATGCCAGAAAGGATCACATTTGACAACACATTGAATTTGAAGAAACAGCACAAAAGCAAGGGTCTACTGTAAGTTCAAAATCAAACATCACAAATTTATCACCATATTGCCCAAAGGTGAATGGGGCAACGGAAGCAGTTTCATTTGACCTACGCTTATTAAACATCTATCAAGACTTTGCTGGGGCAACACCTTTCCCGTTGATTTATGGAATGGAAGCAGTCCTATCCATTGGAGTCGAGTTTTTTTCCCTCCAAATTTTGTTAGAATTGATGAAACAGAATAAAGCCAATTCAGATATGATCAGTTACACTTGATCGAGGAAAGGGGGCTAAAAACTATCCGACATGGTTTGATGAACTAAGAACGAATGATAAGGGCTTTTGACAACAAGGTGTGCCCTAGAGAATTACATAAAGAAGCTTTGATTTTGAAAAAATTTCACCTACAAAAAGATTTCCAAGGAAAATGATTTCAAAATTAAAAATAGCCCCATGAGGTGAAGAAAGTTTTTTTCTGGTGGAGCTTTGATTTTAACCAAAATGGACGGCAAACACATGCCTAACCCCGTGAACTCTGATTCGATAAAGAAGCATTTTACCCAAAAAAAGAGAAGATAGAGAGAAAAAGAAAAAGAAAAAGAAAAAGAAAAAGAAAAAGAAAAAGGGGAGGTCAAGATGAAAACCATAAAGGACGTCTTGAAACCAAAGGGATTTTTGAGTTGAAAACCCAAAAAGGGTGACTCAAATTTGAAGCAAAAAATGAACTTGAAATAATCGTTTCCCTCAAACGTAATAAGACAGAGAAACTTTATAATTTTAAAGCACAGACAAAGCACACCAGGTCTTCTAGACACATATCAGACTCAGATTGATCCTCGTTAAATCGACTCAGAGACACTCATACTTTGATATCTGGGCACCTAATATTGTTCCTTATACTTGGAAACTTTCTTTGGCCAATGTTTGCAACTCTTACCTTTGAATTTTGTCCTCAATAAAATTTGACGTTATTCTTTCACAACCTTGTTCAAGCATTTTGCATTAAAAATAACGGATAATGGACTGACACAATATAAAGCATACAAGGACCCATGAGTATTGCTCTAAAAAATTTTAAATGATATAGGGACCTGAAACAGGACCATCAGTTATAAGGACCCAACTTGAAACTAGTTTGAACTAAGACTATTCTACCAAGTCTCATCACAAACCTAGAAGAGGACGGGGTAGCACACTAGTAATAGAACCTAGACAAAAGACAAAACATGTCAATCTAAGGACAAAAAATCATTTTCGAATGTAACATTCATCATGCACATTCATTTAGTTAGGAGCATTTGACACATTCTAATCATGGCATCCTAATAATTTGGCCTGCATAGAGGTCCATAGAAGCATATTTTACAGGTCTCATTCCCATAAAATGGCGAGATGAACTGAGGAAACATTGAATCTTATACCCTAGAGCATGGAGGGAAAGATTGAAGCCGTAATGACGAATCTTATACCCTAAAGATGTAAAGAAGCATATTGAAGCCGCAAAGGCAAATCTCAAAACTGAAAATGGCTAGATTGAAGCTGTAAAGGTGAATCTTATGTCCCTAAAGTTAAAAAAGAGAAGATTAAAGTCGCAACAATGAAACTTCAAACCCCATCTTCTTGATGAGATACAGAGAAGTGGATCAAAACAATGAAGCAAAGCTCAACATCCTTGGGGTTACAGTTGAGTAAAGTGAAACTTCAAACCCATCTTCCTAATGACATACAAATAAGTGGATTAAAACAATGAAGCAGAGCTCAATGTCCCTGAGGTTACAGTAGAGTGCAGCGAAACTTCAAACCCCATCTTCCTGATGAGATACAAAAAAGTGGATCAAAACAATGAAGCAGAGCTCAATGTCCCTGAGGTTACAGTGAAGTGGAGCGAAACTTCAAACCCATCTTCCTGATGAGATACAGAGAAGTGGGTCAAAAAAGGTAATAGATCTCAACGTCCTTGAAGCTACAGTGGAATGGAGTAAAGTTACATCATCATCTAATCTTTTACCCCTAAGTCAAGAAGGGCAGATTGAAGCTACCATCTAATGTTTTACCCCTAAGTTAAAAGGGGCAGATTAAAGCCATGACCTAATCTTTTACCCCTAAGTAAAGAGGTGTAGATTGAAGACATCACCATCCAATCTTTTACCCCTAAGTTAAGAAGGGTAGATTGGAGACAACACTATCTAATTTCTTACCCTTATCATGAGGCAGATTGAAGCCACCATCCAATCTTTTACCCCTAAGTCAAGAGGGACAGATTGAAGATACCATCCAATCTCTTACCCTGACCATGAAGCAGATTGAAGCAATCATCTAATATTTTACCCCTAAGTCAAGAGGGACAAATTGAAGACATCACCACCCAACCTTTTACCCCTAAGTCAAAAGGGGCAGATTAAAGTCACCATCCAATCTTTTACCCCTAAGTTAAGAAGGGCAGATTGAAGACACCATCCAATCTCTTACCCCGACCATGGGGCAAATTGAAGCCATCATTCGAGCTTTTACCCTTAAGTCAAGAGGGGCAAATTGAAGACATCACCATCCAATCTTTTACCCCTAAGTCAAGAGGGCTAGATTGAAGACATACTATCCAATTTCTTACCCCGATCATGAGGCAAATTGAAGCCACCATCCAATCTTTTACCCCTAAGTCAAGGGGGGCAGATTGAAGACACCATCCAATCTCTTACCCCAACCATGGGGCAGATTGAAGCCATCTTCCAATCTTTTACCCCTAATCGAGAGGGGGAAATTGAAACTATTATCTCACGAAAGCGAATCCTTTTGCAATGGAGCAAGATGAAGTTACAACACCAAATCCCTGAAGTGTTAGTGGATTGAATCAAAGACTATAATAGCGAATCTCAAATCTCCCTGAAGTTATAGTGGAATGGAGTGAAGCTACAGTAGCAAATTTTGTCATTTTGAAATGGCATAATGACAAAATTAGCCACTAATGTTTGGGTGTTTGGTCACTTTGGCCCTTAAAGTTTTTTTTGGCTCACTTTCATACATAATCTTTGTTTTTTTTTTGGTCAAATTGGTTATTTTTTAATGGTCTTGCTGACGTGGCCGTTAGTTAACTAACGATGCTGACGTGGTAAATTTATTTTCCACCTAGGCAAGTTCACGTATGCAGCTGCTTATGTGGCATTATTTTGTCTTATATGCCACATCAGCAAATCATTTTAAAATTATTAAAATTATTTTTTTAAAATATAGAATTATTAAAAAATTATTTTAAAATTAATTTTTAAAATATAAAATTTTTAAAATTATAATCATCATCATCCCATTAAGTTTTTTGGGTTTTTTTGTGTTCCTCTTCCCCTTATTTTCCTTCTTTGGTGGTCGTTTATCGGAGTTATTCCGGTGGGTTGCTCGACGTTCAACACGACATGGAGGCTTTGAAAAAGTTTGACCGTGTGTATGGGTATGGAGTTTGGTCCAAAAAAGAATGGGTTTTACCCAAAATTAACCCCGATGAACTCCTCTCTTCCGTTACCAGCTGTAGAATTCCTAGTCATGGAAACAGGAAAATAAGTTGTTTATATAGTAGTTGTTGGATATGGAAATTCCACTTGTTTTTAAAGCCACAAACTGGGTTAAATACCAGGCTGAGCATATCGAGAAATCAATGAGAGACATTCTTCTGAATTAATATTGTTCGAGATATTGGGATGGGTGGGTCTTGAATTCAATATTATGGCACCCACAAGGTTTTAATTACTTGGAATAATAAGATAGGACCCAATTTTGAGCAACATTTTGTACATTTGCTCTGCATCTAATATTTTCTAAAAGGTGATAGGTGTACAAGAACCCTAATACCAATGTTCAGCCATTAACAGGCCATAATCACTTTTTACGGCTTCTATTTTATATGCCTAAATCAAAATATGTTTCCTAGACACTGCAGAAGAAGAATGTGAGAAGAAGAAGTGATGTTAGATGGAAAAATGGTAAGCAGAAGAAGTGGTGTTAGATGAAAAATGAGGAAGAAGATGAAATTGGGGAAGAAATAATGGGAAGAAGATGAAATTGAAATTGAAAATTATTTAATAAATTTAATAATTTTATATTTAAAAAAATTATATTTTAAAAAAATAGTTTTAGTAATTTTAAAATCATTTGTTGATGTGACATATAAGACAAAATAGTGTCACGTCAGCAGTTGCATACCTAGACTTGCCTAGATGGAAAAAACTTTGCCACATCAACACCGTTAGTCAACTAGCTGTCACGTTAGCAAGACTGTTAAAAAATGACCAATTTGACCAAAACCAAAGATTATGTATGAAAGTGAGGCAAAAAAAACCTTAAGGGACAAAGTGATCAAGCACCCAAATGTTAGGGGCTAATTTTGTCATTATGTCTTTTGAAATTGCCTTGGGGCAGGGTGGAATTACAACACTAACTCCCATCTTCTTAAAGTTGTGGAAAAGCTGATGCGATGAAGTTAAGCGACCAATGAAGCGAAACGTGGGTTACTTAAAGAAGAAGCGCCGAAAAAGCCAAATCCAGTAGGATGGGACAAAATTGGTTATCCTTTCGTCTTTACTCTGTCCCCATTACACAGTAACGAGCAAAGAGGGGCAGCTGTTAGAGCCCAATTTTATCCGGGCCCAACTTCAAACCCAAATGGACAAAACAACTTTTTGTTTTAATTTAAATTTATTCTATATCAAAAGTTCGTTACAAACCCAAAACCCAAATCCAAACACTTTGACCTAATAACATTTTAAATAACCCCAAGCCCAATTTACAACTTACCCAAATGATCCATATTTTTGAAAAAATTAGCAAACCCTAGTTTGCAAGTTGATCTACTGCCGTCGCTCACCCTCACCAACCAACTGCAGCCACGTCACCCACCACCACCACCACCAGCATCGAAAGTTGCCACCATTTTTGCACCTGTAAAGACAGAGAAGACAAGAAAGAAAGAAGAAAAATACATTGTAACATTTGGCTATAAAAGCCATGAATCAATTTGTAAAAAAAAGGGTCTTCTTTCTCCCTTTTTGATTTCACAAAAAAGATACGAACATATTAATAAAATAAAGGATTTTTCAAGGTATTTTCTTTTTGTTATTTGCAATCTACATATATATAACATATATATTCATTTTTTATTATTTCAAAAATATTAAAAAATAAAATAAAAAACCCTAAAAAAGGGAAAACAATGAGATACGAAAGGAAATAAACTCAAAATTTGAAAAAAAAATCATTTTTTTAAATATTTTTCGAAATCTAAGGTTAGATCTTGATAGATCTAGCCCCGATCTATGTTTTAAACAAAAAATACAAAAAGAGGAAGTTTTCTTACCTCAGACCACCGTGTACGGTGGTCGACCGTCGCCAGCGTGGAGGAGCAGGCGGTGATGCCCAGTTGAAGCCATGGCAGGAGAAGGAAAGCACCCTTCGGCCTTTGAGAGAAAATGGGGGTGGGGGAGAGTTTTTTTTATAGACGGTGAAAGAATGAATTTTTTTTAGATTATTAATTTAAATAAGGCACCAAAACGGCATCGTTTTTGGCCTAGGTGCCTAAGCCCTAAAATGATGTCGTTTTAGCTTCTAACCCAAAATTCGACCCAGACACACTTGGGATCCGCGTGTTTTCATGCGGAGGGGCAAATTTCCCCTTTGGTCCTTTCGTATTTTTTGTTTTGGCAATTTAGTCCTTTTTTATATTTTTAATTTATTTTAAAATTAACCCAATAATTTTAAATAATTTTCAATTTAGTCCATTGATCTTGGACCTCCCTAGGGTTGCCACATGTCAAATCTTTGGGTGAATTTCTCGTAAGGTCTCTGAACTCTTCAAAATTCCATTTTTAACCCTCAAACTTTCTAAAAATTATATTTTAACCTCTAAACTTCTTAAAAATTATGTTTTGGCCCTTGAACTTCCAAAAATTATGTTTTATCTCCTAAACATTCCAAAAATTATGTTTTAACCCCTAAACTTTTCAAAAATTATGTTTTAGCCCCTAAACTTTCCAAAAATTATGTTTTAGCCCCCAAACTTCCCCAAATTATGTTTTGACCCTCAAACTTTCCAAAAATTCAAATTTGGCCATCTAACCTTCCAAAATTTTTAATTTGACCCATAAACTTCAAAATTTTCGTTTTTGACCTCATTTTTCCCTTATTTTCAAATTTTTACCCTAAAATTTTCATTTTCGTTTTAATTTAATCTTTTAGTTTTATTTCTTCTAAAATTAATCTTGTCTTTTTATTCTTCGATATTTCGATTTGAATTTTCTTTCGCGTTGCGTATTTTGTTTATTTTATTTTTATATATTTGTTTTATGTATTTATTACTCGTATAATTTGCACTTTCTTCATATTGCACTATTTTGTCACTAATTGCACACTCTTATTTAATTCACATGCTCATTTTTTAAAAATATATATTTTGATCAAAATTGTTTTTCGATTTTCTTCAAAAATATAAATAATTTTAAAATCGAGGCAATATTCCCTTATTTCGGGATTGAAAAATTTGTGCCTTAACTTACTAGGCACGATTTTTCTTTGAACCAAAATAACAGAATACCCTTTCTCAAAATTTTGAAATTGACAACGAAGGAACGCTTGTTATTTTTAGGAATTCGAGAAACTCATGTCTTAACTTACTAAGCGTGTTTTCCTCTTCGACTCGAAATAACGGAGTGCCTTAAACTTTATTTTTAGAAAAACGAGGCAATATCCTTTTGTGTAAAAGCCCAGGAAAAATTATGCCATATTGTACTGGGTATAATTTTTCATGAAATTTGCACAATAGAATATCCCATTTTAAAATTGTTAAACGCCCATTAATTTGGAAATTTCGGGAATGTCGTGCCCTAACATCTTGGACACGACTTCAATTTCTCGATTAATTTAAAACGAACGGGCATTTTTGTCATCAAATTCAATTTTTGAAAATTACATCAAATATGCATTTAGGGATCATATTTTAAATTTTACTTGAGATTTCAAAATTTCACATTAAGACCGGAAAAATCGACTAGATACCAATTTTGAGCGTGTGAGGGTGCTAATCCTTCCTCACGTAACTGACTCCCGAACCCGTTTTCTGGATTTCGAATACCAAAATGTTTGTTAAAACGGATTTAAAACGTTTTAAGGTGCTCCAATCACACCAAATAAAAAAATTGGTGGTGACTCCATATTTCAATTTTAAAAATATTTTAGAGACTTTTTAAAAAAAAATGTTTCGACAATTATTTTGAATTAAATATTTTTTTTCTCAAAATCCTTTCTTTTCCACGTTCTTTTCTATTTTATTTCATTGTGGCCATTTATCTTTATTTTTTTTTCTTTCTATTGGACTATTCTTGAGCAATTATTTTCTCTTTTGTGAACCATTCTTTTGTTATTTGGTGGTTGTTGTAGCCCAAATTAAATCTAATACCCAAACTCAATTACAAAGACCTAATAGGCTCAATTTTTGAAGAAAAAATTTCAAACCCTGATCTATCACTTGCACCAGCCGCTGTTGCCCCTTTCATTCGGATGCCGCCACATCAGCACCACCACTAATCACTTGCACCACCACCACTAACACCTACAGAGGAAAAGACATTCATTTAGCTGTAAAAAAATAAAATATGATGATTGTAATATTTTGGCTATAAAGCCAAACTTGAAATCTATTTGTAAGGGTTTTGAACATGAAATGAAAAATCAAAAAATACGAGAAAGTCTTTGCAAGCATTCGAAATAGCAAGATTAGCAAGGTATTTTATTTTTATTTATACACAATATATATGTACTTTTTATTTCAAAAATAGTAAAAAATAAATATAAAATATATATAAAAATAAATGCTAGGGTTCGTTCTTCCCCCTTTGATTTTTTACAAAAAAAAAAAGATCGAACACATGAATAAAAAATCAGAAAAGGTTTCAAGGTATACTGTGAAATGGTTGCATATGTATTTTTATTTTGTATTTAATCTTTTTTTTATTTCAAAAATATAGAAAATAGAAATAAAAAAAACCAAAACAGAAAAGGGCTCTCAAAGACGAAGGGTTAATTTTTTTTTAAAAAAAAAGAAAGATAGTACCAAAAGATTTGTTTTTTTTATTTTCAATTTTAAAGTTTAGATCTAGGATTGGGGGTGGTGGTGCTTGTCGGGCCAAGTTCGACTATGGGAGGAAGCCATGAAGGTTGAGAGAAAAGAAGAAAGTTGAAAGGCTTTTTGTTAAAACAAAAGAAGAAATGAAAATTTTGGGAAAAAAAAGTATTTAAATACCCATGTAAAACGATGTCGTTTTGTGTAAAACGATCCGATCCACCCACCTAGGATCCACGTGTTTTCATGTAGAGGGGAAAATTTCCCCTTTAGTCCTTCTGCATTTTTATGTGTTGCAATTAAGTCCTTTTGTGGTATTTTAATTTTATTTTAATTTTACCCACTAATTTTAAATTTTTTACAATTTGGTCCTTGATCCAAAAATGACCCTGGGGCTGATATGTGTCAAATTTTTGGCATATTTTCATTTAAGCCCCTGAACTCTTCAAAAAATCCATTTTGACCCCTTTTTTTATTTTTACTTAATTTTATTTTCTTTTGAATTTAGTCCTTATTTTTTTTCTCTTAATTTTACCCCATTTATTTCTTGATTTGGCAAATTAGGCCCCGTCTATTTTAAAATTTTTTGAATATCACCCTTTTCTTTTAGTTTCTTTAAAATTTGGTCCTTTATATATATTTTTTGTTCATTTTTTAAATTTATTTTGTATTTAAAATATTTAATTATTTTTTGCATTTAAATACAAACATTTTAAATTAATCCCTTTTTTATTTATTTTATTTTTTATAATTTTTTTATTTGCATTTTCTTTCGCATTTCGTATTTTATTTATTTATCTTATGTTTATTTTGCATATTTATTATTCGTGTAATTGCACCTTCTTGTTATCCAATCTCGTCATTAATTACACACTCGTATTTAATTTACATGCTCATTTTTTATTTAAATATTTTAATTAAAATTGTTTTTCGATTTTCTCTAAATATACAAATAATTTTAAAATCGAGTCAATATCTTGTGGTGTGAAAACTTCAAATAATTATGCCCTAACATACTGGATATGATTTTTTCATAGAATTTTCATAATCGAATATCCTCTTTTAATTTTTTTTTAAAATGTCCTTTAATTTCAAAATTTCGAGAATTTCGTGCCTTAACGTTTTGGACACAATTTCAATTTCTCGATTAATTCGAAACAAACAGGCATTTTTCTCATCAAATTCAATTTTTTGGAAATCACACGAAATAAATTATGCATTTAGAGATCATATTTTAAATTTCACTTAAGGTTTCAAATTTTTAACAATCAAGACTAGAAAATAATCAACTAGGTACCAATTTTGGGCGTGTGAGAGTGCTAATCCTTCCTCACACATAACCGGCTCCCGAACCCGTTTTCTTAATTTCGAAGACCGAAATGTTTATCAAAACGGATTTAAAACATTTTAAGGTGCTCTGATCACACCAAATAAAAAAGATTGATGGCGACTCCATTTTCCAATTTTAAAATATTTTCGAGATTTTTTTTTCAAAAAAAAGTTCAAAAAAGAAAAAATGTTTCGACAATGGTCATTGTCTGTCCTTGTCGATCCATTCCTTAGTCTTGTGTTAATTTGTGTGTAGGTAAAGGGGCTTTGACATGGTAAGCGCAGTCTTTCTTGAATGACGTTAGTTCTTTGTGAAAATACGTGATTATATATGTCAGTTTGTTCTTTGCGATGATAGTGTGTGTTGTAATCGTATTTTTTATTATTATTTATTTTATTTGTTTTGTTTGTTTAGAAATATTGTTAGCTGAGAATTTTGAGATAAACAATCCTCCAGCAACTTAGTTCTGTCGATTGTTACGGGTTCTTCGATCGAGGTAAGTGCCCGAATGATCTTGAGGTTGTTTGATAGTGTTTACGATTAGAAATTTTGATTGGGTTGTGAGAGTTGAGGCTAAGAAGTTTGTTTTGATGTTAATTTTAGGGTTTAAACTACTCGTTCTTGGATCAGTATTGAAATTAATTCGAGTGTGTTATTCTAATTCGATATATCGATTAGAAATCGAAAAAACCCAAAACCAAAAGTTGTTTTCGAATCTGCTCTACATCACACGGCCATGTGCCAGACTGTGTGGACCATACGATTTGGGCTATTTGGGCTGTGGGGCTACACAGGCTAGCCAGTTGAGCCGTGTGGGCTCAGTTTTTTTAAGTTTTCACTTAGACTCGTTTAACTTAGAAATCCGTAATTAGACCTCCCGTGGGGTCTGTATGTGCTGTAAGGTATGTGAAAAATACATTTATATTCTTTGTTTTGATAATTTTGAAAGTATGATTATGTATGATAAGCATGATTCAGATTAATAAATTCTGTGTAGGTTATTTGATATAATATGTGTTAATGACATTTACATAAGTATGTCATATTTTTTATTCGTTACGAATGTATGTTGGCATGTGTATTAGGGTGGGTTTTGATATGATGAAGGAAGTCTTTCTGGCAGTATTATTGCAAATTATGGCGGTTAAACCGCAATATCTGTCTGGCAACTCAACTGCACCATTATGAGTGACATACTGTCATGACTTGATGTGATTGGACGGATGGACTCTTGTAATCCTAATTGGTGTGATTTGTTGGACGGGGTTGGTGTGTAGCGGATGGGGGTGAGATCTGTGTATGTATTTGTATCTGATTATGAACACACATCTAATTCTGAATAAGAGATTGTGTTTGAGATTATGATTATGAAATTATGAAATTTCGTTCTAACATATGATTATGAAATATGACATTTTGATCTGTTATAGGTTTCTGGTAATATGATATGTCGATTACGATATATAATACACTCTAATATGCTATATGATAAGATTTTGATTTGTTAAACGGTATGGATTCTATATGTTGTGTGATATGGAAATTCTAATCTGATTATTCGTGTTTGCATGCTTCTTAAGGAAAAATTCTATTTATGGCCTGAGTCACCCATTGGGCTTCTAGCTCACTCGTTTAATTTATACGTTTTAGGTGAACTACAAACTTAGGATCTGACGCTATGCAGGAGCTCAGATTGTTTTCTCGACTAATTAATTATGGTGATTTACGTTAGTATTTTTTTTTCTGAACTTTTGGGATTGTAATTTGCTTTTGGGCTTTGCTTTTTGGTTTTTGTGTTGTTTGCTGGAATTTGGTATTTTATTGTTAAACTACAAAATCGTACGATTTACTGATCTAAAAATTTAATTTTCAAAATTAAAACTTCAGAAATTTTGGCTACAAAGATTAAGTAATCACTTTCCTAATATAGCAACCTCTAAGTTTCCCCCTAAGAACTTAGTGAGTAAAACCACTACCTTTAGTCCCTAATACAACAACTGATTCAAATTCTATCACTTTCCTAATATAACAACCTCACTTTTGTATCTTAAAGACCTAAATCACTCACCTTTAAGTAATCCCCTAAGAACTTAGGCTATAAACACAAACTATTTACTTTCAAATGCACTCACAAATGTGTTCTTCAATGAACAATAAAAGTGTTCTCAATACTCGGTAAATAAACCTATATAAGTTTCCTAATATATAGAAGTTTTCAAGACTTGTTAACATATTATAGATCAATTATAGCCTAATCCCTTAAAAGCAACAACTATAAGATAACTAAATACAATATATAATAAAGACAAATGTAAAGAGGACTATTGGAGATTCGTTCTTCAATATAACTTCAATGTTATCTCGATCCGTTCTCTACAATCCAAGGTATCTAATTGCTTGATCTAATTCGATCCAATCTTCAAGGAAAGTTGCTTTAAAATGGATTGGTCTTCAAAGTTAGGCTTGCATACATACAAAATGTCACCGTCATTCAAAGCTCAAAGATTATGTTTCAATAAATTACCAACTTCAAATATGGAAAGTATTTGTTTGCCACAATGTTTATAGAAGTGGCTCATAGCTAGTCACTTCGAAAACTTACCTCAACAATCTCTCCATTTTGCAATTTTTTGAACAAAACTAAATAAGCTAGAAATTTGACCAACAAAACACCTATCTCCCCCTCAACACAATCTTCAATCCAATATACCCAACATAGATCATAATTAAGCATATTAACCATCAATACTTTGTCTAGAATTTGCATCAATATGCAGAATACAATAATTATGTTTAAGTAGGGGTGAGAAAAACTCGATTCGACTCGAAAAAATTGAAAAAAATTCGAATTTTGAGTTAAACAAATTGAGTTTTTCGAGTTTATCGAGTTATCGAGTCAACTTGAATTTTTTTTTTAGAATTTCAAGTTCGAATCGCGTTGAGTTTTCAAATTCGAATAACTCAAATAATTCAAATAATCCGAATATTAAACTATAATATTTTACAATTTTACCCCAAACCCTCAAATATTTTTACTTTTCCCCCAAAACTTTTACTCCCTTCTCATCGCCCCCAATCTACCCCAAACTCATTTCCTTCCAATTTTTTTAATATTTTCCCTCCAAAATTTTACTCTTCCCATTTACTTTTCCCAAAAACCCTCAAAACTTTTTATTTTTTCCAAAACTTTTATGTCCTCCCACTTTCCCTTTAAAACTTTTACTCTCCTTTCATCTCACCCCCCATTTACCCCAAACACATTGCCCTCCTCAATTTTTTTGAATATTTTCTCTCCAAAATTTTACTCTCCTATTTACTCTTCCTCAAAATTTTACTCCTTAAAACCCCAAAACTTTTTATTCTTCCCCTAAACTTTTACTTCTCACCCTTTACCCTCGAATAAAAAAAAATCAAAATCATTCAAAAAAATCTCTAAACCTAAATAGTAATAATTTTATTTATATATACTATTTATATTATTAAATTAAAATTCATATTTTGTACTATTTATATTATTGAATTATTTAATCATACTAAATATTTATATTAAAAATGAATTATTAATGATGTCATAAAATATTCGTGTTAAAATTTTATGTCGGTATCAATTTCATATTTTATCTTTAAGATAAATTTTATTAAAAAATCACATTTTTTACATATAATATATTTTTTAATTTCAAAATACATAGTGACAAGAATTAGAAAATAATTGAAGCAACTAAGCAAGCAAAGAAGCTACCTGTATATAAAAGATTAATAGATAAATTATGAGATGATAAAAATTAATAAAAAATTTGATTATGGTGTGTGACAATGGTTACAATGACCTAGAGTTATTTTTTAAAATTTAACTCAAACAAATATATTCGATTCGATTCAATTCGAATTCCATCACACTCGACTCGATTCAAGAAAATTTCAAATCGAGTTAGGATGATAAAATAAGAATGCAACTGTTGTAGTCATCAGTTATAGTGGTTATGACATAGAGGATGCAATTGTCATGAACAAGTCTTCTCTAGACCGTGGTTTTGGTCGTTGTATTGTCATGAAAAAGTATACAGCTTTCTCATCCTTATGGGGGCTTTTCCTATTTTTCTGATTAGAGCTTGTAATCCTGCATGGCTAAGCAATTACATATTATCTTCAATGTTCTCTTTTGAGCAGGTCTTCTAACGTTATTCAAAAATATCAAACTGGTGCGTCCGACAGAATTCTTAGGCTGCAGAGAACTGGACCTGGTTTAGAGAAGATGCAGGTAATGCATTTACTACATTTCCTGTTTGGACGAGTGAACTGCCGCATTGTCAATTACTGGTTTTTTAAGCATGTCTTACGCTTCTCAAACAAGTATTTGTTTGTTAAGATTACATCTTTCTCTTTTCTTGTAATTTCTCACCATTTTTTCTGTAACTTGTGCCCCCTTCCAATATTGAGCTATAGCGATCTAGAATTCTCTTGGTGGTGAAATTCCTCCTTCAATATAGTGAAATTATTGGTTTTTTAAGCATGTCTTACGCTGCTCAAACAATTATTTGTTTGTTGCGACTACATCTTTCTCTTATCTGTAATTTCTCACTGTTTTTTCTGTAACTTGTGTGTGTCCCCTTCCAATATGGAGCTATAGCAATCTAGAATTCTTTTGGTGGTGAAATTCCTCCTTCAATATGGTGGATAACAAGTTGACAATTAATTTTGGAAGGCAACTTTAATAATTTCTTTTCCAAATTACCTTTTAAAAGATGACCTTTTAAAATTAGACACTTTGAATCTTTTCATTAAAAGAGATGGCTTTGGTAATAGAACCTTCTCAGGATTTTTTTTTCTTACCAAAGGGGTCTGTTACTAGTTGAAAGTTATATATTTTTTGTGGTCATACAGAACATAACTAGGGTTCTAGGACTGTTTCATCACATCTTGACTCAGAAAACAATTAGACGCGTGAATGATCTGGTTTACTATAACATAATTTCTATCTAAGATACTTTGACTTGGGTGTAAACGTTGGATATGGATGTGTTCAACACAAGTATGTTAAACTTTTTCCGAAAAGTTCCATGTATATGGAGGATATTTAACTAGTTCAATTATTTTTAAATGAAAATGGAATGGAAGTAAAGTTTTTATTGGTCATTTACAACTAGTAAATAATGGACATTTTTCTTTGAGTTTTTAATGTGTTCTCCTCCTTATGCAAAGAACACTGTTCATATCCAAAGAGAGGTAAGGCAATATTAATGTTCGATCAGTTTGAGTTTCTAATGGTGAAAATGAACTAGCTACCTTGTAATATCATTCGTAAAGCCCCTTTTTCCTGCCTCGGGTGGATTCCTTTGCATATAAAAAATTAACTTTTTTTTTCTTTTTTTCTTTTATGCATCTCAACTCTCAAAGTAATGAGTAATCTGGAAATATAGCTCGTTATGTGTAATTTTTGGAATCTTAGCATGGTAACTTTCTATGTGCAATCACTGTTTCTAATTTTATTAGATTTTTTTTGGGGAGGGGGGGATGATTTCCGTCAAATTACAAATTTGAAGTTCTTTATGTAGATATTAGATGATGATGGAATTGCTGCTCCTGGGGAGATTATTAGACCAAATGATATCCTCCTTAATAAGGAAGTCTCTATTCATACAAGAGGGACTCACGTATCTTCAGACTCTCTTCTAGATAGGTAGGTTATTCATTTCAAATTTTCACTGATTCTCTTGTTGATCTTGTGTTGCTATTAAAAGTTCTTTTACCAGTTTCTGATTTGCAGTGCCTATAAACCTGCAAGGCAATCATACAAAGGTCCTGAAGGAGAGTCTTGTGTGGTGGATAGAGTTTCTCTTAGCACTGACAAGAACAGCAGTCTATCAATAAAATTTTTAATACGTCATACTCGTAGACCTGAGGTAGGCAATACTGATTTGGCTTCATTATCATTTTAATATTTTTCCTTGGAAAAGCAGGGTTGACCTTGTTTTCTTTTTGTTGCTCCTTTAATACGTATTTTTTTTCAGCTTGGTGATAAATTTAGTAGCAGACATGGCCAGAAAGGTGTCTGTGGTATTATCATTCAACAGGAAGATTTCCCCTTTTCTGAGCGTGGCATTTGTCCTGATTTAATTATGAATCCTCATGGTTTTCCAAGGTAATAATTTTTTTTTAGTTTTAGTCAAATAGTTTTATGATTTGAATCACTAGAATCTAAGGCATTCGCCCCTACAACCTTTCTCTAGCTCCTATTAGCTAAAAGAGACAGTTTCTTCGACTGATAAACACCTGAGAAGGCATTCACTTGCTACGATTTCTCTCACTTTCTTTTTTCATTGAGACATGTTGTGATGCATGAACAACTAATTACTAAATAACACACTGTGGGTCAATTTAAGCATGATTTTCTCATCCTGCTCTACCCTAATGGAAAATAAGGAAGGATAGTTGGTCACCTTCATAAATCATTTGTTACTTGTGAGTTCTACCTTATGATTTTGCATGTAATATAAAGCATCATTGTACATGTCCAATAAAAATGCATAAACAGCCAAAATAAATGACAGTGTTTTCGCTTGTTTGGGTGTTAAGAAGAAAAGTGTTTTTGGTCTTACAGAATGATTACAAGTGAATGCTTACAATTGGGAAGGGAGATGGACCTAACAAGAGATCTGTTTTGGGGTGGAATGTGGAGAAATTAAGTGCTTGACTTTATTGGAGCATCAAATAAGCACTTGTTGAATTTTGGTTTACTTGAGGTGGTTGGTTGATTTTACGAATCTAGGCAACTTTAATTTGTTTTCTGATGCAAGTTTTGATGTCTGGTTTTTGGTTCTTCAACTATTGTCCTGGTCCTCTGTAATTTTTATGCACACCTCAACGAAAGAGGATATAGGTTTAAACAACATGAAGTAAAATGCTTCCAGCACATCATAAGCTTGTTCAGAATGTTAGGGAATTTCATTTTATTATTGTATTATGTTGCTAGCGTTGCAATCTTTCAACTTATTGCTTGATGTTTCTGCTCTTTTTTGTTTTTGTTAGTCGAATGACTGTAGGCAAGATGATAGAGCTTCTTGGTGGCAAAGCTGGATTTTCATGTGGTAGGTTCCATTATGGTAGCGCCTTTGGGGAGCCTAGTGGTCATGTGGATAAGGTTGAAACTATAAGGTTACTTACTACCTTCTTTTCCCTGACCCTTCCTCTATATCGTTTCATTTCTAGCATAGCAAATTTATTATATACCCCTTGATCTTTGTCAGTGAAACCCTTGTCAAGCATGGTTTTTGCTACAACGGCAAGGACTTCATTTATTCAGGTTTTGCTGCTTACTAGCCTTCCCCCTCTCCTCTTTTCTTGAAAGTTGAAGCCTACCGTAGGTGTCAAGATTACTAGAGTTACGTTTCCTATTTCAAATGATGCATCTGGAATATGTCTACACTTCGATAATAAAAGAACTAGAGTTTCAAACTCATTATTTTAAGAGGTCACAAATATATTAGATGCATTGCTAGAGAATAAGTGTTAAGAAGCTATCTCTATTGACACCCATCTTGAATGATGTGGATTAATCTGTTTCAGTATCACTGACAATTAAACTGACAGTAAGTTATGGTACAATATCAATATGACTGAATTTATTATTGTTTACCAATACTGATGCCTGTATGATTATAGGTGATATACACAGAAGAATAGAACAGAATTTAGAATTGAAGTAACTGAAGATTAGAGGGGGGCCTAGAAAATGCAACTATTTTGTTTTCTAAAACCAGGCTCTTCACCATCAAAGAATGTGAAATTCTCTTTCAATTGTAGTGCGCAGGATTATATCTAGGACAGTGCTATTTCTTTTCTTATGTTTTCTGATGTTTCAGGAAGATGATCTTCTGTCAATATCATTATATAATTCATATTTTAGGTCCTTCATTTGAACTTTTTGATAACTAAAATGCATTTCCAAATTCTAGTAGAATCTGAATGATCAATACCCAAGGAATTTTTCCTCTGAATTTAAAAGGATGGAGTAGAGAAGATAATATATCATAATCAGATGGAAAGCAGAATAAAGATGTTATTCAAACTCGTTTGTGAGTATCAGGCAGAAGTCCTATGTGCATGTTTGAACTTTTTTCTAAATTTTCCATGTACTTGGAGGGTTCTTGGGGGTTCATATCTCTATATGCATGTCCTGACATTCGTCCAGCATGCATGTGAGACACAGTTACTGCAAAATAGAGAGTTGGAGAACATAGGAATGAAGTGTAACTTTTACCATTAATTTTATTGTTCTCTATCACTTTTTAATGCATCTTCCCTGATTGATTTGTGACCTTGGATAATTCATCGAGAGGCTGGAAACTTATTCTCTGTTTTAGATATTCATTATTCTGATTTAGGTTCTTAAAATGATATCATCCTGACATCGGCAAATTTTCTTCAGGTATCACTGGTTGTCCACTGCAAGCATATATTTTGATGGGACCAATTTACTACCAGAAGTTAAAGCATATGGTCAGCTTTCATTTCTTTATTCTAATGTACATCTTTATTGATTTAAACTTGAATCACAACAAAAATATTCTATGGTTACTTTCTTTTGTACTCTGTACAAACTGATTGTTGGATTCTGGAACACGAGTATGCATCCAGGATGGATACGTTAATCTGTTTAAGGTTTCCATTTATTTGGAGTTTCCTTGAGGGATCATATCCCTATATCCATGAAGGATATGCGTTGGAGATAGGTGCTCCAAAAGAAAATAACATGGGGGTTACTTATGGCTGTTAGCACAACTGCCATAGTTTTTTGCTGCCATGATCCTAGACATAATAATGTACAAAGTGCTTGGTTATATCCTAAGAATAATACTTTATGTGACACCATGTACCCCATCTATAGCTTGACTCTGTGTCCATAGAGCAGCTGCCATAACTTCCAATTTTTAGTCCATTTATTCTTCCCTTTTTATTTCTTTCTTTGATCAAAGAATTAAATCTAAATATGATGTTTTACTTGCCTAATTGTTCATAGTTTCCAATCAAAAAGGAGAAAAAAGGAAACAAATTCAAGTTTTTTTTTTTTATACAGGAACATTTAACCTTTTCATTAAGTTCTTGAAAAAATCTTTTATGGATTGCTAGATACTCAAGTCAATGAGTAACTGAAGCCATGGAACAGCCAAAATTCCTCTCTCCTTTCTTTCTCCTTCTCTTCTCCCCCTTTTTGGATAAAAATAAGTAAGCTGGATACCATTTATACCAAGCTAAGTGGTAATGTTTGAATACCATTTCAAATAGCTTTCTACCCTCGCTTTTGTTTTAAAGCAGCAACTTTAGTTCTGTTTTTCAAAACTAGCCTGTTCATTATCTCTCATATAAGATATCTTCTTGCATTTTCTGTTCTTGTATTTAATGTCTATTCCAGGCAAGTGGGAGAGGGTGGGGGGGTGCCTTGATCTCAATAGTTCCTCACGAGAAGCTTTTTTTATTTTGCTATATTACTTTGATCGGTTAATGTGTTATCATGGCTAAGTACATATAAAATTTATGTTTATCTAGCTTGCTTGATGGCTGTCTAATACTTGAATATTTTCCTTGCTAAATATGATATGCTGATTAGGTCCTTGATAAAATGCACGCTAGAGGTAATGGGCCTCGAGTTATGCTTACTAGACAGTCTACAGAAGGGAGAGCCTGGAAAGGAGGTTAATTTTTTACAGTTAGATGATTTTTGCTATCATTACTTTTTACCTTAAGAAGTATTATTTGTTCTAATTAGTGTGCGCTTGTTCATGTTTTCTCCACAGGGTTTCGAGTAGGTGAAATGGAACGTGATTGTCTAATTGCTTATGGTGCCAGTATGTTGATTTTTGAGCGCCTGATGGTATCCAGCGATCCTTTTGAAGTCCAGGTAGTTGATTCTGTTTTAAGATATCAATTTTTAGATGCACATACTGTTCACGATTTGTTTAGAATTGTCAACCAGTGGAATATAAAACAATGCTGCATTGTACTGCTAAAGAAATAGCAGCAAAAATAATGCTCGAGGTATATAGTCTATATCATAAAATTTTCCACACGTAATTCACTTGATAAGTAATCCAGCATCAAATGACTCCTGGAAATGAACTATTGAAAATAGGGCCTTCTTGCTTACTTAAATTACATCTAGAGAGAAGGCAATAAGCTTGCCGATGGTTTAGCTTCAATGGCTTGGGATCAACCGCTACAGTGTTCTGTCTTTTATTATCCACCAGATACAATTCTTAGCTTACTAAATGCTGATGTAAATGGAGCTGTGACACCAAGATTGGTGGTTGATTAGACATTGTTTTATGTTCTCTCTTATTAATAAAAAAAAAATTACATCTAGTCTCTTACGACCACAGGTTGCAAACGTTTTGTGCTTTTCCCAATTAGAAAAACCTAGAGTAAATTCTCGTTGAAGTTTGCTTATATGAAACATTGTAGTTCAGTTCAAGAATAGCTGTTATTTTCATAAGAAAGTTTGGTTATATGAAACATTGTAGTTCAGTTCAAGAATAGCTGTTATTTTCATATTTCTTGACATTGAATGAATCATTACCTGTGTTTTTTATTCACAATTTTCTGGAAATGGTGAAGTAGGGTGCTTTCGTTTTACACTTCTACTGCTGGGTTATTGAGCATAATCAGCTTTGATCTGATAATGACCTTCTTTGGATACAGGTCTGCAGAAAATGTGGATTGTTAGGATACTACGGCCATAAGCTGAAAACAGGGATTTGTTCTTCATGTAAAACTGGAGATGATGTTTCAACTATGCAACTACCATACGCATGCAAGCTTTTAATCCAGGTAGATTCGCAAACATTTATGTTATACAGATTATGTGTTTGAAATATCTGTGACAGTATTGCACAAGGACCTGATCAAATAAACTATACAATTTCACTTAAAATTGGATGCTTATGAAATTCGATTTTTAAATTAATACTCGGTTCTAATAAAATAGTCAAATTTTGACTTTTGTTGGTAAAAAAATTTGAACTTTGACTCAGTATTTGAAATTTTTTATTGATAACATTTAAAAGAAAATAGTTTCAACACTTTGAATGAAATAGTTTTTAAATATATGTTTTTTAAATTTTAATTAATTAAAATATTTCATATAAAGTTTGGTCAAAGTTTAAAAATTGTCTAAAGAAAGTTAACTGGGACATTTTAATTTGGATATAGTAGTATTAGTTAGGCCTCTAATGTAATTTGTTTTCTGAGAATCACCATTCCTATACTGAATGTTGATTCTTACGGTTTAGCATGGGACTTGTTAGTCCCACTTCTACCGAGCACATGTAGTTGAAAGGCGTGTATTTCTTCTGTCACTTGGACTCTGATATAAGTGTCGCATATGGGTATGTGCTGGTTTCTGTATGTTCAACTTTTTCAAAGTTTTTTCATGGTATTTGGAGGGCCTTTGGAGGGTGTCATATGCTGTTATCCATATCCAGATATGCCTTGGAAATGGGGTACTTGAAAGAAAATAAAGAGTTAGAGCAATAAGATTTCCGCCCTACAATTTAAATGAACACTGTTTCTATTGAGTTTGAAATTGCAGTCTCCAAATTCTCCTCTCCGTTTTCTCTGTTTATTTTACAGTTTCCCGTTTCATGCGACATTTAATAAGAAAAATATTTGACTTTATTTTCAGTGCCTTAGTTTTGAACTTTAGTAGCGATTGTATAAAATTTCAGATATTTTGGTAACGAGTTGGTTTTCTTAAGTTTGTTGCTTGCTCTTGGTATTCTTGGTGCTGTAATATATTCATGACATAGCTAAATTTCATTTGTAAAGCTGATCAAACTGCATATGCTTTTTGGATACAAAAGCTTTTAGTTTACTTTTCTTGTATGCCTTCTGGATTTTCATCAACTTCGGTTCAATGGCCATTTAATGCTTTGTTCTTTGTGTAGTCGGTTCATGGTGTTGTCCATTCATTGTTTTGCCTTTTGTCGGCAACATTCTTCCCATTTCATGGCATTGTACCAGGAACTCCAGTCAATGAGTATTGTTCCGCGTTTGAAATTAGCAGAGGTGAATTAATGGTATGTTGAGATGATTTTGTGTTGATGGGGTATCATCTGAAAATTTGGTAGCTATGCAGCAGATGGTTGGAATGTTTTTGGGAGGAAGAATCCCGCACATCAAGTCTGTAGAAATTGTGCTAGGAATGCATGACACTACTATTTTCTTATTTTATTTTTTACTGAAATCTTAGCTTGTGCAGTATGCAACTCCTCCCAAGGTTGGTTTACAAATTTCATTATTGTTTAGTCTCCACTTGATTTGATTATTCTTATCTACCATAGAAAGGGAAAATAAAAGTTAACTTTAAAATTTGTGATTTATGAATTTTTTTTATTTTTAAATTCTGTCCGAGAATTAACATATTTGAAATTTAAGATTTTGAATTAATTTAAATTCGTTGTTTTAATGATTCAAATTTAGATATAGATTTCAATTAATTATTTTAAAATTGTAATTATTTAAGAGGATTTTAACATTATTATTTTAATTGAATTGGACTTGTTGGTCGGATTGAGTGATTCAATCGATTGAATTATATATTAAGTATTTTTGTTGAAAATATTTTTATAACTAAATTAATATAAACTTTATATAAATATGGATATTATAATATAAATAATAACAGTAATATTATCTTTCAAAATTTTAGAAAGGGATCTAAAACATTTGAAGACATTTGAATACTTTTGAGACCAAAATTGCAAAACATTGTCCTAAACTGATGTACAAGTATACGTTATATTGATATTAGACACGTAAACTATTGTTAGATTGTGTATAATTGTTGTTAGATTGATTGGATTAAGAATTGGTTTGGAGTATCAGTTTTAATAAAAGGGTTAGATTGGTTTACTTGTAAACCAGTTGAATCGGTTGGATTGGTTGAGCTAATGATCGAATCGTTTGGATTGATTTTTATTCATTTTTAAATATTTTTATTTAAATAGTTAATTCAATCGTACTTGTAACATTCTAAACTCGGTCTAGAAAAAACAACTAAGTATAAGAAGCCACGAAATTATAAATTAGACATTATGATAGCAAACACACGTATATATTATAAAGTTAAGCAATATATGTTCAACATCATCTTAACAATATTATCGAAGTTCAAAGATCTAGAGTTATGTTTCTAATGTAGCATATAGTTCTATGAGTCTTAAATGATCGAGCTCCCTCGTCCATTGGCTTAAATATGAGATCTTGAAACAACGTACAATCAATTAGCATATGGTATATTGATAAGAAACATAGTGCACAAACGTAAGCAACAATTCAAGGGAACAATTATGTTCAAACCAGTAATGTTTTAGTAGTGTTTACAGTGTCACTATTTTTCAGTATAGTCGTGCGATGTTTACAGTATCACCGTCAGTTCAGAATAACATTGTAGTTTTTACATTGTCACTGCTAAGTCGATATAGCTTCACAGTGTTTACAGTGTCACTGTCTGTTCAGTATAGTTTCGCATTATTTACAGTGTCACTGTCAGTTCAGTATAGTTTCGCAGTGTGTATAGAGTCATTGCAAGTTCAATATAGTTCCGCAGTGTTTACAGTGTCACTACTTGTTCAGTATAACTTTGTAGTGTTTACAGTGTCATTGCTAGTTAAGTATTTTGATCACTTTTAGTAGATTATGAGTACACGTGTGGAGATGTACTACACATATTCGGACACACGACCATGTATTAGCCCGTGTGTGCCACACGGCCTGGCACATACCCATGGGTCTAGGCCGTGTAACTCATTGTTTCTGTATGTGCAAAACAGTATGGGCACATGCCCGTGTGGCTTTGAATAGCAGCATTACTGATAAAAATTGCAGAAAACTAATAGGGAGAATTTTGAGATTCAATACCCTACCTGTTCCGAAGTAAAAGCGAACGTCCTCTCTCGAACAGAAGCCTCGCCCAACACCGAATTCACTGAACTAACTTGTCGAGATATCGTCAATGGTACGATCTTCGCGAAATTAATCACCGTTAGCGATAATACAAGACAACTCCACAATAGTATTTCCGAACAAATGGCAAATGCTTTTCTTAAGGTTAACCTAATCCATAGTAAAATGAAAACACCCAAAAACAAAAAGAAAAAGGAAGAACAAGGAACGTTTTTCAACTTAAGAGAAACTATCTATTGGCATAACTTCCTTTTTAAAAAATTAGCAAATAAAAAAAAATATAATCATTGTATACACAAAGGTTCAAACCCATGTCCGCAATCGACAAGCAAGTAAGAGATAGTTGTGTGACCATTGAACCATTAGGCTCATCGTTAAAACAATACTGCACAGAAATTAATTTATGTACCTCGCTTAAGGCTTCGAGTTCACAAAAGAAAAATCACAGAATTTTGCAAAAGTTACAACTCGAACCCCAAATAAACAATTAAAGCTTTTAACCACTATAGCAAAGACAATTTCAGTGGCATGTTTCAGAAAGAAAAAGTTAAAAATTCGGGGCATTACAACTCTCTCCCCCTAAAAAGAAATTTTGTTCTCGAAATTTACCCGAAGTGAACAAATATGGATACTGCTGATGGATTACATCCTCTGGCTCCCAAGTAGCTTCCTCGGTCCCGTGGTTCCGCCAGAGAACCTTAACTAGAGGTACGATTTTCCTTTTGTAAGACCTTTACGTCTTGTTCAAGAATTCGAACGGGTTCCTCCTCAAAAGTCATATCAGGTCACACCTCGATCTTCTCCATAGGGATAACATGGGAGGGATCAGAGCGATACCGCCTCAACATAGAGACTTGGAACACGTCGTGAATCCGATCAAGCTCAGGAGGTAACTCAAGTTGATACGCTACAGGTCCAATTCGTTTTAGAATCCGATAAGGTCTGATGAACCTTGGGCTTAGATTGCCCTTCAGCCCAAATCGGAAAACTTTTTTCCACAGTGACACCTTGAGGAACACCCGATCACTAACCGAGTACTCTATGTCCTTTCGTTTTAAATCCATAGAAGATTTTTGTCGATCGAAGGCTGCTTTCAGTCGCTCTCGAATTAGCTTAATAGTGTTCTCAGTCTCTGGTACTAATTCGGGACCTAGTACCGGTACTAATTCGGGACCTAGTACCGGTACTAATTCGGGACCTAGTACCGGTACTAATTCGGGACCTAGTACCGGTACTAATTCAGGACCTAGTACCCGTCTCTCCCTAACTCAGTCCAACACAAGGGAGTCTGACGCCTACAATTGTACAAAGCTTCATAAGGTACCATTTGGATACTAGATTGAAAACTGTTATTGTTGGACTTGTTGGTCGGATTAGGTGATTCAATCGATTAAATTATATATTTAGTATTTTTGTTGAAAATATTTCTATAACTAAATTAATATAAACTTTATATAAACATGGATATTATAATATAAATAATAACAGTAATATTATCTTCCAAAATTTTAGAAAGGGATCTAAAACATTAACTCTTAAATAATAAGAAATTTGAATATTTTTGAGACCAAAATTGCAAAACATTGTCCTAAACTGATGTAAAAGTATATGCTATATTGATATCATACAAGTAAATTGTTGTTAGATTGATTGGATTAAGAATTGGTTGGAGTATTAGTCCGAATAAAGGGTTAGATTGGTTTACTTGTAAACCAGTTGAATTGGTTGGATTGGTTGAGCCAATGGTTGAATCATTTGGATTGATTTTTATTCATTTTTAAATATTTTTATTTTAATAGTTAATTCAATCGTACCTATCGAATTGGTCAAACCGGTTAAATCGCGTACCATTGGTCTGATTGGTTCATCTATTGGTTCAATATTGTAAACCTTGAGCTTCGATAATGAATATGTAAAAATAATTATTTATTGTTTGAGTTTTGAAGAAAGTGCTAAAGAAAAGAGAATAAAAAAGTTCCCATGATTTTTTAATCAATGTTAGATTTTTAAGATCTCAAGTTTTAAAACAAATTTTGAAATTCAAAATTTAACTTTGATGAAATTGGACTTGGATTTGTCCAAAATAAAATCCAACTTTTTATTTTTTATCTAAACAAAGAATTTTGATTTTGAAATCCAGTTTCAATTTTTTTGGACCCAAATGATGGTTTCCAAAAATTCTATTATAATAATTCAGTGTTAATTGTAATATTAAATCATATCATTATATCCATTATAACTAAGGGCAAACAAGACTAGTTGTTATTAATTATTAGTATTTTTTATCATCCAATTATAAAAAGTTTAAAATGATCATCCAATTAGTTAACGGTTGTAATTTTTAAAATTGACATAAAAAAAACTTTAACTCTCAACATTTATATATTATGTCACTTCAATTTTGATTTTAAAGATTTTAATCTTCAACATTTATACATAGTGTAATTTAGGTTTTTTTTTTTTTTTTTTTACAGTTTGACTTTTCTTTGTGTTCTTTTCATCCAAAAGGCAAAAAAAAAAAACAAATTTATCAATTAAATTTTATTGAAATATACAAAAAAAAATGAGAACAGCAAAAAATTCAAGATAATAATTTTCTCATTCTTTTAAAATTATAACCCTCAATGTAAAAAAACAGAATTGCAATTTTTTCTGCTTTTTAGTACGTCTTTGCTCTGCTTTTTAACACGTTGATTTGTTGTTAGGTTTTCTTTTTTTTATCTAGATTTTCTTTTTTGGTTTCTCCGTTCTGCGTTAGCAGTTATCATGTCTGATGTGGAGGGCCATCTAGTGGGTTTGTCGTTAGAAGAGGTGGAAGAAGAGGAGGTTTGTCATCTGGAAAACTCGTCGTCTGTTGGGGATGAATCTTTGAATAACTGTTTTGTTGGATCGTTTCTTATGACTAGTGTTGTTCATTTCCAATTGATGCACGCTACTCTTGCAAATGTCTGGCATCCTATTGGGGGAATTGCAATATCCGATTTGTCAGAGGGAAGATTTTTGTTTAGATTGTTTAACAAAGTGGATACTGATCGGATTGAAATGGGCGATCCTTTGAATTTTAACTTGCACCTACTGGTTTTGGTGCTTTTGAAGATGGAATGGATCCTCGACTGGTTTCGATGAATTTAGTGATTTTCTGGGTTCTTGTTTAGAACTTGCCACACGATTTTGTATCGGAAGGTGTTGCGAGACAAATGGGGAATTTTGTGGGAGAGTTCGTTGAATATAATGCAAAAGCTCTATCTCTTGGTTTGAAGGGGATTTTACGTGTTCAAGTTCGTGTTGATATTTGTAAACCTCTGAAACGCCGAAAACGTATTGCAATGCCGAAAGGTTCTACGACTTATGTCACCTTTGCATACGAGAAATTAACTCTGTTTTGTTTTCTTTGTGGCAAATTAGACCATGGGAAGAGTTTTTGCCCCAATAGAGAGTTGCTGGTAAATCATGAAGTTCCCTTTGGTTGGGATTTATCTTTACGAGAACTGATGAGGAGGGCACTTCGCCGTTGAGCGTCTGTCTTAGGAAGGATGGGGGTGATGCTACTGGTTTTAGAAAGTGCGGGATTTGGGGAGAAAATCAGTTTCCAGGAGGATTGCATGCGCAATATGCGCAAATCAGTAATAGTTTTGTTAATGGGGGAAAGGAGAATCTTTGTAATAATTTACAAAGGGATGGGTCCAGCTTAGGTGGAATTAATGATAGAGATTTAGGGTGTGAAAAAGGGGTTTCTTTAGAGGGTTATGATGTGGACATGAATGAAGACGAACCAATTGTGAAAGGTGATGGTTTGAAGCGTCAAAGGTTGTCTGTTTCTTCTAAGGAGATGGTTACTTCAGTTGTGCTGCATAAGTGCAATGATTCTTTAATGGCAGACCCTGTTTTAGGGGCCGACTGATATCAATGAGGCTTGTAAGTTGGAACGTCCGGGGCTTGGGGAACCCCAAGACTGTTCGTCGTCTTCGGCATTGGCTGAAGAAAGCAAACCCCTCTATAATTTTCTTGATTAAGACGAAACTATAGAGTAATAAAATGGAGAGTGTTCGTCGTTTATGTGGTTACACTAATGGGGTGGATGTGGCATCGGTGGGGAGTAGTGGAGGTCTTTCAATTGGCTAGAAGGATAATATCTCTATTTCTTTGAGATCGTTTTCGAGAAATCATATAGATTTTCTAATTGATGATGATTTTGATGGTTTTACTTGGCGAGTAACAAGTTTTTATGGTGAGCCTCAGGAGCACCGTAGACAGCTTTCTTGGCAATTATTGCGTCATCTAAATGATTGTCTGGATGTTCCTTAGTTAGTAATCAGTGATTTTAACGAGATACTCTTTTTTCATGAAAAGCAAGGTGGCCTTCTTCGTAATGCACAACAAATGCAAGATTTTGGAAGGGTGTTGGAGGATTGTTCTCTTGTTGATGTTGGTTATGAGGGTTGTTGGTACACATGAGAAAGGGGGCGTACGGAAGCAAATAATATTAGAGAACGATTAGATCGAGGCCTTTCTAATATCGCATGGGGTAACTTGTTTCCAGATTATCGGTTATCTCATTTGCCTCAGTTGTTGTCCGATCATTGTCCAATTTTGGTTGACACACAATTTAATAATGGTCCCTCTCATCAGTGGCACTTCAAATTTGAAGCTGCTTGGCTTTTGGAAGATACTTGCGAATTGGAAGTGAGAAAGTTATGGGAGAATGCTATGGGTACTATTTTGGAAAAGCTGGATGCGGTTAGTAATGGGCTCACTATATGGTTCAATTGTTTGAGACGTGTTAAACAGATTTCTACTAAAGCTTTATGTGAGCGGCTTGATCATCTAAGTATGTTGTCTCCAACTAATGATGTCCTTGGTGATCTTACTGATATTTGTTTAGCTTTGAATATTGAGGCTGACAAAGATGAGCTTTATTGGGAACAACAGGCAAGGGCGAATTGGCTCAAATTTAGAGATCGTAACATGTCTTTTTTCCATCGTTTCGCATCTCAGAGAAAGCGATCTAGGCGCATTAGATATTTGGAGGATAATACGGGAAGAGTTTATGATGGACAAGCCGAGATTAGTAAGGTGGGGCAATTGTATTTTGAATCACTTTTCACAACTCAAGGGACTGCCGACATGGAGGAAGTTTTGAGGGGGGTTGGGAATTACATCTCTGATGATTTGAATGAGAAATTGAGTAGACCTTTTGTGGTTGATGATATATTGGCAGTACTTAAATCAATGAATCCACTTAAAGCATCGGGTAAGGATGGCTTGGGAGTGGTGTTCTACCAACGCTTCTAGCACATTTTTGGACTCGATGTTGCATATTTTTGTATTGGCCTTTTGACTCAGTTAATCATACTCATATTGTAATGATTCCAAATATTAAATGTCCTCGTAATATGACCCATTTTAGACCAATAAACCTGTATAATGTAATTTATAAAATTGCATCGAAAGCCCTTGTGAATCGTTTCCAGGATGTCCTTCCACTTTGTATTGATGAAGCACAGAGTGATTTTGTTCCCGGTAGACTAATCTCAGACAACATTATTATGGCGTATGAGTTGCTACATTCAATGAAGAATCGAAGGGTGGGACGTGATGGGTCTTTTGCTCTTAAGCTTGACATGAGCAAGGCATATGACCCTGTCGAATGACATTTCATTGAGGCTATGTTGCTCTGGAAGGGTTTTGTTGAGAGGTGGTAGGCTTGTATCATGCGCTTTGTTTCTACGGTCAGTTATTCTGTGGTGCTCAATGGGGAAGTGGGTGAAAATTTCTACTCAAGGACTTAGACAAGGTGATCCGTTAAGTCCATATCTCTTTTTAATTTGTGGAGAGGGTTTGTTATCACTATTGAGACAGGAGGAGATTATAGGGAGAGTTCACGGGGTTCGTGTTAGTAGAAATGCCCCTCGTATTTCCCACCAATTACTTGCAGATGGCAGTTTGATTTTTGAAAATGCCTCAAGATTGGATGCTTCCAATCTTATGCAAATCTTGCAAGTCTATGCGCAATGTTTGGGCCAGCTTATTAATTTTGAAAAGTCAAGTGTTTTCTTTAGCACGAATGTAGCTCCGAATGTTCGAGCGAAAGTGGGTCAGATGATGGGTGCTTCTTTTGCCGATAATTTTGAAAAGCATATTGGTTTGCCTTGTATGGTTGGTAGAGATAAGAGGACAACTTTTGCGAGTTTGAAGGATAGAATTCAAGGTCGTATTTTAGCTTGGAGTACGCGTTTTCTTTCTATGGGAGGCTGTGAGGTCTTCATCTAGTCTATCCTTCAAGCTATTCCATCCTATGCGATGATGTGCTTTTTGCTCCCTCGATCCTTTTGCCTTGAAATTGAATCCATGTTTGCCCGGTTTTGGTGGAAGAATTCAGTTGATAGGAGGGGCATACATTGGTGTACGTGGGGGTTCTCTTTGCAGTTTGAAGGAAGATTGCGACATTGGATTTAGGGATCTTGCTAAGTTTAATGTTGCTATGTTGGCTAAGCACAGCTAGAGGTTGTTAACAAATCCATGTTCTTTGATGAGCTACATTATTCATGCTAAGTACTTTCCCTTTACGGATTTTATGCATGCGAATCTTGGCTTTAATCCCTCGTTAATTTGGCGGAGCATTTAGAGTGCTCGTAAGCTTTTGCATATGGGCCTTCGGTGGAAGGTGGGGACGGGGGCGCAAATTTGTATTTAGGAAGATGTATGGATCCCGAGCTCAATCCCAAAGCGTGTGGTTTCACCTAGAAGAGATGGGTTGTTGTTGGTGTCTAATCTTATTTTACCCGATTCTGGGACTTGGAATTTGGGGTTAGTAGATTATATTTTTTCTCATGATGAGGCCAGCCTAATCAAAACCATTCCTTTATCCAATTTCTTGCAGGATGGCAGGTTGGTTTCGGGGGGGGGGGGGAGTGAGCGATTTGGCATATACAATGTTCGAAGTGGATGTTGTTTGTTAATCCTCCTAATTTAAGACCATGTGATAAGGAACTATTCAAGTCTATTTGGTCTTTAGATTGCCTACCTAAAATCAAGATTATGCTATGGAAAGCTGCCCGTTATTTTATTCCTACTAAAGCAAGTCTGTTTCACAATAAAATATCGCATGATGCTCTTTGTCCTAGATGCCTTACTGCTGTGGAGGATGTTAATCACGTCTTTCGTTTCTGTGGATATGCAAGGCACATTAGGGGGCTGTTGAGGTGTGTTAATCCACCAAGTGGTGATAGAATGATGTTTCATGAATGGTTGGCATGGATTTTTCAAAATAATACACGAATCAAACACACAGAATTTACTGTCGCTATTTGGGCTCTATGGACAAGTTGTAACAAACTTTTACACGAGGGGAAAACCCAGGGGGTAGGGGAATTATTCAATTTCATTCAGGGTTTCTGTACAGAGTTGTCAAAGGCAGGTACGAATGTCTCCTCACCTGTGGTGACTGTGGTAGCTTGGTCTCCTCCACCATTGCATTTGGTGAAAATTAATGTAAATGCCGTTTTCAATCTTGTACAAAGACAAGCAACATCAGAAATTATTTTTCGGGATTATAAGGGTCTAATATTAGGAGCTTGTAGCAGAATTACCATATAGGTACCCATTGTGTTTGCTGCTGAGGCAGTGGCGGTGATTCATGGATTACAATTCGCAGCTGATATGGGTTTTCAAGCCATCATTCTCTAAGGAAACTCTAGATCAGTCTTGACTTAGATTTTACACACTGATGAAGATATGTCAGAGATTAGTGCACTCACCTGGGAAGCCAAAGAACTTGCAAAGAATTTTCAGACCTGCCAGTTTCATCACATCGATCGGTCGGGAAACAAAGCGGCTCATGAAATGGCGCAAGATGGTGTTCGAAGAGGTGGGGATACTTTCTGGGTTGTAGATGCTCCTCCATCGGTGATCAGAATTGCGGACGCAGATCGCAGATTTGTGGATCCATCTTAGATTGGGATTTACCTATGTTCCAGATTGAGGGAATTTAATTTTAACATCCTCTTTGCAGTTTTTTCGCTTTCCCATTTCTTATTGCAGATCTTGGTTGCGTGAAGCGATTGTCGGCCGGTTTGTTTATTTAATTGACTTTTTTTCCCCATTCAGTTGTTTTCTTGTTTGTCTTTTCATGTACTCTACTCATATTTGTTCATGAAATAAAGAGGCTGGCTTTTATTTCAATATATATATATATATAATTACCAAAAAATCAAATTATTCAATGTATAAACGTTAAGGATTAAAATTATTATTATATTAATTTTAAAAGTTATCACTGTTAAACAATTAATGACAAAAAAAATAAATTACCAAAAAATTACTAACAATTAAATGATAAAAATATTAATTAATTAAATAATTGTCACTTTTATTATGCATAATAATGTTAAGCCTTTATTGTTACTAGAGTTTGTCCTTACTATTAAAGTTTGCAAAATAATTGTTAATTAAATAATTGTTGATTGTTGGTTTTTCATAATAATGCTGCCTCCTTTCCTTTTCTTAATTTCTGTATTTATTAAGGTTGGGTTTGGTTTGATTGAATATTTTATTATTTATTTTGTTTTATGGTTTATAATTGAGGTTTGTTGTTGTTTCTTTTAATAATATTGTCTTTAAGGTTTATATTTGTGTTTTTTATTAGAAATATAATATGCCTTATCACTAAATCCAATATTTATGAAAAAAAATTAATATTTTAAGTAAACAAAAATAATTCTTTAACTCTTATGTTTTCTGTAAAATTATATAATATATTTAAGTTAATTTTAATATTTTAAATATAAAATATTTATTTTGTACATAATAAAATATTAAAATAAATAAAAATAAAATTTAGTGCTATTAAAAATTGCAATTTTTTAAGCGTGTTTTTAATTGATTTTGAAAATTTCCCCTCAGATCTAGAATTTATTAACAAAACCTTCGGCTACCATGTGATGTTCGCCAGATTCACTCTTATAAATTGTGTGCATTTAAGGTGTATATATATATTAATTATATAAATAAAACAAAAATATACATATATATTTGACACTTTTTACTTTTTGAGTTAAATTTAGTAATTAAATTTTCAAAAAGAGTCGATTTATGGCGCCCCAAACCCACCCGGGATGGTCCAACTCGAATCTGAAACGTCACGTTAATCACTTGCGTTATCACACTACAGACCACCATTCACACCACAACATTATTATGCAAAACCAACAATCAACAATTAAGGATAGTCGTACGAACACTAATAGCATGCTTTATCTAACAAAATCATTCAAACGATATCCTAAGGCAATTTTGTCATTTTACATTTATCTCATGAAAACACTCATAAAATAACAAATTAGACATACCTTTAGTTCTTATAATTATATTTAAATCATTATTTGAAAAAATCAATTTAAACCGATTAATATTTCTTATCTAATTTCAAAAAAAAATTTAGGGACTAAATCGTAAAATAAATAAAATGTACAAAATAACCATATTACAAAATTATTTATGTAATTACGAATTAAACATCTAAACCTTAAGTATGCAAATCTTCAAAGATTTTATAGCATTTTTGGACTCTAGTTTCATTGATGATATGTTGGGCTAAATTGCAAAGAAAGTAAACAAGGAACAAAAAAATCAGTGTGCCATATCGTGACGACGCGATCACCACGTCGCGGTGTGATCTAGGAGGGGCCTCTCCTCACTATGATGCAACAATGAGCATTCCGATGTTGATCCCTCGTTGCAACGTTGTTCAAATATCGTCGCGATGACACCTACATTTTCTACATTAACAACCTAACAAATTGCAATGGTCAAGTTTAAACGTTACATAGTATACCATTTTTTGCACTTAGGCCTATTTATCAATTCTAACAAATCACTTTACATACATACATGATTTAGAACATGCTCAAATACATTATAACAATAAATAGCAAAATTTGAGCCCTCAAGTAAATGGTCATGCAATCACACAAGTGCTAACTCCAAAATCATTTACTCAAGATGCCATATTTGCATATCATGTTTTTTTCTAAAGGTCCTATATGTTCATACTGAACCATTTGGTCATTTTAAACATGCCTAATCTTTCATAATGCATTTCAAACATTCATATCACTTTTTAAACCAAGTTTCATGCAATTCTTTATCATAAAACTCAACCAACATCATGCATATTCAATGTTATTCACATGCACCAAAATATAAACCAACATCATGCATATTCAATGTTATTCACATGCATATACAATGTTTTTAAACCATAGGATTGACGATAATAGGAAGTAATTTAGGATAAACGAGATCAAGAGATAAGTTTACCGAGTAGATTGTGGATTTTATCTTGGTTAGGAAAGTGAGGTCGAGAGATAAGCGTGCACTGATCGATTAATTAATTAGTAGAGGTTCAGAGGTAATAATAGTTAGTTAATAACTAAGTCCCTAATAGAACACGAGTCTTTCAGTTAATTACAATCATTTAAGCAAGTTAATTTCTACTTGTTAATCAAGCATAAGGTAGGAGTTTGTATCGTTGACACTAGGAATAGGAAATTCAATTAGGATAATTTAGGTTAATTAATTTAATTGGTTTAATAAATACTCTAATTTGGATTCATACTACTAATTTGCGACTCAATTGGATTAATACTTATTTTTGCTAATTGTTTTAATAATAAGATTCTCCAATTTGCAATCCCTTGAGTATGATCCTCAAAATACTTACCGGTGTTTCGTTGTAACATTCTATATTACAATTTGACATGTTCACTTGTAGAAACCATACTTAATTACATATATTTTATTTGCACAATTTTTACTCTAAACATTTGCACGTTTAAAGCTGATCATATGTTTAGGTTCGTTACTAATACAAGTTGTCTTTCCATATTACGATCCGATTACGTAATATGGCTTAGTATTTGTTTAAACTTTAGACAACCAATAAGCAATGTTGACTTCCATTTTGCTTTGATGCAAAAACCATATGAGGGCAATCATACAAAATATATTAATGTAATCCATGAATTTTGTTTTATTATTCAATTTGTTTAAAAAAATTATAAGTTTACAAACGAATATACTACACTTAGGGCACCAGATCCAGTAAGTAAAGGTTAGGATACAATTGGCATGCCAATAGGGTCTTGTGCGTGCTTGTATGAGATTGATTACAGATGTTACTGAGGTCTAGCAATTAGGATTTGTTGTGGATTCTCGGATATATGTGACATAGGTTTAGCTTAGACGAGTAACCGGATATGTTGTTTTAAAAGTTTAGCCTTGACGGGTAACCTGACATGTTTATACAGCTTAGGCAAGCAACTGGTGTGGTGTGGATACCTATGTATCCGAGTTCGTTTACTAAAGTTCATCGGGCGAAACGATTAAGGTGAAAATGAGAAATTGAAATGGGATGAAATGAACTTGTTGTTAAAAAGGAAAATGTTGAATTGAGTATGAAAAATGTATTGGAACAATGTCTTGGACAAGTATGTGATTATGTTATCCCCTAATTGATTGAGTTTGAGATTAGTTATACAAAAGGAAATGAATTGACATGTTGAGTAATTATGGTATCATATGGTTTGATTATAAGATAATGCTCACCTTGTTTGTGTTTTGATTTGCCATGTCTAGCCAAATTATGCCAAGTTAAGATAGCTTATTGTATCTAGATAAAAGATATGGTAAGTTTTGTCTAATACCTATGAACTTACTAAGCTTTCTATATGCTTACTGATCATGTTATGAATGTCACAGCAATAATGTGCAAGTGTACACTATCGATACAAGTATAGTAGACAGACTCACATCTGTCAGATATCGATCTATGAGGATGGTGTTTTTGTTGCTTAAATTAGTCTATGCAATGAACAAAGAAATGAGGCAAATTGTGAGTTTGGTTGTCTAACCAATAATGTAAAAAAAAAGGTAAAATGCAATGATATTAACACAGAGGTCCCTGATGTTCAGATTTGACAGAATCTAAGTTTGACTCACAAGGTTAAAAATAATAGGTAATTTGTCGGCGCAATTAAGCATAATGAATATCTTACCAAACTCTAAGTTCTTATTAAATCTAAGACTCAAATATGCACAACAACTACACCTTCCAGTGTTGTCATTGCAACATATTCAAGAACAAGTGGAGTGAATTCCTTCAAACCTTAAGCAACTTCTGTTGTCTTGCTTGTTAATTTAATTTGTCGCTGCACCTTCCAGTGACAATGATTGCAATCGTACTTCCGTGGTCAAAACAATTAAATCTAAAGATTCATAGAAAAAGAAAGATTTAAATAGATATCATATAAATCCCAACATCAACAGTATTTCCATACAACTTGAATGTGAAAAGTATTACCAGCGTTTAAGTAAGAAAAATAAAAGAACAGATGAAGTACTTTATTCCTAGTTTACTCGAAATGCTCCCTTACTCTCTCTCTTGCGTCGCACTTAGGATGCTCCTCGTCAAGAGCTGGTCTGCCTTGCCTCTAACTAGATTCACCCGAGGGGTCTCAAGCCTCCATAGCTGAAAAGCTTCAAGCTTTGTTGGAGAAGAAAAATTGCAAAATGGGAGACTAAGGAAAAGAGAGACTCTTTCCTTCATGCTTTGTGTGTGCTTATATTTAGCCCTAAATGTATAGGTGTCTCTTCTACAAAATTAAGCTGTACAAGTTGGTATACCAGATTGGATAGCTCACACATTTTTGTTCTTATCAAACAGCTATCAGATGCGGCGTTAATTCTTGGCGCAATTCTGAATACGTTCATGCAGCGACAATTCTGGACATGTTCATGCAGCGACACTCTTGGGTGCATTCCAAAAATATTCCTTTGGTGACAATTTTGGGTGCAATCTGGCAGTGCTCATGTGACGACAGTTTTTGGTGCAATTTAGAAGTGCTCATGTAGCGACATTAGTAGTAAAATATAGCAAAATTAAGGAAAACTAGGCCAAGGTCCACTGAGTTAGAAAATGCAATTTACTAAACTAAAAAGTGCTAAAATATGTACTAAGGGCAACTAAATTGGAACAAATTATCCAATAAGTGGGGTAAAACGTATACTCTTTCTAGTACCATCACACTCCCAAACTTGAGTTTTACTTATCCTCAAGTAAACAAAAACTAGCAAAGTTATAGCAAAAATTTTATCAAGGCAATGATCATTCTAGCAACTTGAATCCTTTGAAATCCTAATGCATGAATTAAATTCAAATGACAGAATACTGTGCCGACAATTTATAGGTATGAATAATTAAAATTGCAACTTCATCAAAGTCAGTATCATGCTTCAAATCTTGAATTCTATCTACCAATACAACATTTATTGTACACTAATATAAATATATTTATCTTTCTTTTCTTTTCTTCTTTTTTTTTATGTGACTGAGGGATGTCGTTGCATTACTGTACCCTTATTCCTAAGAAGTAACGATGGAGTGCAACAAACCCTTAGGGAATACGTAATTGCGCCAACACATACTCATATAGCGATAGCCTTTGGCCAGATTACTTTTCTAACACTTGCATTGAAGTGTTCCCCCTTGAACAGATCACAATACACCCATATTGGAGTGTCTTTTATTTATAACTAGATTTATATACAAGTAGCTATAAATGGTAGATTCACTCAAGATTCAACGAATGATACTATTCATTCATTACTAATGCAATTTAAATCATTCGTCAAAGAATTGAAGATACAACAACATTCAGTCAAATTTATCCAACTCATTCATTAGCATTTCACATGATTCAAGAATTATACATCAAATGAAAAAAATTTCAAGCACATTTCCAATAACATTGCATGCTTTCATTAAACTCAAAAGAACAATTTTGTAAAATGTGGGTGCATTTGCATTTCCAGCCCATATACATTCCCCCCAAACTTATAGTATGCATTGTCCTCAATGCACTAACATCAATTTAAAAATATATATGGAAATGCACTGATAATGTAGATGCAGTGACAATAAAAATGCTGGGACAATTATACTACAGCTACAAGGGACGCATGAAAACTAAGCTAAGGGCAAAAAATAAAAACTAACTCAGTGTGCTACGGTCGAAGATGTGGCTACATGGGTCTTCTTCTTCTTTCGTTTACGTTCCTCTTTGTGTCACTTTTTTTCCTTGGCATGCTTTCGCTTCCGTTCTTTTGGCTTGACCAGATCGAAATGCTTCTTCGTATCAGGTTGTTCCTCGGCATCATCGACCGTGACATTAAATGTGTGTATTTCAGCAAGTGGTGTAACATAAAGCACCATGACTAAAAGAGCTGAATCCTCATTACTGACCGTCACATCCTTCGCCTGCCCAGCTTCAGGTGGCACCAAATCATCAGATGATACACCCACAAGTTCAGGTGCGGTGATAAATTCCTTAGTCGAATTTGTCGTGAAAACAAGTCTTTCTCTTCCTTCTTCTTTTTCTTTTGTTTGAGCTTTGCATGGTCTATGGTCTGCTCCTCAGTTTCCATCTCTGCTCCGACATCATCAGCTGCTTCATTCGTTGGTCCAATATAGACCACTATCGCCCAAGGGTTTTTATCAGTAGCTTCCGCTTGACTCGCTCCATCTTGTACCAAGCCTTCAGTTATTGCACCCACAACTTCAGGTGCGGAGATAAATTTCTCAGCTAATTTTGTCTCGACATCTATTTCTTCATCTTTTTCTTCCTCTACATGAACTTCTTTCGTTTTCAGCATTAAGTCAGTAGGTGAAGTACAACTGTACAAAATTACGCTGACAATGGAATCCTAATGCGTCGACAATGGTGTTTACTTATTCCTCAATCAGTGCAGACACAATATTTGTCCCTTCTTCTTCAAGTGCTTCGTACTCTCTTATTCTCCATACGGTCCCAAAAAATTTCCATTCGTTCTTACGCTTTTTCCAATTTCGTAACTCCTTAATTACGGATATAGGCATCAAAATTATGCTTTCATTGAAATCACATAATGTCTTTCCAATATATCGATCACCAATGGAATAGGGTATTGAGAAGCTCTTTGGATCCTTAAATTCCTGGAGCAACTTAATTGTCATGACAGTTCACCCTTCAGTAAGTGCGATTACTTCGACTTCTCCCAATCTTTTCTTCTTTGACAATGTATCTTCAAGTTTCTGAGGCTATTTTGTTGTAGCATTTGTGGTAACAAAATGAGCTGATTCTGTCTCCGTAATATTTTGTTTAACCTCTTTAGCTACAGTTTGCTTTTCAGATTGTTCTGACATCTTTCCATTGTCGTGATCTGAGTTATCTTCCTTTATTGTAGCATTTGTAACAACTTCAATTAGTTGAGTCTCACTTCTAGGAATGATTCCCTCACAATGCTCTTGCACTTGTGATATCGAATTCTCACTATCAATCAGCAAAGTTTAATGTGGTCGCAAATTTATTGCACTCACAATCTAGCTAACTTGATATTCTAGAGCTTGTATAGATTCAGTTTCACTCTGAAGCACAGCTTCAGTCTTGAAAATATATTGTCTCAGCAAATTTTTAATTGATGAAAACTCTGATGCTTCGTCTTGTTGGATATTTTGCCTTGACAAAGGTTGATCATAATTGGGCAGTGTCCACTCGGATCTAACATCATTGTTTATACTTCCAGGGTCTTGATTGTTCCAACAAAAATTTGAATGTTGCTTCTACTCTGGCGTGTAGGTGTTGGAATATGGATTTTCATTTTGACCGAAATTCACTATGTGGTATACATTTGCTGAATTTGATGGGTATTGTTTAAACTCATGGTTGCTTCCACAGTAATGGCAAATTGTCACAACAAATTTCCATTCTATAATTTTTGTAGCATTTTGCATTAAATTACTCATATTAGTCAAAGAATAAACTTGGGCGGTTATGGCATCGAGCTCCATTTGTATAGCATCACTTATGCTAGTCCAACATCTTGAGGTTCTATACACCTCGTTCCTAGTCATATTTCGCTAAAAGAAAAATGTAAAAGTAAACAACAAAAAGGAAACAAGTTACTGACAAATAAAATTTAGATAATAAAGAATAAATGCAAAGACAAAAATAGACATCAAACAAATGTCATCCCCAGCAACGGCGCCAAAACTTGATCGCGCTATGAACGTCACAGCAATAATGTGCAAGCGTACACTGTCGATGCAATTATAGTAGACAGACTTACATCTGTCAGATATCGATCCCACGAGGATGGTTATTTTTTTTGCTTAAATTTGTTAATGCAATGAACAAAGAAATGAGGCAAATTGTGAGTTTGGTTGTCGAAGCAATAATGTAAAAATAAAGGTAAAATGCAATGATATTAAAACAGGGGTCCCGGACGTTCAGATTTGGTAGAATTTAAGTGTAACTCACAAGGTTAAAAATAACAGGTAATTTGTAGGCACAATTAAGCATAATGAATATCTTACCAAACTTGAAGTTCCTATTAAATCTAAGACTCAAATATGCACAACAACCACACCTTCTAGTGTTGTCACTGTAACATATTCAAGAACAAGTGGAGTGAATTCCTTCAAACCTCAAGCAACTTCCATTGTCTTGCTTGTTAATTTAATTTATCGTTGTACCTTCTAGTGACAGTTACTGCAATTGCACTTTCGTGGTCAAAATAATTAAATCCAAAGATTCATATAAAGAGCAAGATTGAAATAGATATCATATAATTCCCAACATCAACAATATTTCCATGCAACTTGAATGTGAAAAGTATTACTAGCGTTTAAGTAAGAAAAATAAAAGAATAGATGGAGTACTCTATTCCTAGTTTACTCGAAATGCTCCTTTACTCTCCCTCTTGCGTCGTACTTAGGATGCTCCTTGTCAGGAGCTGGTCTGCCTTGCCTTTACGTCGATTCACCCGAGGGGTCTCAAGCCTCCATAGCTGAAAAGCTTCAAGCTTTGTTGGAAAAGAAAAATTGCAAAGTGGGAGACTAAGAGAAACTCTTTCCTTCATACATTGTGTGTGCTTATATTTAGCCCCAAATGTATAGGTGTCTCTTTTACAAAATTAAGTTGTACAAGTTGGTTATACCAAATTGGACAGCTTACACATTTCTGTTTTTATTAGATAGTTTTCAGATGTGGTGATAATTTTGGGCGCAATTTTGAACATGTTCATGCAACGACAATTCTGGACATGTTCATGCAGCGACATTCCTGGGTGCATTCTGGAAATATTCCTGTGGCGACAGTTTTGGGTGCAATCTGGAAGTGCTCATGCGGCGATAGTTTTGGGCGAAATCTAGAAGTGCTCATGTAGTGACATTAGTAGTAAAATATGGCAAAATTAAGGAAAACTAGGCCAAGGTCCATTGAGTTAGAAAATGTAATGTACTAAACTAAAAAAATGCTAAAATATGTACTAAGGACAACTAAATGGGAACAAATTATCCAATAAGGAGGGCGAAAACATATGCTCTTTTTAGTACCATCACTTACCTTGTTCGTTTTCCCTTTTTCTTGTAGATCGATACCTTGCGAAACACATCAAGCCAAATCATCTTGAAGCTCACACTATCACTGAATTGGTAGTTACATGATCATTTTGAGTCTAGGGTTGTGGCATGTATATAAGTGTCTTGGTGTGTACCTTAGTATGTGAGTGTTTACGACTTGTCAAGTTTGACTTAACCATTTCATTTAATGTGTTGATGTGGTGTTTTGATTCATAAATGGAGATATATATATATATATATATATATTTCATGCTTAAAGATGTGATGATCTAAGTTATATGTTTAGCATGTGGAATGACATAAAATAAGGTAGAAATGGCAACTTGGTTTGTAGATGAATAAAAGAGTTTAGTATTTGACAATGGATACTTGAAATGTGCTAGTATAAGGTGACTTAATCTTGATTGATAAAGCTCATGTTTAATGTTTGTATACTATAGATATGCTTATGAGCATAAGTGTTTGTATATAAATTGAAATGGTAAGTTTCATTGTAGCATGTCATAGGAAAAGTTTGACAATTGCTTGATTTGGTATTAAAAAATAGGTTGCAATGATATGAAATGTTTAAGTTTAATTTATGAATAAGTAATAAATGTCTTGATAAGAATTTGAATATGGATGTTGAGCTTATTAGCATGTTTTTGGAATGTTTTGAATCAAGTGAAGTTGATACTTGATGGACATATTGAATGGTTGTGCTTGGAAGCTTTGATTTAGTTACCAAATTGTGGATTTTTTGCCAAAAACAAGGGTCACATCTTGATGACCAACCTTCCTCATTGCAACATCAATTGACAGTAAGTGACATCGCAACGTCGAGTGGCCTAAGGCCGTGATGTGACTCATTGTTTGGTGACATCATGACGTGGGAGAGGATATCATGACGTCTGCCTTGAATTTCTAAAACTTCACAATTTGGTCCTAATTCGTGCTTGAGTTGACAACAGAGCATTCGTAAGCTCGATTAAGACTCATAATTGATTGTTTAACATGAATTTAATGTGATTGACACTTAATTGCATTTGTGAATAAGTATTTAATGTCTAATTGACTGTTGTTGTTCTGACAACGAATGTAACATTTTGAAACTCGAACTTGACGATCAGGTCAGGTGAAGGATGTTACATCACATATGTTCAAAGGAAGTAAGATGTTGTGTGAGGTTCACCAAACTCAAGCTCGCCTATGGTTCACTAAGGGATCAACTCCACTGGAAGACACGTGTTGAAGTTCCGCGTATAACAATTACACTAATAACTAATTCTAAATGAGACATAAATATTTTTTTGGTGAATTACAAACAACGACTAACGTGACTCAAACTCAAGTCACCAGGCCCAACCCTAGAGATCGTCTAGAAGTGCGATCGCCCAGAGCCTATGGCTAAAAAGGGTCCAATTCTTTTTTTAGTTTTTAAGGGGTCCAAAAAAAATTTCCAGCTTTTAAGGAGCCCAAAAATTTATTTTTTCAATTTTTAAGGGGCCTCAAAAAAATTTCAGCTTTTAAAGAACCTAATTTTTTTTTTAACTTTTAAGAGCCCTAAAACTCCAATTTATTATTTTACTTAAGGCCCCACGTAGTTCAAATGAGACATAAAATTAAGATAGGATGGTAGTGGACAAAAATTTCAGTATCATCCTTTTACCCATTCTTTCCTCGTGCAATATAAATAAAGTAAATAGATTTTAATAAATACATGTTTCCATAAGTGGATAGTTATTGAAAGCAAGGGGGCCTCACCCTCCCAATTTTTTAAAATATCTTCATTATATAAACAAAATTTAAATTTGTAATTTTTATATTTTTTTTATAGCCACCCTTGACTATCAAGCAAATACACGGAATTCAAATGAGACATAAAATTAAGATAGGATGGAAGTGGACAAAAATTTCAGTATCATCCTTTTACCCATTCTTTCCTCGTGCAATATAAATAAAGTGAATCAATTTTAATAAATATATGTTTCCATAGGTGGATAGTTATTGAAAGCAAGGGGGACTCACCTTACCAATTTTTTAAAATATCTTCATTATATAAACAAAATTTATATTTGTAATTATTTTTATGTTGGATAAATATTATTATTTATGTATACAATATAGAAACATAAAATGATGTTAAATTAATAATAGTATTAATAATTTATAAAAATTAGATCAAATCAAATTTTCATATATAAAATTATACAAAATCAAAGTTTATGTATACGGTTACACATTAAACTATAATTCATATATAGTTTTGATATTTATCCCAAAATTAATAGAATAGGCCGACCTGATTTCTTTTTCTTTTTCTTTCTCTTTCCTTCATTCCTTTCTTCCTTTATTTCATATTTCCTCTCCTCTCATCTCATTTTCTCTCTCTTTCTTAGGCCGACATGATAATCGATTGAGTTCAATTTTTATTTTTTCATATTAATTTTAAAATTTGAATTTTTGGATTTATTTTGACAAAATAAACTTTATTTTATGACTTTTAAATAATATTTGATAAAATTTTAATTTTTTTATAAATATTAATTTTCAAAAGTAAATTTTCAAGGAAAAATATCAATAACTTTTATATAGTATTTTTTAAAATTAGTTTTGATATAATCACAACTTTTAAAATTTTAATTAAAAATAAATTTTTAAAATTTTTTATAAATATTAATTAAAAATAAATTACATTCAATTAAAATAATTACAACTTTTAAAATTTATATTTCTTAAATTATCTAAATACTTCGATTTATATTAATTAATTTTCGATTTCTCAATTTCCCTTAAGCAACCCATTTCTTTTTCCTCCTCACTCCTCACCCCAACGGAAAAAAGAAACATATTCATGTGAAAGGATTAAACCCAACCATCTACAATAATTTTTCTATATTCTCTAGTAATATATTTTGGTGTTAACTCCGCCACTAGACATGTTCATGGTCAACTTATCAGTTCAGGTATGGAGGTCTGTTCGAAATTTGAAAAGATTTGAGTAAAAATATTAGGTTGAAAAATAGATTTTGGCAAAAAAATTAAGTCCATTTAAAATATAGGTTAGACTCGAGCTTGAATATTAAAGGCTCGAGCCCAACTTGATCTGTTTTTAAGTTTATAATACTTTATATTATGTTATTTTTATGTATTATATAATTTAAAACATATGAAAAAATAAATCTACACTAAATATATAATACTATTTTAATCTAAACATTTAAATAATGTCAAGATGACTATATAAAAACTTTTGATAAATAAAAATATATAAAATTATTAAATATTAAAATAAAAAATATGGGCGTGCCTAAAATGAGTTTGAATTAATATTTTGTAAATATGGACGGGTTTACACAAAATTTTAAGTTCATATTTCGGGCTGGGTTTGGACAAACATAAAGTATATTAATAGTATGCTTAGGCCCGACTCAATCTATGAACACCTCTATCCACCACTTAGCTCGAAATTTATAATTTTTTTTTTATAAATTATCATCAAAACTTTCAACATACATTATTAAAAGTAAATTAAAAATCTAAATATTTCAAAGAGTTATGAATAATAAATTAGTTTGCAAGATTTTTTTTGAATTATTTTATTGTAGGTTTTGATTAATCTATTCTTTTTAACATAATATCTAGAACTATTCATCGTCTCTCATCAACTCATAAATAAGAGGATAATGGACTTCAGTTTACTCAAACTCATATCCTCCTGTATTGATAACAATACACATACTAATCGAGTTAGAGACTCAATCAACCTGAAAGACCATTTATTTTAAATACACTGTTATTTTAAAAGTCTAAGAAATTGTTTAACAAATTTAACAAGTTTGTGTAAAAAAATTTTCCTCGAGTGAATTGATGCAAATACTATATCTATTTGTAATTAAATATATTATTAAATAGTAAATAAATAAAAGTTGGTAAGCAAATCGGATAGCGGTCTAAATCAAATGCATATGAACATTTACACCAAATCATTTAAATATATCATTTAAAATTGTACTCTCTATTTTAAACATTTTACCCTAATTATTCAAATCTTAAATTGATATGTAAGTCAATGTACAAATTAATTATTTCAAATATATCATTTTAAAATAAATTAAATAATAACTTTTTCTTTCGTAAAAAAATAAAATTATAATAAATATATAATATTCCACGTAAAATAATAAAAAAAACAAATATACGTTCTCCCTTTCCCTTTCCTTTTGTCTTACTTTCCCTCTTCCTAAGGGCCCAAATATCACTTTAAGGGTCAGAAATAAATAATAATTTTTTTAAGATCAAAATATAATTTTATTATTTATTGACTTGTGATTTGATAAAATTTGAAGAACCTTTATAATAATTTACAATTTTGTGGGGGGTTCGTTGCTGCTTTTTCCTCTTTCTTTGCTCTTCTTCTTTCTTTTATTTTCCTTCTTCATTAAAATAGTTAGTATCGTACTTGTGGACATATCATTTTTTATTAATATGTATTGGTATTGGTATATTTTGGTGTACCATTTTAGATTTATTACTATTTTTAAAATATATTTGATATATGTAAATAAAAAATATTTGTAAATATCAAATAATGAGATTAAATAAATCTCAAATATAAAATACTCATCAATTATATAAAATATTATTTAATAAGTTGCACAAATATAATCCATTATTAAATAGATTCCAAATAAACAAACAAAAAAATTTACTTCATAAATTAAACAATAAGATCATCTCATACAATGCATATAACAATTCATAATTCAACAAATTCAAAATAAAACAGTTTAAAATTAAAATTAAAATATATTTTAAAATTATTATTTTAATACCGATCGGTGCATCATATTCTGTTTGGTATAAACGAAATCAACCAGTACGTATCAATACGATTGATATCAACCAAAATTTGCATACGAAACCTAAAATTTGATATTCTGATTTACTATTAAAACAAAATGTTCTAGTTGATAAGGGTGATATCAAAACAAAATTATCTATCATGTTCCTCACTCAAAAAATAAAATAAAATAAAATAAAATAAAAGGACACATGTCAATTGATGCAAACTAAACTTGCATGGTGCATTTATGTAATTTCCGTACGCAAATAAATATATAACAACGTAAATGATAAATCATTTGGCTTTCAGGTACCATTTATTATTTCAAGATGACGCTTCTTAAATGCCACAATTAATGTTCTAAAATCACCATTTATTTAATTGGATTCTTTTAGGGTTATTATTTCAGTTTTTATGCAAAATTGTGGGTTGTTTTTATAGACTGATTCGTCTTAAAAGATGGGGTTTAATAAGATTTTATTTCATTCGAATAATCTTGAGGTGGTTAACGTTTCAAGATAGACAATTGATAGATCCAACCTCTACTTTGATGAGAATGATTTATCAGATATTACAGATTATGGATCGATGAAACATTATACACATACTAATGGAGAGAAATCAAGTGTCTGCTTGCATTGTTAAGATAGCTTCTGATATGATAACTGGACTGCAAGTTTTTGAAGACGCTCCTAAATAGCTTGGAGCAAATTTATGTGCTGACAGAGTTAATGATTTTTTAGCATATGATGATCTAATTTAGTTTTCTTTTACGTTGTATTTCTCACCCAAAAAGTAAATTTATTTACTAAATATAATATCCCACACTTAATTTAATTAATTTGATTGTCGAATTTGAGATGTTACATTTTCTTTACTAAATATAATATTATTTCGTTATGAGATTTATGTATTCTATCATTCAAATTAAAAATGAAAATATTTTTTATTTAATAATAATTTAAACAAAAGAAATTATTAAAAATCCTACATTAATCTAAAATATTTTTCCTTACATTAAAAAAAACTTATGAAGTTGAAAATTTATTACATTTTTTGTATTTTGGTAGAGATTGAGATTTAATGTATGTATATTATAAAAAAAAATAGTGTATGCACAGCTTAAAAACAAATTCACTTATTCTTTTTATTTAAAAGTTTTAGTTTAATTGTTGATATTTTTTATAATACGATTATTAGAATAAAAAATTGCTCGGCACATCATTGAGTACGTTACATTATCCTGTTTGGTTCATTTGGTTGAAATGTAAAGTTTTGTTGTTTGGTTGATGGAATGCAGGATTACCTAAAAGCAATGTTGAAAAATATGAAACTTATACTTTGGTGCCAGAGGGATTGCTCACTCCCTGCCCACTAAATCTATGTGAACATAATTTTCATATTTAGGTGTTGACAATTTATTGAATCTTATATTTTGACTATGTTGATTACATATTATTCAACACATATAATGAAACTCTGACATCCATGAGTGTTGAAAAAAAACTAAATTTTAAAAGAAACCAAAGATGGGAAATAATAAAAAAAATTAAATAAAAAAAAGTTTGCTAGAGCATTCTTAACAAAAAAAAAAATTATTGTGTAAAAAAACAATCAAATATTTTTTTGAAGAATTATAATAATAGGATAAAATCTGAACAACAAACGTGATTAATACGATTCAAATTCAAATCACATTTGAAACAGTAAACACCCTTAACCATCAGGTCATTACATGGATCCCTCAAAATCTGGTAATCTTAGATGTATAGCTCAATTCAAAATTTCATTTTAAAGTTTGACCCAAATTTCATTAAGATTCACTTTTAAAACTTAAGTTTGATTTGAAATAAAAATCAAATTACTCTCATCAATTTTGATTATACTAATTCATTTGAAAAAAAATTAGTTTGAATCTCTTCATATTCTATTTCAAATAAAGTTATTCGAGTTAAATTTCGAAATTTAAAAAAAGTTTGATTACTTGAAAAAAAATTTAAAATACTTGTTAGAATTCCGTGACTTGATTCTCGTTGTTTGTTAAAGAAAAAAAAAGAGATAAAAAAAGGGATTTATGGGGGAAAAAGATTGAGGGTTGAAGTTGAATTTATATAGAACTACAAGTTTTTCTATTTGACATTAATTAGAATAGAATTTTTCAATTTCTAAATAAATGTAGTCGAAACTCTATTGTATTATTCGTTTTTAACATTAATAAGTTTCTTCTTTCCTATCCATAATTTTTTTCGAAAAGATTTTTCATATAAATTTATGTATTCTTATTTTTTTTCTTATTATTTTGCGATGTTTCTACTACATTAATTTTAACAATACTCACTACCCATATCATCTGAAAATGCTGAAACCAATTTTAAATAATTTCAAAATGCCGCAGGAAGTAGTGCAAAGAGAATTGTAAAGCTTGGGGAGTCTGGGAATACTTTAAGGGAGGCTGTTGACTCCTTTGCGCAATTAGGTGTATCCACTGCCATTCTGTTTCATGCTTTTATTATTCTTTATTCACTACCAAATAAATAAAGTGCGCAATTAGGTGTATCCACTGCCATTCTGTTTCATGCTTTTATTATTCTTTATTCACTACTAAATAAATAAAGTACTGATATCTCATTTACACCGAAAACAACTTCTTTCAAACAGTTAGATGAAAAATGATATGATTGATGAATCTAAATATTATGACATCGTAATTATTTGATTGATATCTAAAACTCATTGGATCAAGTTATGTTAGGTTTGTTGAGATAAAAATTGGTTTGAATTATAAAATTTGATATTTTTTTTATTTTAAATATATGAAATTATTACTTTTATTTGGCCAATTTAATAACAACTTGTCAGGGATGAAGTTAAAAAAATAATTTAGGAGATAAAATTAAATTGTATTTTTTACGATAGAAAAATGCATTATCATTATTTTAATAATCTATATCTTTATAATTTTTAAAAAATTAAATCAATATTTTATCATTTTTAAGGGGCAAAATATATTTTTATCTTTATTAATTTAAAATTTTAAAAATTCGGTGAAAAAAAATATGAAAACAAGATTCTCTTATAATTTTTCATTTTTTTTATATTTTCTTATAATTTTTGGTATTCTTTCGTAATTTTGGTACCGTGATCTCTCATGATTTTTGGTATGCACTCAAAATTAAGTTTTGGCATGAGAAATTAATTTTCTGTAAAAATATTATTTATGCATACTAATAAATTTAAATATTTCGAGGGAGTACAAAATATTAATTCGTCTTTAAAAAAATTATTTTATTTGTTTATTTTTCAATATTTTTAAGTTATTAGTATATGTAACAATTTAATTAGTATGAAAAAAATATTATTTTTATATTAAAATTTAATATCTCATGCCAAAATCTAATTTGAAATGCATACTGTCGAAACATTTATTTTTGGGAAAACAAACAGATCTCGAAAAATATTTTAAAATTGAAAAATGAAAAAATGGGAGTCACCACCAATCATTTATTCGGTGTATTGGATCACTGCAAAACGTTTAAAGTCCGTTGAAGAACATTTTGGTCTTCGAAATCCAGAAAACGAGTTCGGGAGTCGGTTACGTGAGTAGAAGGATTAGCACCCTCACATGCCCAAAATTGGTACCACGTCGATTATTATCCGGTCATGATTTGTTAAAAATTTGAAAACCCGAGTAAAATTTAAAATACGATCATTAAATGCATGATTTATTTTTGATGTACATGTTGAAAAGGAAATCGAGTTTCATTTAGAAGTCTCGTTATTTCGAAATGATCGAGGAAGAAAGTCACGTCCAGTGAGTTAGGACATAAAGTTTCGAGATCTAAAAATAACGAGTTTTCCTTTGTAGCAGTTTTTAAACCTTGAAAAGGGTATTCGATTATTCCGGTTTGAAGAAAATCGTGCCTAGTAAGTTAAGGTACAAATTTCTAAAACCCGAAATAAAGAAATATTGCATTGATTTTTAATATTTGTATTTTGAAAAAAATTTTAAAAAATGACTTTAATTAAAATATAGAGACAAAAATGAGCATGCAAATTAAATATGAGTTTATGCAATTAATGACAAAGTTAAATAACACAAAGCAAGAACAATTATACAAATGAATAAATATACGAAAAATAAAATACAAATCATGAATCAAAATAAATGAGAAAATACAAGATTAATTAAAAATGCAAAAAAAATTAAAATTTTATATACGAAAGTCGAAGAAAGAAAAAAGAGGTTGAAAATGAAGTTTTGGAGAGTTCGAGGTTAAAATGTAATTTTAGAAAGTTTGGGGTAAAAATGTGATTTCTGGAAGTTCAAGGAAAAAATGTAGTGTTTGAGAAATTTGGGGTAAAAATGTGATTTTTGGATATTCGAGGGTAAAAATATAATTTTTATAAGTTCGAGGGTAAAAAATGTGATTTTTGTAAGTTCGAGGGCAAAAATGTATTTTTCGAGAAGTTTAGGGGTAAAATCATAATTTTAGAGAAGTTTGGGGTTGAAATGGATTTTGGAGCAATTTAGGGGTCAAAATATAATTTTTAGAAAGTTTAAGGGTCAAAATGTAATTTTTACAATATTTAGGGGCTAAAATGTAATTTTAGAAAAGTTTAGGGGTTAAAATGTAATTTTAGAAAATTTTGGGGTTAAAATGTGATTTTTGAAAGAAAATAGAGGCTTAATTTGTAAATAAACCAAAAAATTGGGACACATGGTAGCTTCTCGAGCTTCTAGAGAATCAGGGGACTTAATTGAAAAGAAATTAAAATTATTGGGCAAATTTAAAATTAATTAAAAATATAAAAAGGACCTGATTGTAGAGTTTTAAAAAAGTGAAAGGACTAAAGGAAAAAATAGTCCAATTTTTTTTAAAAATCTGATTTGTTTGCATAGATCAAAACGACGTCGTTTTGGGGGTTTGGATGCCTAAGCCAAAACGACATAATTTTGGCTCTTTATATAACTGACCTTTTCTTCAATAATCACAAAAACTCTCTCAACTCTCTCTTTCTCTTCTTTTTTTTGGGTGACTTCCGACAGACCACTCTCGCCGTCGTCGCCACCATCATCGTCTGTCGTCGTACACGGTGGCGCTAAGGTAAAAATCTTTCCTTTTTTAATTTTTTTTTTTGATTTAAAACATAGATCAAGGTTATATCTTGATAGATCTAGCCTTATTTTAAGAAAAAGGGAAGAAAAATGTGATTTTTATTCAAGTTTTTGTTAATTTTTTTCGAATCTGTTGTTTTCTTTTTTAAGCTTATTTATTTCATTTCGAAAACATAAATGAAAAAAGAGTAAATATGTGCATATATATGTATGTAAATCTATTCTTTTAAAGAAAAAAAATGAGATATGCACATATATTTATATATGTAAATGCTAGTTCACCTTGCACAATGTGATTGTTGATTCTTGAACTTGAATCTGTTTTTTTTTTGCTACTCTTTTTATTTGATTTTCGTATGAAAATCGAAAAGGGAAAAAAAAAGCTTCCCTCTTTACAATTTTTGTTAGCTTTTTATAGCCATTACAATACAATGCACTTGGTTGTTTATTGTCTTGTCTTCTTTATCTTTGCAGGTGCAACAATGGTGTAGCTTTCGGTGGTGCTGGTGGTGGTGGGTGACGTGGCATCATCTTAAAGGTCAAGTGGGGGCAGCAGCAGCAGCAAGGAAGAATTAGAAGTATTTTAGGGTTTCAAAATTTCATTGTATTGGGCTTTTAATTTGGGCTAGGATTAATTGAACATGTAATTGGGTTTGGTCTGTTTAGATTTTGGGTTTTAAGTTGGGCCCGATCAAAATTGGGCTTCAACAGCTACCCCTTTTTGCTCGTTACTGTGTAATAGGAACGAAGCAAAGACCAAAAAAAAGCCTAATTTTGCCATGTCTCATTTCTTCGACGTTCTTTCTTTAACTGACCCCCTCTTTACTTTATTAGTCATTCGATTTCACTACATTCACTTCTCTACATCTTCAGCATTAGGATTTCATCTTGCCTTAAGGCAATTTCAAAAAGACAAAATTTGCTACTGTAACTTCACTCAATTCATTTGCAACTTCAAAGAGATCGAGATCTATCACCGTAGTCTTTGGTTCAATCCACTGATACTTCAAGAGTGTTGTGGTTTCATTTCTTGACATTCTTCTCTGTATCTCATCAGGAAGATGATCACTTCATTGCTTCGACCCACTTCTCTGTATCTCATTAGGAAGTTGGGGTTGAAGTTTCTCTCACACTGAGCTTCACTTCATCGATTTGGTCTCCTTCTTTGTATCTTATCAGGAAGATTACCGCATCGCTTGTTTTAATCCGCTTCTTTGTATCTCATTAGGAAGACGAATTTGTTCCTGATGAGGTTTGATGTTTCTCTCACATTGAGCTTCATCGATTTGGTCTACTTCTCTGTATCTCATCAAGAAGATGACTGCATCACTTGTTTTAATCCACTTCTCTGTATCTTATCAGGAAGACGGATTTGGTCCACTTCTCTGTATTTCATCAGGAAGACGATCTCTTTATTGCTTTGACCCACTTCTATATCTCATCAGGAAGATGGGGTTTGATGTTTCACTCACATTAAGCTTCGTCGATTTGGTCTACTTCTCTGTATCTCATTAGGAAGATGACTGCATCACTTGTTTTAATCCGCTTCTTTGTATCTCATCAGGAAGACGGATTTGGTCCACTTCTCAATATTTCATCAAGAAGACGACCTCTTTATTGCTTTGACCCATTTTTTTGTATCTCATCAGGAAGATGGGGTTTGATGTTTCACTCACATTGAGCTTCATCGATTTGGTCTACTTCTTTTTATCTCATCAAGAAGATTACCGTATCACTTGTTTTAATCCGCTTCTCTGTATCTTATCAGGAAGACGGATTTGATCCACTTCTCTGTATTTCATCAAGAAGACGACCTCTTTATTGCTTTGACCCACTTCTCTGTATCTTATCAGGAAGATAGGGTTTGATGCTTCACTCACATTGAGCTTCATCAATTTGGTCTAGTTCTCTGTATCTCATCAAGAAGATGACCACATCACTTGTTTTAATCCGCTTCTCTGTATCTCATCAGGAAGATGAATTTGGTCCACTTCTCTACATCTCGTCAAGAAGATGATCACTTCATTATTTTAGATAATTATAATCTACCCCATGATCGGGGTAAGAGATTGGATGGCTGTGATCTGTCTCATGGTCGGGGTAAGAGATCGAGTGGCTGTGGTCTGCCTCATGATCGGTATAAAAGATCGGATGGTTGCAATTTTCCCCTATCGTCGGGTAAGAGATTGGCTGATAGTGATTTGCCTCATGATCGGGGTAAAAGATCGAATGACTGCAATTTGCCCTAGGCTCAGGATAAGAGATTGACTAATGGTGATCTACCTCAGGCTCGAGGTAAAAGATCGGATGACTGTAATCTGCCCGACTCGAGGTAAGAGATTGGTTGATGGTGATCTGCCCTAGGCTCGAAGTAAATAATCGAATGACTGCAATCTGCCCTAGGCTTAGTGTAAGAGATTAGTTGATGGTGATCTGCCCCAAGCTCGGGGTAAAAGATCGGATGGCTACAATCTGCCCTAAGCTTGGGGTAAGAGATTAGTTGATGGTGATCTACCTCAGGCTCGGGGTAAAAGATCGAATGACTGCAATCTGCCCCAGGCTCGGGGTAAGAGATTGGCTGATGGTGATCTGCCTTAGGCTCGGGGTAAAAGATCGGATGGCTTCAATCTATCCCAAGCTCGGGGTAAGAGATTGGCTGATGGTGATCTGCCCCAAGCTCAGGGTAAAAGATCAAATGGCTGAAATCTGCCCCAAGCTCGGGGTAAGAGATTGGTTGATGATGATCTGCCTCAGATTTGGGGTAAAAGATCGAATGACTGTGATTTGTCCCATCATCGAGGTAAGCGATCGGAATCTTCAATCTGCCCTTCTTGTTTAAGGGTAAAAAACTAGAATGATGTAGTTTGAATCCAACTCCACTTCAACTTCAGGAAGATAAGATTTGATGTCGAAACTTCATCTTGCTCTTGCTGCAACTTTAGAGAGATAAAGACTTGGTATTGTATTTTGATCTGATCTACTAGAATTTCGAGGTAGAAGATTCACTGTTACAGCTTCAATATACTCCTCTTCGTCTTTAAGGTATAAGACTCGTCGTTGTTGCCTCAACCTTTCCCATCATATTTCATGGTATCAGATTCGTTATTGCGGCCTCAATCCTCGTCATCCATCTTTTAAGGTGTCGGGTTCGCCATTGCGGCCTCAACCTTTCCCTTCAAATCTTCATGGTACTGGGTTTGCCATTGCTGCCTCAACTTTTTCAATCGCATCTTCATGGTACCAGATTTACCGTTGCGGCCTCAATCCTTCCCATCACATCTTCTAAGGTATCGGGTTTGCCGTTGTGGCCTCAACCTTTCCCTTTAAATCTTCATGGTATCGAGTTCGTCATTACGATCTCAACCTTTCCCATCACATTTCATGGTATCGAATTCACCGTTGCGGCCTTAATCTTTCCCATCACATCTTTTAAGGTACGAGGTTCGCCGTTGTGGCCTCAATCTTTCCCTTCAAATCTTCATGGAATCGGGTTCGCCATTGCGGCCTCAACATTTCCCATCGCATCTTCATGGTACCGGATTCGCCGTTGCGACCTTAATCCTTCCCATCACCTCTTCTAAGGTACCTGGTTCACCGTTACAGCCTCAACCTTTTCCCTTTAAATCTTCATGGTATCGGGTTCGCCATTGCGACCTCAATATTTCCATCACATTTCATGGTACCAGATTCACCGTTACGGCCTCAATCTTTTCCATCACATATTCTAAGATACTAGGTTCGCCATTACGGCCTCAACGTTTCCCATCACATTTAATGATACCGGATTCGTCGTTGCAGCCTTAGCCTTTCCCTTCAAATCTTCATATTTCCTCGATTCATTTCGACATTTCATGGAAATGAAACCTATAAAATATGTTTTAATGGGCCTCTATGTAGGCCAGATTATTTAGGATGCCATGATAAGGATGAGTCAAATGCTCCTAAATAGATGGGTATGAATGATGAATATAAAAATGTCATTTTTGAGAAATGATTTTATTTTCAGTCGTTTGTCGTTTGTCTATGTCCTATCACTGATGTATTATGGTATATTTGTCATGAAACCTAAAAAGGTAGTCGTAATTTGAACTATTTGTTTCTAGACCCTTTTAACCCTCGGGTTTGGTTATTTCCAACTAGTGGTCCTATTTCAGGTATCTGTACTATTTAGAAATTTTCTAGAATGATATGTAGAAATCCTTTTATCCTTATATTGTAGACCATTAACCGTTATTGCAGATGCAAAGATGCTTGAATCAATGTTATAAGGTGGATGAAACTGAATTTGATTGCAAACAAAGATCGCATGACTGAAAAGATCGTTGGCTCATTAATCGCTATTTTGATGCATAATTGCTTGAACATGGTCGCAAGGCGAAAATTTTTTTATTGGAGACGAGGCTCATATGAATGAAAAGATTAAAAGAGACCCATATTAGCCAAAAAGTTGCCAAACATAAAGTGAGCAAAGAATAGAGTTAGGTTCCCCAAATATCAAAGTATGAGCTTTATTGAGCAAACTTAATGAGGACCATTCTGAGTTTGACATGTGTTCATGAAACTTGGAGTACTTCGTCAATGCTTCAAGGCGTAAAGTTTCTCCACCTTGCTACTTTTGAGAGAGAAGACCATTTCACGCTATTTTATTCAAAATTGAGCTGCCCTTTCAGGTTTTCAACTCAAGTCTCCTTAAGTTTCGAGATGCTCTTTACGAGTTTTCACCTCGACCTCTCTTTTCTTTTTCCCTTTTTTTTTTCTCTTTTTTAATTTTCTTTTCCTCACTTTTTTTCTATTATTTTTTATTTATTTTTCTTCATCGAATCCGGGTTCACGAAGTTGGGCAGGTCTTTGCCTTCCATTTCGATCAAAATCAAAGCTTCTCCAAAAAAAGACTTTCGTTACCTCATGAGGCATTTCCCAATTCGACATCCATTTTCCTTGGAAGTCTTTTATAAACAAGATCCTTTCCAAAACCGGAGCTCTCTCGTTTAATTCTCTAGAGCGGATCTTTCTTTGTCGTAAACCCTTGTCATCTGAATCATGATGGATGACTTTTAGTATTTTTTCTTCAATCAAGTTCACCTGACTGCATCTGGATTGGATCCATTCTACTTCATCAGCTCTAATAAAGTCTGGAGGGAGAGAAACTCGACTTTAATAGGTAGGACGACTTTCATTCTAGTGAGAAAGGTGTTGCCCTGATGGATATTCTGATAGAAGACTGATAAGCCTTGAAGACAAATGGTGATTTCTCATGCCGAGCCTTTGTAGGTCTTAGCCATGAATACTTTTGATGTTCTTATTGGTCACCTTTAATACCCCATTCACCTTTTTTTGTGATGTGGTGCTGAGTCATGATACTTGTTCTTGAATTGGCTGTAGACTTTCGTTATCGTGCTGTTGTTCAAATTCAAGTCATTGTCAGATATGATCCTTTTTGGCATTCCATATCTACATATAATTTCTCATTTTCAATAATTTTCTTAACTGCCGATTTAGCATAGGAAAAAATAATCAATGATCATGAGGACAAATTGATGCTTATTAGAAACTCTTTTGCAAAGTTGGCTTGATGGTGTCCATGCTTCACATAGAAAAAGGCCACGATGTGGAAAAATGAATAAATTTTCAAGATGCCTTTTACGGGTTTTTGTCTTGATTTTTTTTCTTTCTTTTTTTTTTTCTCCTTTTTTATTGGGTTTTAAAATGCCCTTTGCGATTTTTTGACCCATCTTTTCTTCTTTTTTCTCTTCTCTTTTTTTCTTTCTTTTTGATGGCATGTCAAGCCTTAATTTTTGAAGTTTTTGTTGAATTTGATTGCGTTCTTCCTTTATGGGAGCTTGTGTGTTACGACATCAGTTCCTTAAACCTGGCATGTTTGATAGGACCATGCAAAGACCTTTGGATTCTCGAGGCAACTTGCCTTGTTTCCGCAAAGATACATGTCTTAATTCTCACTTAAAATCATAACTCTTTGAGGTGATGTTCTTTTCCAGTCTTGCTCAAACATCCGTAGCAGCTCGGGAGACAAGTCACATCCTTGATCATTTCCAAAGTCTCAAAGTTTTTCTAGACATAAGTCCTACTAAAAAAGGTTTAAGTCAACAACAGTGTCTCTTATGTCCTTGATATCAAGGGATCCAACATATGAGTAAGATAATGATCAACCATTTGGTATGAGTATGGCTGCAAGATGTTTCACAATAAATGCATCATTTTCATAGAAATAAAAGATAGTGGTCATGTGCCCTTTATAAAAGGATCCCTATTACTCTCGGACTTAGAGTGATAAGCGTGTTCTGAATATTTTTCTTGAAAAGTCCTAAAAACTACAGGAAGCTCCTTTACAGTCTAGTTGTCCAAAACACTTCCAAGGGTGTAGGGATGAACTTTCAACAGGTTCCACTCTCCGCATAACTTTTGCTCAAATTTTTATCCTTCTCTATCTTGATTTATCATTTTTTCTCTCAGTTGTCATTTAGAGTTGATGACTCTCTCTCACATGAATGTTTCAAATATGTGAGATTTTATTGAAATTTAATGCATGAAGTGCAGTGCAAATGAATGATAAAATGCATGAACAAAAGGCGTTGATTCTTGATTCCATTTCATTAGAATAACTTTACTAGAAAACAAATTTCTGTACATAAGGCAGATACATGTATGGTTGTGTCTTAATGCTCCAAGCCCTAATTTTCCAAGCTAATTTGCTTTGATTTAATCCTGATTTCAAGTTTAAAGTTTCGGTCTTTGAATGACTAAAGTCTACAAGTGGTTGGTTATTTCTCACACTTGGTCGAATCCTTGCTTGCGACATGGTTCCTATTTCAAACTTGGCTCTAAGAGCTTTGGAGTCATTCCTCGTTTATTTCAAATTTTCTTTGGCGATATCTTTTTATCTTCAAATAGCCATTCTTTCGACGAAGAGAAGCCCTTAGAGAATACGCGACAAAAGACCTTTTGAATTTCCAAAAATGACCACGGCACTAAACTAGCAAAAGTTATACACCAATATACCTTTTTACTCTTTCTTCAACAGGTGCTTAGTGGTTAAGATTGCTAGAACATGAGTAATTCTCTTGGCAAATTGGTCAAACAAATTTGCAACCGCGCTCTCTACTTGTCCCAACACTTAATGAAATACGTCTAACTCATACGAAGACATCAACATTCTTTCTTGCATCCATGTGCATTATGTCTTGCGAATTTTTCAAAGTAATGTACTTGTTATCCCCTTTTTCCTTGATCAGGGCTACACCCAATGCTCGCTTTTCCAGAATAGGCCTTATTATTCTGAATCCTTGGGCGACATAACATATTCTTCTACCTTATATTAATATTTCTGAAAGCGAAGCAGCTAAGTTAAGGCAAATCAGCATATTCGAAATGGAATATCCACCTCAGTTTGTCTTCCATACTTCTTTTAGCTCTTGCAAACTGTTATGAGTTTCATTTATTTGAGTGTAATCCCAAAACTCTGATATGTTCCCCTTTGACAGGTCATCACTTTTCGTTATTGTTTTTCTTTGACCACATATAAGCACGACCATGTTGACTTCTACCTTATCAAGGAATCCGTTTTCTTATGACTAGCTCTCTATTTGGCAATAGAATATGATTCAACACTTTTTTTTTTATGAAAATGCAAGGAAAATAGATTCAAAATATATTGTAATTAAAAGCAAAAATGTAGCCGTGTCTCTTACCTTATTCAAGTAACCACTAAAGGTTTGACACAGTTCCATTTAAGATAGGCTCTCATGGAATTAAATGCAAGTTAATAAAATGAGCAGCTTATGAATGCATGTATGAATAAGAAAAGATATTGATTTTGAACTCAATTCCATTAGAACAACTTCTCTAGAAGACAAATTTTTTTACATAAAACGGAATTACAGAAATGGCTTTGCCTTATTGCCTAAAGCTTTAATCTTCCCAAGAAGCCCGGCAAATTTCTGTCCTCGTCCTTATTTCTATTCATATTAGATGCTCAAAATATCAGCTTCGATAGCTAACTCTTGCATGTGATCAGCAGCTTCTCTCATTTGGGTTAGTGTTTTTCCCATCACATAATCTCTTTCTTCGACCTGTCTCTAAGTTTGTCAAAAGTGCCATTCACTGGCTTCTAGATTCCTTTCAAGGATTTCAATTCAAATCTAATTGTTGTGGAGTGTAGCCTCCAATTCCTGCACCCTTTCCCTTAATTCCTTACTTTCGGCCATACTCGCTTTAAGTTCCAGGATGGAGTTTTGGTTGCGATGTCTACGTAGTGACTCTTCTAACTCTATTATTCTAGCTTCTAACCCAGCTATTTGGGCTTTCAGTTCGACCTTCTCGACTTGTTTTATAGCAGTTCTCCTTTCATGGCGTTCTCTCGAGCCTTATCGTCTTGGAATTTCCTTTTCCACTATTCCGTTTGATCCTTTTGCTTCTGAATTTCTTGTCCCCATTGTTCCGACGTCTTGCCCAATCCAGCGGTTCTCATGGACAATCGAAACTTCTTATAAACCTTCTTCAAGTTTTCTAAGTCTTCGTCAACTTTGTTTTTTTTCCTTTCCTTAATCTTTCAGCCTCTAACCTATGTATATCTACATCCAATCCCAACTTCATCTTTTATTCTTCCAAAACCTCTATTCTCTTTTCGAATTTTACGCTCTTCTTCTCAAAGTCTTGTTTCATGATGTCTATCTCTGATGGGACCTCTTGCAAATATTCCTTTATTGGTCGAACATTTTCAGGATTCGATGCTGGAATGTTATCATTAACTCTTTTACTTCTCTACCAATCATAATTTGAGGTCGTTAATGAGTTTGCACTGAACTTCTTCATTCTATGTACTTCCTTCCATGCATTTTCTACCTCTCGAACGCGTTTCTAGTAATCATTCCCTTTGTATGTGAACTCATACTGAGCTAGGCCATGTGTCATAGGGATAAATTATCTTGTCTTGTATTACCTCAACAAAAGCAGAGGGGCATATCCTATAGCACCCCATACCCCTAGTAAAGAGACCCAATCAAAATTGCTACAATGATAGAGGATCTCATCAGGGATAAACCAAGGCACGTACCATTCGACGTCTTCATCTTAAAGGTTCTGAAGGATAGCCATCCATTTTTCCTTGGATACATTTTGTTCCCTTTGTGTGGCAACAAATTCCCTCAAAGGAGAGAAATCGACCGAGAACACTTTGCATGAAAATTTCTCTACCTTCTAGAAATGACTTTGAAACCAAACCATTAGAAGTGGTGCACAACCAATGAACCTCCCTTCCCCTTCTCTTCGACAAGCGTTTAGTGATTTGAAGGTTTCAACGAAAATTGTTAGGACGGACGTGACTCCTTTACTAAGCCGATCAAACAGAACCGCAACTGCATCTTTCACATGCCCTAATGCTTTTGGGAAAAGGACTAACCTGTATATGCCGAGAGCAAAAATGTTAATGCATTTCTTCATATCTGGGTGTGCCAATATTAGATCTCATAGACTTTTCCAATTGATACACTTATTATCTCCTTTTGCTTTGATCCGAGACGCAACCCACTGTTCACTCATCCCGGTTACGTTCATCAATCTTTTCAGAAAGATTAGGACACATGCATCTTTTGAGTATGCTTTGTTAACTTGAATTCTAAGACAACGAATCAATGCAGTATACTCTTCTACTGTGGGCGTCATGTTAAATTTTCCAAAGGTAAAATAGCTATAAGTAGGATTCTAGTGTTAGGTGAGAGCTTGAAAGAGATGTTTGTCTATCTTCACTTCGAGTAAGTAGGATGAGTCTCCATATTCCCGATAGAACATTTACTTCATCTCACTATCCCACTGACCCTAAATCTCTCTCAATTCTTACAAACTGTTTTGTGTTACCTTAAGTCGAGTATAATCCCAAAATTTTGATAAATGCCCCTATTTCAGACCGTCTCCTTTCTCACACTGTTGTTTCTTTGACCATAAGCGCGCAACCATGTTATCTTCCACTCTATCAAGAAATCCATCTTCCATGATGAAACTGCCTATTTGGTAACCGAACTTAAATTAACACCTTTTCTTGTATGATGATGCAATGCAAGCAAAAGAGACAAAACAAAACACGTTAGCAGAACAGATCAATATACAGGTATAGAACAAAGAACCTAAGAATTTGTCTTGGATAGATGCTAAGAGGTTCGGTATAACTCCTTCTAAGGCAAGTACCTATGGCTCATTATATGCGATTTAGGCTCTAGAGTAAAGGGTACCCAAACTAGCAGATTCCTCAATCTTCACCCATTATAGGCTCATACGAATGAGTTCGGTTTAGGGGGATACATTTCCCACATGTTTGCACGGAAGTGAAAACTTCATGAAAACATAGGTATGGATGTAATCTCGTAAGCGATCCACTATCTTGCACGGAGGTGAAAACCTCAAGAAGGAGTAGTTTCTCGCTTCCACTTAAAGAGGTAGTAAGAAATGCATATGAATGCAAACTTAAGTAGCAATATCGATATAATATAGCATCACAAAAAAATGCAAAGGATCGTATATAAAACAAAATCGAGTGTTTAAAAATTTTAACAAAAGACCCGAAAATAATCAACTTTTGGCTTGACTCTCTTTTATTTTTTAAATTCCCCAATGGAGTTTCCAAGCTATCGAAACATTTATTTTTGGGAAAACAAACAGGTCTCGAAAAATATTTTAAAATTGAAAAATGAAAAATGAGAGTCACCACCAATCATTTATTCGATGTGATTGAATCACTGTAAAATGTTTAAAGTCCATTGAAAAACATTTTAGTTTTTGAAATCTAGAAAATGAGTTCAGGAGTCGATTACATGAGAGGAAGGATTACCACCCTCACACCCAAAATTGGTACCACATCGATTATTATCCGGTCTTGATTTGTTAAAAATTTGAAAACCCGAGTAAAATTAAAATACGATCCTTAAATGTATGATTTATTTTTTATGTACATGTTGAAAAGGAAATCGAGTTTCGTTTAGAAGTGTCGTTATTTCGAAATGATCGAGGAAGAAAGTCACGTCCAGTGAGTTAGGACATAAAGTTTCGAGATCTGAAAATAACGGGCTTTCCTTCGTAGCAGTTTTTAAACCTTGAAAATGGTATTCGATTATTCCGGTTTGAAGAAAAATCATGCCTAGTAAGTTAAGGCACATATTTTGAAAACCTGAAATAAAGAAATATTACCTCGATTTTAAATATTTGTATTTTGAAGAAATATTAAAAAATGACTTTAATTAAAATATAGAGACAAAAATGAGCATGCAAATTAAATACGAGTTTATGCAATTAATGATAAAGTTAAATAACACAAAGCACGAACAATTATACGAATGAATAAATATACGAAAATAAATATGAGAAAAATAAAATACAAATCATGAATCAAAATAAATGAGAAAATACAAGATTAATTAAAAATGCAAAAAAAAAGTTAAAATTTTATATACGAAAGTCGAAGAAAGAAAAAAAGGGGTCGAAAATAAAGTTTTGGAGAGTTTGGGGTTAAAACATAATTTTAAAAAGTTTAAGGGTAAAAATGTAATTTTAGGAAAGTTCGGGGTAAAAATGTGATTTTTGAAAGTTCAAGGAAAAATGTAATTTTTGAGAAGTTCGAGGGTAAAAAATGTGATTTTTTGAAAGTTCGGGGCAAAATGTAAATTTTGAGAAGTTCAAGGGTAAAATCATAATTTTGGAGAAGTTTAGGGTCAAAATGAGATTTTTGAGAAGTTTAAGGGTCAAAATGTAAATTTTACAAAGTTTGAGGGTTAAAATATAATTTTAGAAATTTTAAGGGTTAAAATGTAATTTTGGGTAAGTTTAGTGGTCAAAATATAATTTTGGAAAAGTTCATGGTCAAAATGTGATTTTTGAAAGAAAATAGGGGCTTAACATACAAATAAACCAAAAAATTGGGACACGTGCAATTTCTCAAGCTTCTAGAGAATTAGGGGACTAAATTGAAAAGAAATTAAATTATTGGGAAAATTTAAAATTATTTAAAAATATAAAAAGGACCTAATTGTAAAGTTTTAAAAAAGCGAAAGGACCAAAGGAAAAAATAGCCCAATTGTTAAAAAAAATATTATTTCTTTGCATAGGCCAAAACGACGTCATTTTGAGGGTTTGGATGCCTAAGTCAAAACGACGTAGTTTTGGCTCCCTATATAACCCACCTTTTTTCTCTTTTTTTTTTTTTTCATTTTCACACTCTTTTCTTTGAAAATTACAAAAACTCTCTCAACTCTCTTTTTCTCTTTTTTTTTGAGAGATTACATATAACACTTTTAGTACCAAATATTAGTATGCAAAATTAATAAATTGAAAATTATCAAAATTTAGTTGGTCAATAAAGTCCCAATGAAATTATTTAAAGTGCAAAAATAAAATTTTACTCCAAAAATATATTTCTCATGTCCAACATACTAAAAATTATGTAGGCATATTAAAAAATACGACGGAGTACCAAAAAGTGTGAGGGAATACAAAAAATATGAGAGGTACTAAAATTTACGAGGGATTACAAATAATTTTGAAGAAGTGCCAAAAAACACGAGGCGTGTACTAAAAATTATGAGGTAAAACAAAATAAAAATGAGAGAATACAAAAATTACGAGGGTTTACCAATGTCGAAACTTTTTTTTTGAAAAACGAAAATAGATCTCGTAAATTATTTTCGAAATCGAAAATTAGGAGTCGCCATCAATATTTTTTAATTGGTGTGATTGGATCACCACAAAATGTTTAAAATCCGTTTTGAAAAATATTTTGGTCTTCGAAATCCAGAAAACGGGTTCGAGAGTCGGTTAAATGAGAGGAAGGATTAGCACCCTCACATGCCAAAAATTGGTACCACGTCGATTATTATCCGGTCTTGATCTTTAAAAATTTGAAAACTCAAGTGAAGTTTAGAATACAATCTTTTTACACAACTTATTTTGCATGATTTTCAAAAAAATCAAATTTGAAGAAAAATGCCTGTGTGTTTTGAAATTTTCGGAGAATTGAAGTTGTGTCCAACACGTTAGGGCACGACGTTCCCGAAATTTTGAAATTGGAGGACATTTTGAAAGGTTTAAAAGAGGATATTCGATTGTATGAATTATACGAAAAATCACACCCAGCACGTTAGGGCATAATTCTTCGAAGTTTTCACTCGAAGGTATATTGCCTCGATTTTGAAATTTTAAGGCACTCGGTTATTTCGAGTTGAAGAGGAAGAAACACGCCTAGTAAGTTAAGGCATGAGTTTCTTAAATTCTCGTAAATAACGAACGTTCCTTCATTATCGATTTCAAAACTTTTCAAGTGTATTCGATTATTCCGGTTTGAAAGAAAAAATCATGCCTAGTAAGTTAAGGCACAATTTTTTAAAAATTCAAAATAAAGGAATATTGCCTCGATTTTAAAAAATATTTGTATTTTGAAAAAAATTGAGAAATAAAAATGAGCATGCAAATTAAATACGAGTTGTGCAATTAATGACAAAATTGAAAAACATAAGGAAATAATAATTATACGGGTAAATAATACGCAAAAATAAACATAAAATACAAAATACAAAAAAAAGGTGAATTAGAAACATCGGATACAAAAACGAGATTACTTTAAGATACGAATAAAATAATCTAATTTTATATACAAGGAATAGAAAAAGGAACGAAAAGAGAAAAAATGGGGTCAAAAATAAAGTTTTGCAGAATTTAAGGTCAAAATATAATTTTGGAAAAGTTTAGGGGTTAAAATGTGATTTTGGGAAAGTTTAGGGATTAAAATGTGGTTTTGGGAATGTTTAGGGTTAAAGTGTTATTTTGGAAAAGTTTATAGGTTAAAATGTAATTTTGGGAAAGTTTAGGGTTAAAATGTAATTTTGGAAAAGTTTAGGGATTAAAATGTAGTTTTAGGAAAGTTTGGGTTTAAAATATGATTCTAGAAAAGTTTAAGGGTCAAAATGTAATTATGGAAAAGTTTAGGGGTTAAAAGGTAATTTTGGAAAATTTTAGAGAAGTTTAGGGGTCCAAATGTAATTTTAGAAAAGTATAGGGGTTAAAATGTAATTTTGGAAAAGTATAGGGGTCAAAAGGAAATTTTAAAGAAGTTTAAGAGTTAAAATGTGATTTTGGAAAAGTATGAGGGTTTTGGATAATAAACCCCAAAAATGACACGTGTCAATTCCCTAGGCTTCCAAAAGTCAAAGGACTAAATTAAAAATGAAATAAAATTTTAGGGCAAATTTGAAATAATTTAAAAGATGTTAAAAGGAAGAAATTTTTGAAATGAAAAAATGCGGAGGGACTATACGCTAAATAACCCAAAAGTTAAAAACACGCTAGTCTTGTGGTCTAATGGGTCGGATCGGGTTGAGTCATGGGTCTGGTGCCAAAACGACATCGTTTTGGCGCTTGGAGACCCTCTTCTAAACGGTGTCGCTTCGTAGCAGGTATTAAAACCAAAATCTTAAAATTTTCATTTTATTCATTGCCTTTTCAAAAAACAGTTCAGTTTTTCTCTTTTTTCTCTGAAGCTCCTTGCCTCGATCCCATCGTCTGCCATTTGGTTCACCGTAGCTCTGTCGTCTATCGCCTGGCTCAGACGTCGTTCAATCGCCGTGTACGGCAATCAGGTAAGCCAAATCCTCCCTTTTTAAAAAAAAAAAACACAAATCTGGGTTTAGATTCGATTGAATCTAACCCATATTTTCAAAGAAAATGAAAGAAAATATTTTTAAAGTCTCTTGAGATGAGTTTAATTTGATCCTTTTGACTGTTTTTCCTCATAAAACTTAGATCTGGATTTCCATATCTTCGAAAAATAAACCTAAGTTCTGGTTTGATCTTCTCATATCTTAAAAAAGATGAAATTTTGACAATTTTAGCGTATTTTTCTTTCGAAATCTGCTACCCTCTTATTCTATTTTTTTAACTCATTTTTTGGATGGAAAACAAGGCCTCGAAATCCACCGCGAACAAAGGAACTCTGTCTGAATCGATGGCGGCCCCCTCAAATCCATGTACGACCTTTGATTTCCTTTATTATTATTATTATATTATTTATCTACTCAATATTAATCTCGAAATAAATAATAAATGGCAATAATCATATTGTAAATGATATATTAATATGTATTTAAAATAAAAGCGATTTTAGAAATTTCAATAATAAATGACAATAAATATGTACGCTGTACCTTGAGAATTCTGAAAGTTTAGATGGTTAGATATTTTATCTCTTTTGATATTAATTGCTTCGTGAACTTGAATGCTTTGTGTTTAACTTTCGAATGCATTGTAACTGTTTGTATTGATTTTAAATGCTAGCCAAAAGTCTTCTGCAATCTGTTTTGAATCGGCTTTTTAAAGCCTTCATTACAATGATGTTATTTCGTTTCTTGCTATTTAAAACTTGCTGACTTTCTCATCCACTTGCTTGCAGGAACCAACGACGGTGGTTGCAAGTGGCAGAGTGTTAGGTGGCAGACCAAGTTGGGGTTGCAGCTTGATGGAGCACAATTAGGGTTTTTTGGGTGTATTGGGCCTTTTTCGGGTCATGTAATTGGGCTTTTAGGTTTAGTGTTTGGGTTTTTGTAATTTTGGACTTGGAATTGTATTTGGACAATTTAAATTAAAAATTAATTTTAATTTAAACTTTATTTAATGGTTTGGTTTTAGGAACGGGCCCAGTCAAAATTGGGCTCCAACAGCTGCCTCTCTTTGCTCGTTGCTGTGTAACAGGAACGGAGCAAAGACTAAAAGAAGGACTAATTTTGTCAGGTCTCATTTCCTCGATGCTCTTTCTTCAACTAACCCACCCTTCGCTTTATTGGTCGTTCGATTTCACTGCATCCGCTTCTCTACAACTTTAGGAAAGTAGGATTCAGTGTTGTGATTCAATCTTGCCCTAAGGCAATTTCAAAAAGACAAAATTTGCTACTGTAATTTCACTCAATTCACTTGCAACTTCAAGGAGATTGAGGTTTATCATCGTAGTCTTTAATTCAATCCACTAACACTTCAAGTGTTTGGTGTTGTGGCTTCATCTCTTGGTCTACTTCTCTGCATCTCATCAGGAAGATGATGGCTTCATTATTTTAATCCACTTCTCTGTATCTCATCAAGAAGATGAATTTGGTTCACTTCTCTACATCTCGTCAGGAAAATGAATACTTTATTGATTCAACCCACTCCTCTGTATCTCATCAAAAAGATTGGGTTTGGAAGTTTCACTTATATTGAGCTTCACTTCGTTGAATTGGTTCACTTCTCAATATCTCATCAGGAAGATGACCACTTCATTATTTTAATCCACTTCTCTGTATCTCATCAGAAAGACGGATTTGGTTCATTTCTCTACATCTCGTTAGAAAGATGAACAGTTTATTGATTTGGTCCACTTCTCTTTATCTCATCAGGAAGATAGAGTTTGAAGTCTTATTCGTTTTGAGCTTCGCTTCATTGATTTGGTCTACTTCTTTGTATCTCATCAGGAAGATGACCGCCTCATTATTTCAATCTACTTCTCTTGTATCTCATCAGGAAGCCAGATTTGATTCACTTCTTTGCATCTTGTTAGGAAGATGACCACTTATTGGTTCGACCCACTTCTCTATATCTCATCAGGAAGATGGGGTTTGAAGTCTCATTTGTATTGAGCTTCATTTCATTGATTTGGTCTACTTCTCTGTATCTCATCAAGAAGATGAACGCCTCATTGTTTCAATCCACTTCTCTGTATCTCATTAGGAAGATGACCGCATCACTTTTTTAATCCACTTCTTTGTATCTCATCAGGAAGGCAGATTTGATCCACTTCTCTGTATCTCATTAGGAAGATGACCACTTTATTGCTTTGACCCACTTCTCTATATCTTATCAGGAATATAGGGTTTGAAGTCTCATTCGTATTGAGCTTCATTTCATCGATTTGGTCTACTTCTCTATATCTCATCAGGAAGATGAATTTGGTCCACTTCTCTGTATCTCATCAGGAAGATGGATTTTGTTCACTTCTCTGCATCTCGTCAGGAAGCTGACCACTTATTGCTTTAACCCATTTCTCAGTATCTCATCAGAAAGATCGGGGTTTGAAGTTTCATTCATATTGAGCTTCGTTTCATCGATTTGGTCTACTTCTCTGTATCTCATCAAGAAGATGATTGCATCACTTGTTTTAATCCGCTTCTCTGTATCTCATTAGAAAAACGGATTTGGTCCACTTCTCTGTATCTCATCATGAAGATGACCGTTTTATTGCTTTGACCCACTTCTTAGTATCTCATCAGAAAGATGGGGGTTCGAAGTTTCACTCACATTGAGCTTCGCTTCATCAATTTGGTGTACTTCTTTGTATCTCATCAGGAAGATGACCGCATCACTGGTTTTAATCTGCTTCTCTATATCTCATCAGGAAGATGAATTTGGTTCGCTTCTCTGCATTTCGTCAGGAAGATAACTTTATTGTTCGGATGATTGCAATCTACCTCATGATCGGGGTAAGGGATTGGATGCTTCAATCTTCCCCGTCATGTTTTCTTAAGGTACTGGGTTTGCTGTTGCGGCCTCAACCTTTCCCTTCATATCTTCATGGTGCCAGATTCGCTATTGTAGCCTCAATCCTTTCCATCACATCTTCTAAAGTACTGGGTTCGCCGTTACAGCCTCAACCTTTCCTTTGATATCTTTATGGTACCGGGTTCACCGTTACGGCCTTAACCTTTCCCATCACATCTTTTAAGGTACCGGGTTTGCCGTTATAGCCTCAACCTTTCCCTTCAAATATTCATGGTACTGGATTCATCGTTACGGCCTAAACCTTTCCTATCACAATTCATGGTACTGGATTCGCCGTTGCGACCTCAATCTTTCCCATCACATCTTCTAAGGTACCGGGTTCATTGTTGCGGCCTCAACCTTTCCCTTCAAATCTTCGTGGTATCGGATTCACTGTTGCGACCTCAATCTTTTCCATCACATCTTCTGAGGTACCGGGTTCGCCGTCGCGACCTCAACCTTTCCCTTCAAATCTTCATGGTACCGGGTTCGCCGTTGTGGCCTTAACCTTTCCCATCATATTTTATAGTTCTAGATTCACCATTGCAACCTTAATCCTTCCAATCACGTCTTCTAAGGTACCGGGTTCGCAGTTGCGGCCTCAACCTTTCCCTTCAAATCTTCATGGTATCGGGTTCACTGTTACAGCCTCAAACTTTCCCTTCAAATCTTCATGTTTCCTTGGCTCATTTCGCTATTTCGTGGTAATGAAACCTGTAGGATATGCTTTAATGGGCCTCTGTGTAAATCAGATTTTTAGGATGCCATGATCAAGATGAATCAAATGCTCCTAAGTAGGTGAGTATGAATGATGAATGTAAAAAATGTCATCTTTGAGAATGATTTTATTTTCAGTCCTTAGCTAACATCATTCGTCGTCTGTCTAAGTCTTATCACTGATGTGTTATCATGTTCTTCTTTTGGTATGGTATCTTTGTTGTGAAACCTAAAGAGGTAGTCGTAATTTGAACTATTTGTTTCAAGACCCTTCTAACCCTTGGGTTTGGTTATTTCCAACTAGTGGTCCTGTTTTAGGTCCCTGTACTATTTAGAAATTTTTTAAAACGATATACAGAAATCCTTTTATTCCTTATATCGTTAAACCTCTAACTGTTATTTCAAATGCAAAGATGTTTGAACCAAGGTTATAAGGTGGGCAAAACTTGCATGAAAAAAAAAGATCATTGGTTCATTAATCGCTATTTTGATGCAGAATTGCCTGAACATGGGTGCAAGGCGAATGAAATTTTATTGGAGGCAAAGCTCACATGAATGAAAAGATAAAAAATGACCTATTTTGGTCAAATGTTGCCAAACATAAAGTGAGCAAAGAATAGAGTTAGGTGCCCTAGATATCAAAGTATGAGCTTCACTAAGCAAACTTGATAAGGACCATTCTGAGCTTGACATGTGTTCATGAAACTTGGGGTACTTCGTTAATGCTTCAAGGTGTAAACTTGATGAGGACCATTTCAGGTTTTCAACTTACGTCTCCTTAGGTTTCGAGATGCCCTTTACGAGTTTTCACCTCGACCTCTCCTTTTCTTTTTCCCTTTTTTTCTTCTTTTTTTCTTCATCGAATTTGAATTCACGAACTTGGGCAGGTCTTTACCATCTATTTTGATTAAAATCAAAGCTTCTCCAAAAAAGACTTTCTTCACCTTATGGGGCCTTTCCCAATTCAACATCCATTTTCCTTGGAAGTTTTTTGTAAGCAAGATCTTTTTCAAAACCAGAGCTCTCTTGTGGAATTCTCTAGAGCGAATCCTTCTTTGTCGTAAACCTTTGTCATCTGATCATGACGGATGACTTTTAGTATCTTTTCTTCAATCCAGTTTAGTCGATTGCATCTAGATTGGGTCCATTCTCCTTCATCAGCTATAACAAAATATGGAGGGAAAGAAACTCGACTTTAATGGGTAGGACGACTTTCATTCTAGTGAGAAAGGTGTTGCCCCAATGGATGTTCTGATAGAAGTCCGATAAGCCTTGAAGACAAATGGTGATTTCTCATACTCAGCCTTTGTATGTCTCTGCTATGAATCCATTTGATGTTCCTATTGGTCACCTCCAATGTCCCATTCATTTTTTTTGCGATGTGGTGTTAAGTCATGATACTTGTTCTTGAATTGGCTGTAGACTTTCGCTATCATGCTATTGCTCAAATTTAAGTCATCATTGGATATGATCCATTTTGGCATCCCATATCGACATATAATCTTTCATTTTCAATAATCTGCTTAACCATCGATTGGCATAGGAAGTCGTAATCAATCATCTTGAGGACGATATGATACTCATTAGAAACTCTTTTGCAAAGTTGGCTCGATGGTGTCCATGCTTCACATAGAAAAAGGTCACAACATGGGAAGATGAAGGAGAATAATAAATTTTCAAGATGCCCTTTGCGGGTTTTCGTCTTCACTTTTCTTTCTTTTCTTTCTTTCTTTCTTTTTTTCTCGTTTTTTATTGTGTTTTAAAATGCCCTTTGTGGATTTTTCGACCCATTTTTTTTATTTTCTTTTTGATAACACGTCGAGCCTCAATTTTTGAAGTTTCAGTTGAATTGGATTACATTCTTCGTTTATGGGAGCCTGTGTGTCATGACATTAGTTCCTTAAACCTGACATGCTTTGATAGGATCATGCAAAGACCTTTGGATTCTTGAGGTAGCTTGCCTTGTTTCTACGAAGACACATGTCTCGATTCTCACTTAAAATCACAATTCTTTGAGGTGATGTTCGTTTCCAGTCTTGCTCAAACATTTGTAGCAGATCGGGAGACAAGTCACATCCTTAATCATTTTCAAAGTGTCAAAGTTTTTCTTGACACATGTCTTACTCAAAAGGGTCTAAGTTAACAGTAGTGTCGCTCGTGTCCTTGATTATCAACGGATCCAACATATTTAAGAATGAACAACCATTTGGTGTGAGTATGGCTGAAAAAGAAATGTAAGATGTTTGCCAAGTGAGACACAAGAAATGCATCATTTTCATTGAAATAAAAGACAATGGTCATGTGCCCTTTATAAAAGGATCCCTATTACTCTCGGACTCAGAGTGATAAGTGTGTTCTGAATACTTTTCTGGAAAAGTCCTAAAAACTACAGGAAACTCTTCCACAGTCTAGCTGTCCAAAACACTTCCAAGGGCATAGGGACAAACTCTCGATAGGTTCCAGTCTCCACATGATTTTTTGCTCAAATTTTTAGTGTTCCCTATCTTGATTTATCATGTTTCCTCTCAGTTTTCATTTAGGGTTGATGACTTTCTCTCACACGGTTGTTTCAAATATAAGGGATTTCATTGAAATTTAATACATGAAGTGCAATGCAATGAATGATAAAATGAATGCAAAAAGGCGTTGATTCTCTTTCAATTCAGTTTAAAACAACTTTACTAGAAAATAAATTCCTGTACATAAGGAAGATACATGTATGGTCGTGCTTTGATGCTCAAAGTCCTAATCTTCCAATCTAATTTTTGCTCCAGTTTGACCCTGATTTCAAATTTAAAGTGTCGATCTTGAATGGCTAAAGTCTGCAAGTGGTTACTCATTTCTCGCACTTGGGTCAAATCCTTTCTTGTGACATGGTTCCAATCTTAGACTTGCCCCTAAGAGCATTGGAGTCATTCCTCGTTTATTTCCCATTTCTTTAGCGAAATCACCTTGTCTTTGGATAGCCATAAATTCCTTCGATGAAGAGTAGTCCTCAGAGAATACTCGATAAGATATATTTCAACTTTCCAAAAATGGCTATGGAACCATACTAGCAAAAGTTATGAACCAATACACCTTCTTTTGCCCCTTCTTCGACATGTGTTTAGTGGCTAAGATTGCTAGAACATGAGTGATTCTCTCGTCAAATTGGTCAAACAAAACTGCAACTGTGCCCTTTACGTGCCCTAACACTTTAGGGAAGACGACTAACTCATACGAAAATGTCAACATTCTTTCTTACATCTGAGTGTACTATGCACTCGTTATCTCTTTTTCCTTGATCAGGGTTGTAACCTAATGCTTGCTCATATAGAATAGGCCTTATTATTCTGGATCTTCAGGCAATGGAGCGATGTATCGTATTCTTTTATCTTATGTTCATGTTTCTAAAAGTGAAGCAACTAAGATTAAGTAGGTAAGGCAGATCACCATATTCGAATTTGAACATCTGCTCTATTTTGTCTTCCATACTTCTTTTAGCTCTTGTAAACTATTATGGGTTTCATTTATTTGGGCGTAATCCCAAAACTCTGATATGTACCCTTTTGACAGGTCATCACTTTTTGTTATTATTTTTCTTTGACCACATATACACACGGCCACGTTGACTTCTACCTTATCAAGGAATCTGTTTTCTTATGACCAGTTCTCTATTTGGCAATAGAACATGAATCAACACTTTTTTTTGATGAAAATACAATGCAAATAGATTCAAAATATATTGCAATTAAAAGCAAAAATATAATCGTGTCTCTTACCTTATTCGGGTAACCACTAGAGGTTTGGCACGGTTCCATTTAAGGTGGGCTCTCATGAGATTAAATGCAAGTTAAAATGTGCATGTTATGAATACATGTATGCATAAGAAAAGGCATTGATTTTGAACTCAATTCCATTAGAACAACTTCTCTAGAAGACAAAATTCTTTACATAAAGCGAATGACATAAACGACTTTGCCTTACTGCCTAAAGCTTAGATCTTCCCTAGAAGTTCGGCTAATTTTCTCCCTACCCTAGTTTGATTCGTATTGCATGCTCAATATATCAGCTTCAACAGCTAACGTTTGCATGTATCAGTCACTTATCTCATTTGGGTGAGTACTTTCAACCTGTCTCTAAACCTATCGAAAGTGGTGCACAACCAATGAACCTCCCTTCTCCTTCTCTTCAATAAGCGTTTAATGATCTGAAGGTCTCGGTAAGGATTGCTGGGACCGGAAAGACTCCCTAGCTAAGCCGATAAAAAAGATTTGCAACTGCATCTTTTACATGCCTTAATGCTTTTGGGAAAATGACTAACCCGTATATGCCTAGAGCGAAATTGTCGATGCGTTTCTTCTCATTTAGGTGTGCCAGTATTAGATCTCGTAAGCTTTTCCAATTGATACACTTATTATCTCCTTTTACCTTGATCTGAGATGTAACCCACTATTCACTCATTCCGGTTGTGTTCATCAATCCTTTCAGAAAGGTTGGGACACATGCATCTTTCGAGTATGCCTCATCCACTTGAATCTTTGGGCAATGAATTAATGTGGTGTATTCTTCCATCGTGGGCGTCATGTCGAAATTTCTAATGTTGAATCAATTATATGCAGGATTCCAGTGTTGGGTGAGAGCTCGGAAGAGATGTTTGTCTATCTTCACCTCGCGTAAGTAGAGTAGGTCTTCGTATTCCCTATAAAACATTTGCTTTGTCTAATTATATCACTGACCCCGAATGTCTCTCAATTCTTACAAACTGTTTTGAGTCACCTTAATCTAAGTATGATCCCAGAATTCTGATAAATGCCCTCTTTTAAATTGTCCCCTTTCTCACGCTATCGTTCCTCTGACCATAAGCGTGCAGCCATGTTATCTTCCACTCTATCAAAAAATCCGTCTTCCATGACGAAACTGCCTATTTGGTAATCAAGCTTAAATCAATACATTTTCTTGTATGATGATGCAATGCAAGCAAAAGAAACAAAACAGAACAAGTTAGCAAAACACATCAATATCAGTATACAGGTATAGAACAAATAACCCAAGAACTTATCTTTGATAGTTGCTAAAAGGTTCGGTATGACTCCTTCTAAGGCAAGTACTTACGACTCATTATATGTGGTGTAAGCTTTAGAGTAAAGGGTACCCAAACCAGCAGATTCCTCAATCCTCACCCATTACAGGCTCATACAGATGAGTTCAGTTTAAGGGGACACATTTTCCACATGTTTACACGGAAGTGAAACTTAACCAAAACATGGGTACGGATGTAATTCCAAAAGCGATCCGCTATCCTGCATGGAGGTGAAAACCTCACGAAGGAGTAGTTTCCCGCTTCCACTTAAAATGTATAGTAATAGATGCAAATGAATGCAAATTTATACTAGCAATATCGACATAATATAACATCACACAAAAATGCAAAGGATCGTATTGTAAACAAAACCGAGTGTTTTAAAATTTTAACAAAAAGACCCAAAAATAATTGGCTTTTGGCTTGACTCTCTTTTATTTTTAAATTCCCAGTAGAGTTGCCAAGCTGTCGAAACATTTTTTTGAAAAACGAAAACAGATCTCAAAAATTATTTTTGAAATCGAAAATTGGGTGTCTCCACCAATCTTTTCTATTTGGTGTGATTGGGTCACCACAAATTGTTTAAAATCCGTTTTGAAAAATATTTTGGTCTTCGAAATCTAGAAAATGGGTTTGGGAATTGGTTACGTGAGAGGAAGGATTAGCACAGTCACATGCCCAAAATTGGTACCACGTCGATTATTATCCGGTCTTGGTCGTTAAAAATTTGAAAACTCAAGTGAAGTTCAGAATACGATCTTTTTACACAACTGATTTCATATGATTTTCAAAAAAATTAAATTTGAAGAAAAATGCCCGTGTGTTTTGAATTTCTCAAAGAATTGAAGTCGTGTCCAACATGTTAGGGCACGACGTTCTCGAAATTTCAAAATTGGAGGACATTTTAAAAGGTTTAAAAGAGGATATTCGATTGTATGAATTAAATGAAAAATCACACCCAGCACATTAGGGCATAATTCTTTGAAATTTTCACACGAAGGGATATTGCCTCATTTTGAAATTTTAAGGCACTCGGTTATTTCGAGTCGAAGAGGAAGAAACACGCCTAGTAAGTTAAGGCATGAGTTTCTCAAATTCTCGTAAATAACAAGATTTCCTTCATTGTTGATTTCAAAACTTTAAAAGTGTATTCAATTATTTCAGTTTGAAGGAAAAAATTGCGCCTAGTAAGTTAAGGTACAATTTTTTGAAAATTTGAAATAAAGGAATATTACCTCGATTTTAAAAAATATTCATATTTTGAAGAAAATCAAGAAATAACTTTAATTAAAATATTTAAATAAAAATGAGCATACAAATTAAATACAAGTTATGTAATTAATGAGAAAATTGAACAACATAAGGAAATAAGAATTATGCGGGTAAATAAATACGTAGAAATAAACATAAAATACAAAGTACAAATAAAAACACGAATCAGAAACATCAAATACAAAAATGAGATTAATTTAAGATACGAATAAAATAATCTAATTTTATGTACAAGGAATCAAAAAGGAACAAAAAGAGAAAAAAAAAGGGTAAAAAATGAAGTTTCTGAGAATTTATGGTCAAAACATAATTTTGGGAAGTTTAAGGGTTAAAATGTAATTTTGGGAAAGTTTAGGTCAAAATGTGATTTTGGAAAAGTTTAAGGGTTAAAATGTTATTTTAAGAAAGTTTAGGGTCAAAATGTTATTTTAGAAAAGTTTAGGGGTCAAAGTATAATTTTGGAAAAGTTTAAGGGTTAAAATGTGATTTTGGAAAAGTTTGGGTGTTAAAATGCAATTTTAGAGAAGTTTAGGTGTCAAAATATAATTTTAGAAAAGTTTAAGGGTCAAAATACAATTTTGGATAAGTTTAGGGTCAAAATATAATTTTGTGAAGGTACGAGGATCAAAATGTGATTTTGAAAAAGTTCGGGATCAAAATATAGTTTTTAAACAAAACAAGGACTTCTTGGACAATAAACCCCAAAAATGGCACGTGGTAGTTTCTCAGGCTTCCAAAAGTCAAAGGACTAAATTAAAAATGGAATAAAATTTCAGGGCAAATTTGAAATAAATTGAAAGATGTTAAAAGGACAAAATTGTATAAATGAAAAAATGCAGAGGGAGCACGTGCGTAAGTAACCTAAAAGTTAAAAACACATGGATCCTGGGGTCTAATGGATCGGATTGGGTCGGGTCATGGGTCTAATGCCAAAAGGGCATCCCTTTGGCACTTGGAGACCCTCCTCTAAACGGCGTCGTTTCGTAGCAAGTATTAAAGTCAAAATCTTCTTAAAATTTTCATTTTATTCATTCCATTTTCAAAAAACATTTCAGTCTTTCTCTTTTTTCTTTGAAGCTCCTTGCGCTGATCCCTTCGTTTGCCCTTCGGTCCACCATAGCTCCGTTGTCTGTCGCCTAGCTCTGATTAGTTGTATTATGGGTTCGATAGTTTGTTTTCAAGTATTGATAGAAGTTCCAGAGTTAAATTACATTGCTTTCTAGAACTTGTAGTTTCGGTAGTTAAATATAATGTATCGGTAGAAAGGGAGACTTGTATCGGTAGAATGATAATATATATCAGTAGAATTCTACAAGTTTTCCTGAGTCTTCACTGTTTTTTTCTCAGTACCTGTTCATACAAATATCGGTAGAAGGGCCTTGACTTCAGTAAAAATCATTAAATAAAATATTATTTGTTTTTAAATGTTTTTTTAAGGGTCGATCTTAATCATGTAGGCAAAATTTATAATTCAATAATGAAACTAAAATGAGTTTAGGTTTTAAATTTAATTTTTTAGGGCTTTCTAAATAGTTGTAACATCTTCTAGCTTGGGTCCGGCTATTGGATCGGGTAAGGGATGTTACATTCAGTGGTATCAAAGCTTTCAATTTAGTCGATTCTAGGTTGAGCTCGAAATTGAGTTTATAGGTACATGCGAAGTTGTGTCAAGTTTTGAGTTGGGATTTGGATGCTGATAATGATTGTCTTTATCTCATAGTTCTAAAAAGATGTCAGAAATGTCAAATAGCGAGAATTATCAAGAGATGAACTCTAGTGCCGAGTATACCAATGACATGGATGTGTCTGAATCGTTGACACCAAGTGTTAACCGAACTGGTGCTGAACAACCTGAAGGAGATGGAGGCAATAATAGATGCCAAAGTGATACAAACCTACTCCAAGCTATTGCGAAAGCTCTCCGACGTGTTACTAGAGCCACTTGTACTGTGATGCCTGGATCTACTACTTGTCGGGCTCCAATCAATGAACTATGAAGGTACAGAGCAACAAAATTTTTAGGTTTAAAAGGAGTTGACCCTTCAACAACTAAGATGTAGATGGAGTCCACTAAGAGAATATTACAACAGTTGGAGTGCACACCCCGTGAGAGATTAATCTGCGCTGTTTCTCTATTGCAAGGGGAAGCATATACTTGGTGGCAAACGACTACACGACACGTACCTGTTGCTAGAGTGGATTGGGATTTCTTTTAAATGGAGTTTCAGAAGAAATATGTTGGGGAGTTATACCTTAAAGAAAGGAGGCAATAATTTCTTTTGTTAAAGCAAAATGAAATGTTAGTGGTCGATTATGAGAGGGAGTTTTTACGACTCAGTAAGTATAACACCGAATTTCTTCATTCTGAGGCTAAGAAACGAGCTTAAAGTGCAGCTAGTGTCACATAGAATTTTTAAATTTGTTGATTTAGTAGAGAGAGTAAAGATGGTAGAACAAGCTTTGGGCCTTGATAAGAAAATTGAGACTATACGTTCTTTTAGGAAACGAACTGGAGTTGCTAGTTCACTTTCTCACTCGAAAAGAACCAGAGATTCTCGTGGTACTTGAAAATCGACATTTAAGTCTGAAGCAAATAGATATCGATAGCTAACCATGTTTGTGGGTAGTGTGCAAGATCCGTTTTGTGATGTGAAGATATTGGCTTGTGAGCATTGTGGGAAAAAGCATCGAGGTGAATGTTGGAGATTGACTTGAGTCTATTTTCATTGTGGATCGTTGGATCATATAGTTCGAGAGCGCCGGAGGAGTGATGCTACGACTCTTGTTCCTATTCAGAGATCTACACCTACGTTCAAAGGTCGTGGGATGAGTCGTAGTGGTTCTATCTCTAGATGAGGTACTATAAGAAGAAGTGATACGGTTACCCACCAATTAGAGGTTAGGAAAGCAACTCATGCTTATGTTGTTCGCACACGCAAGGAGGGGGATGCTACCAATGTGGTTATAGGTATCTTTCTGCTATGTTCTGAACCAGTTTATGCATTGATAACTCCCGGGTCGTCTCATTCTTACATTAATTCTGAGTTAGTTAAATCGAGTAATTTAGAGCCTGAAATGTCCAAGGTACCTATGATTGTGTCGAGCCCTTTAGGATAGACGGTGTTAGTTGACCGAATGTGTAACTGGTACCCGTTAGAGATTCAAAATATATCCTTCCCTATTGACCTTATGATCATGCCGTTTGGCGACTTCGATTTAATTTTGGGAATGGATTGGCTTTTTGAGCACGGAGTAATTTTGGACTGTCATAAGAAGAAGTTTGCGATTTAGAACGCTGATGGGAATTTAATCGAAGTGGATGGAGTTTTATCAAGTAGTCTAGCTCGAACCATTTCAGTGGTTCAAGCTAATAAGTTGCTTAATCAAGGTTGTGAAGCCTTTTTGGCTTACATAATTAATTTAGATGTCGTCGATAGTTAGATTAGTAAGATTAAGATTGTTTGTGAATTTCCTAATATGTTTCCTGAGGAGTTACCGGGATTGCCACTAGAGAGAGAAGTAGAATTTGCAATTGAAGTGCTACCTGGTATAGCTCCAATGTCTATATCTCCTTATCGCATGGCACCAACAGAACTTAAAGAGTTAAAAATTCAGTTACAAGATTTATTGGATCGGGGATTTATACGCCCTAGTGTGTCGCCTTGGGGAGCTCCAATTTTATTCGTTAGGAAGAAAGATGGATCAATGCGTTTGTGCATAGATTATCGACAATTGAATAAGTTAACCATTAAGAATAAGTATCCCCTTCCTCGAATCGATGATTTGTTTGACCAACTGAAAGGAGCTTCCATCTTTTCCAAGATTGACTTGAGATTAGGCTATTACCAGCTGAAAGTTAAGGAAAGAGATATTCCCAAAATAGCTTTTCGTACACGTTATGGTCATTATGAATTTTTAGTGATGCCATTTGGTTTGACTAATGCTCTGGCAGCATTCATGGACTTGATGGATTGTATTTTTCAACCTTACTTGGATTGATTTGTAGTAGTGTTCATCGATGATATTTTGATATACTTAAGGGCTGAAGTAGAGCATGAACAGCATCTACAAGTTGTTCTTCAAATTTTACGAGAGAAACGACTATATGGAAAGTTGAGCAAGTGTGAATTTTGGTTGTCAGATGCAGTGTTTTTAGGACATGTTATCTAAACAAACAGGATTAGAGTGGATCCAAAAAAGATTGAGGCAGTTGTTCAATGAAAAACTCTGAGAACTGTATCAGAGGTTTGTAGTTTCCTTGGTTTAGCCGGTTATTATCAAAGAATTGTAAATGGATTTTCGAAATAGCTACACCTTTGACGAAGTTATTACAAAAGGATGTCCCATTTGATGGGAGTGATTGTTTCCAAGAAAGTTTCGAGCAATTGAAGTAAATATTAACCGAGGCACCTGTGTTAACCTTATTAGAATCGGGAAAGGAATTTGTGGTATTTAGTAATGTGTCCTTAAACGATTTCGGTTGCGTGCTAATGCAAGATGGAAAGATGATCGCTTATGCTTCACGTCAATTGAAAATTCATGAACAAAATTATCCAACGCATGACTTAGAGCTGGCTGTAGTGGTGTTTGCTTTAAAGATTTGGAGACATTATTTATATGGTAAAAAATGTCACATTTTTATAGACCACAAAAGTCTTAAATACCTCTTAACCTAGAAGGAGCTGAATTTGAGACAACGACGATGGGTAGAACTTCTTAAAGATTATGATTGTGTCATCAATTATTATCCGGGAAAAGCTAACGTTGTAGCCGATGCATTGAGTAGAAAGGCAGCAGTTGAGTTACGAGTAATGTTTGCTCAACTCAGTATTGGTGATGACGGTAACTTGATGGTTGAGTTAAGAGTTAGACCAATATTGGTTGATCAAATAAGAGAAGCACAACTTTTCAATGTAAAACTGTTGAAGAAAAGAGAAATGGTTCAAAATGGTTCGGTAGAAAATTTCAGCATTGATGATCAAAATTGTTTGAGATTTTGTGATCGAATTTATGTACCTAATGTTGCACAGGTGAAAAGATTAATACTTCAAGAAGCTCACGATAGTCCTTTTGCCTTACATCCTGGTGGAACGAAAATGTATTACGATCTTTGAGAGTTGTATTGGTGGCAGGGAATGAAAAGAGAGACAGTAAAATTTGTGGCTAAGTGTTTGACTTGTCAGCAAATCAAGGCAGAACATCAAGTTCCTTTTGGATTACTTTAGACTATTTCAATTCCTGAATGGAAATGGGAGAGCATTACCATGGACTTTGTAACGGGTTTGCCTTTATCGTCAAGTAAGAAAAATGTTGTTTAGGTGATAGTTGATCGACTAATGAAATCAGCTCATTTTATAGCCAATAGAACTGACTGGTCACTTTTAAAGCTTGCCGAAGTTTATATTCAAGAAATCATAAGACTACATGTAATACCCGTATCAATCATCTCTGATCGAGATCCTATTTACTTCGAGATTTTGGAAACAATTGCATGAGTCCCTTGGAACGAAACTCAACTTCAGTACAGCCTTTCATCCTCAGACGAACAAACTATTTGAGCGTGTTATCCAGATTTTAGAAGACATGTTACGAGCATGTGTAGTTGATTTTGAAGCGGGTTGGGAACGCTATCTACCTTTAGCCGAGTTTGTCTACAATAATAGCTTTCAATTGAGTATTCAGATGGCTTCATACAAAACTTTATATGGTCACAGATGCCGAACACCTGTTTGTTGGACTAAGTTAAGCGAAAGAAAGATTGTTGGCCCTGAAATGATTCAAGAAACAGAGGGTACAGTCAAGTTAATTCGAGAAAGATTGAAGACAGCGTTTGATAAACATAAATCATATGCGGACTTGAAGCGATAGGACATCGAATATGTAATCGGGGATAAAGTGTTTTTAAAAGTTTCACCATGGAAGAAAGTCCTTAGATTTGGACAAAAACGAAAACTGAGCCCATGTTTTTTTGGATCGTGCGAAATCACAGAAAGAGTGGGATCGGTGGCTTATCGTTTGGCTTTACCGACTTAGTTGAAAGATACATGATGTTTTCCACGAGTTGAAATCCAACCCAATTTGTCATATGAAGAGGAACCGGTCAAAATCCTAGCTCGTGAGATGAAAGAATTGCGTAACAAGCGCATTTCACTTGTGAAAGTGCTATGGTGTAGCCATAAAGTTGAGGACGCTACTTGGGAACCGGAGGAAACGATGAGATCTCAATACCCCCACCTCTTTTCAAGTAAATTTCGATGACAAAATTTCTTTAGGGGGAGAGAGTTGTAACGACTCGAATCCATGGTTGTGAAATAGTTTGTTTTCGAACTCCGAGTTCATAAACCGGACCCGTAAATATTAAATAAAAATATTTACAGAAATGAATTGTAGAATAGGTGACCTTGAGTCAGTAAATTTAAGTGTTTAGTGTTTTAATTGAGTATAAGGATTAAATCGCAAAAGAGGTAAAATTTTATTTTATAAAAGGAATTACTAATGAAATGAAATTTGAAGGACCAAAGGGGCAAATTTTCCCCCTTGGAATCTTAATGCCATTAGGTGGCCATTTGTGGCTCTAAAAATTTGTTTTAAATTATGTTTAATTAAAAGAAATAAAATAAGAGAAGAAAATAGAATATAATGATGATATAGGTATGGTTGGAAAGGAAAGAGAAAAAAATATCTTCTCCTTTCTTGAGCTAGGAAATTCGGCAGAAGAATAGAAATAAGAAGCTTGAAAATTTGCTTTAATTTAAGTCTCAAATTGGTAAGTCAAATTAAGTTATTTTCTCAATATTTTTATGTTTGTGGAATCATAGTATATTAAGCTATAAAACCGATGTCATATTTCTTAAAATGATCAAGTGTATTGAAAGTTACCATTGTTGAGCGAATGGAGTTTTTAGAGTTATTGGAACATGCATGACATGGGTTAAAAGAGAAAAGAGGTTAAAGGATGAAATTAGTTATTATTTTAAGTGGTATGGATTAAATTGAGAAATTTATGGAATTAGAGTGAGAATGAGGAATAAAGAGTTAGTTTTTAATTAGAGTTAAATTAATTATGTATTAATGAGTGAATGTATATGTTTATTTCCATAGCTAACGTTGACCCTGACTCTTCAAAGAGAAGGGTAAAGACAAGGTTGTCGACGAATAGTTCGAAATTTACGGTTGCTATTTCTATAACTTAAACTAATTTATAAATTGTCATATTTTAATAAAATGTTCAATGTGAAAAATTCAGGTATGGTTACTCTATCCCATTAACTTGGTTTGGAATTTAGTAACGGTATGCGGACTTTGTGATTATTAATTTAAGTGTGAATATGCGAAGTGATGTGTGACATGAAAATATACATTTGTGAAATAATATCATTATCACCTTGAATTTTAAATGTATTTATGATGAAATTAGAAATTAAAAATAAAGAAATATTGATTGGTATTTAATTTGATATGTTTTACCCTATTAACTGTTCGAGCTGAGTCGGATATAGATGGCATGCCATAGGATAGGAAGAGTTTAGGGATTACTTCGACCATGAGTCAATGAGGCACTGGGTGCCAAGTTACTTTGGTTTAATCGATGAGACACTGGGTGTCATTTTATTATAGCGCTGGGCGCGATTTATTACTTCGAATTTATCCGATGAGGCACTGGATGCCAAACCGGTGTGTTGGTTGGATCCGTGTATCCGTCAGAGTCCGAGTCATGTTAATGGGGAACTATAAATACTAATAACTATGATCACATAAAATGAGGACACTATGAATGTTGTATTGAAAATCAAAAGAAAATAGGAATTAGTTATGCATGATGATATTATGCATGATGGATATGGAATGTATTGAGAAAATTAAGGAACGGTATATAGATATGCATGATGATAGCATGTATAAAATGGATAGGAATTGGGATTATAAAATGAATTGTGCATTGATGCTCAAAGAAATGATATTTGTATTTGTATTAAAGTAAATGCATAGTGAAATGAGAATTAAGAGATGAATATGATCAATGATATATATATATATATATATGTGGATAATATAATGGTTCATATGTAAAGTGACAAATATGGTATTTAACTTAATATGAATTAATATTAGATTATAACCTATATAAAATTTGTATATATATATATATATTGTTTAATGTTTAGTTATAGAAATACCACTGGGTAAATCTCATGCATGCGAATGTTTATCATGCATAGGATAGGTACTTTTGTAGATTCGCGACTCAGCATCCAAAGACAATCCCGCACTCCTACATTACTGAGTTTTGTTTTATTTGAATTGGCATGTACCTAGGATGAGTCTTGTTTTGAGGATGCCCTGAATTTATTGGTTGTAATGTTGTGGACATCCCTAATAATATTTTGGCAAACTATTGTATCATATTCTAATGATGTTAGTTCAAGTTGTTAAGTGTACGTCACAAGATTAGTAACTTGTTTCGGTATATATATATGGATAATATAATGGTTCATATGTAAAGTGACAAATATGGTATTTAACTTAATATGAATTAATATTAGATTATAACCTATATAAAATTTGTATATATATATATATTGTTTAATGTTTAGTTATAGAAATACCACTGGGTAAATCTCATGTGTGCGAATGTTTATCATGCACAGGATAGGTACTTTTGTAGATTCACGACTCAGCATCTAAAGACAATCTCGTACTCCTACGTTACTGAGTTTTGTTTTATTTGAATTGACATGTACCTAGGATGAGTCTTGTTTTGAGGATGCCCTGAATTTATTGGTTGTAATGTTGTGGACATCCCTAATAATATTTTAGCAAACTATTGTATAATATTCTAATGATGTTAGTTCAGGTTGTTAAGTGTATGTCACAAGATTAGTAACTTGTTTCGGTATATATATATGGATAATATAATGGTTCATATGTAAAGTGACAAATATGGTATTTAACTTATTATGAATTAATATTAGATTATAACCTATATAAAATTTGTATATATATATATATATATATATATATATATATATTGTTTAATGTTTAGTTATAGAAATACCACTGGGTAAATCTCACGCGTGCAAATGTTTATCATGCACGGGATAGGTACTTTTGTAGATTTGCGACTCAGCATCCAAAGACAATCCCGCACTCCTACGTTACTGAGTTTTGTTTTATTTGAATTGGCATGTACCTAGGATGAGTCTTGTTTTGAGGATGCCCTGAATTTATCGGTTGTAATGTTGTGGACATCCTAATAATATTTTGGCAAACTATTGTATAATATTCTAATGATGTTAGTTCAGGTTGTTAAGTGTATGTCACAAGATTAGTAACTTGTTTCGGTAGTCTCACTCTTGTACAGGTATAACTCTGATGGTTAGTTCAAGTTTCGGTAGAACCCATCATAGTATTAGTAGAAGTGTAGGGGAAGAATGTACTTTAGTTACTGACTTGTTTGGTGTCGGTAGAAGTCTCATTAGTATCGGTAGTTGTATTATTGGTTCGGTAGTTTGTTTTCAAGTATCGATAGAAGTTCCAGACCTAAATTACTTCGCTCTCTGGAACTTGTAGTTTCGGTAGTTAAATATAATGTATCGGTAGAAAAGGAGACTTGTATCGGTAGAATGATAATATCTATCGATAGAATTCTGCAAGTTTTCCTGAGTCTTTACTGCCTTTTTCTCTACGGGTACCTGTTCATACAAGTATCTGTAGAAGTGCCTTGACTTTAGTAAAAATCATTAAATAAAAGATTATTTATTTTCAAATATTTTTTTAAGGGTCGATCTTAATTATGTAGGTAAAATTTATAATTCAATAATGAAACTAAAATGAGTTTAGGTTTTAAATTTAATTTTTTAGGGCTTTCTAAATAGTTGTAACATCTTCTGGCTTGGGTCTGGCTATTGGATCGGGTAAGGGATGTTACACAGTCGCTGATATAAAATGAGAATTAGTTGGAACAACATGCAAACCATCCCGCGCACAATCTTCAATTTCAAAAGTATTCATCTCAACCCCAACCATATCCTTCAAACCACTACCATCCTTAATTACCCAAGAATCCAAAGGGAAGGCATAATTCACACGGGTTCTCTTAATACTCGTTAGTACCGACAAAGAAGCATTCCTGTCTCCATCCCCATCAATTCTCTTATGCTTACTACTTGAATCCAATGTCCCAACAACCAAATATCTACCCTCCTTGGCTTGGCGTTTCCATTTGGGCCGAGCACAGGATCCATTCCCACTTTCAAAGATAGACATCAACTCGTTAGACAAAGCAAGTCTTGTGTCATTCAAAGAGCTACCCACATCCCCCTCCTTATTCCCCTTTAAAACGGGACCAATAGCTAGACTTTGAGCCAAATTCAAATTACCACTTAGTTGCGGAGATGCCACAGTACCAGAATTCAATCCAACATCGAACACTGCAGTTGCATCCTCCACTAGGACATTCATCTCCCCCAACCTCAAATCACTCCTGGCAAGATGACCATCTAAATTACTGATCAAGAACTCCCCTTCGGATCCCGTGTAAACACATTGCGATGCAAATTTTCAACATGAGAAGCCAATCAGAAAATTCTCCTTACCAACCAAATTGGACTCAGCCTTAGTGCAACAGAATACTGAAATTCTCTTATCGACAGTTCCTTCTCTTCTTGTGTAAGCACAACACAATCTTTGACTCCATGCCCCATTCTACCACACCAAAGCAAAAAAATTGGAACATTTTCATATTTAAACGACACCCATGTTTTTTCTCCTGAGTCCACCGAGACAAAGACCCCCTATGTAAAGGTTTACGAACATCCACTGAAACTTGTAAACGAAAAAACTCCCCCAAAAATTTTGAGCGGAGTAAACCACCAAAAGTAGAGTCGGTTGTATGAGCCAAATCCTTTTTATCACTATTCGAGGGCAGGGACCAACTTTTAACTATAACGGGGTATCCATTAATTTGATATGTGCAATATCTATTGAGGCAGTCAATCTTTTAAAAATAACTAATTGCTTCCGGAATAATCATGGACGCCCAATAAGAATAGATTCTAAATCATCTTCATCATGAAACTCAATTAGGAAAAAATTTTGTCCCACAATCTTAATATCAATTTTTTTCCTCGTCTTTCAAATACTTTTCATCTACGCAGGAAAACTATTAGGATTATAGGTTTTCTTCGTCCATACAGAGCACACCAATGTGGGAATCGCATTCGAGATTAACTAACATTCACAAGCAGCAAGTTGTACCATCTCATTGGCCAACAAAGAGACCTCTTCACTAGCCATTGAAGACCTAAGCCACCACTACCTTCACGCCTCAAAACACAGTCGCCCTGTTCCTTTGAAGCACTTAGAGAGAACACTCTTGACCTTAATTTATTAATATTTTTAAGTTTTTGCTTATATATAATCTTCTTAAACCAAATGTTAATTTACGAAATTAATAAGTTTAAAAGTATCAAATTTTGGTTCGTCAATAAAATTCCAATAAAATATTTTAATATGTAAAAATAATATACTTTTTATTTTAGAAATATATTTTTTATGTTAAAGCTTAATTTTGAAAATATAAAATAGAAGTTTATGAAAACAAAAAAAAATTATGAAGTAACAAAAATTATAATTGACTTCTATGTGAGAGCAGTAAAAATTTTGATAATAATTTTGTTATTGGCTAACTTGAATTGGTTAATATATATGATCCCATAAATATATAATACGTAGAACTCAAATATTTATATTTTTAGTGAATTGCAATAAGAAGATAAATCCCTAACAGTAATGTAATTCGAATTTAAATCATATTTGAAGTGATAAACACTCTGATCATCAGATCAACACATGAAGTAGAACCCGAACATTTGGTCCACCTCAAATGCACCTTTTATCTACCATGGTTTGCATTGAGTTAAGAATTGGTTAGACTTGTCAAAGTTGTGAATTTTTTTTATATTTTAAATATTTAAATATTATTTTATTTGGGCACCAAATATTATTATCTAACAGCCACAATGACTTTTTTGTCCTCTAACTTTATAGAAAAAGTTATTTTAACTCTTATTTAATTTTTCATCTTTTTTTGTTTTGAATCTATTTTTTTTATCAAACCATTTCAAAATGGATGGAAAATTTTATATTTGTTGACGTGACATACATGTAGATTGTCACATGAATGATATGTAAGCATTTACTTAATTTTTTAAATTTTTTTAAAAAATATTTTTTAATAATTTTAATTTTTAAAATTTAAAAAAATTAATTAAATACTAATGTATCATTCACGTGACAATCCACGTGGCCCTCAAGCAAAATAGAAAATTGTTAATTTTTTTCATTCATTTAAAAATGATTTGACAAAAAAACACAAATATAAATATTAAAATGAATTTTTTTAAAGTTAAAAAGTTAATATTTAATATATTAAATTGTACTATTGAAAACTGGGAAAATGATTTGATAGTATGAATGCATGCATGAATTGATAGAATGAATTTAAGAGGGTGTAATGATTAGCCATGTAAGTATTTATAAGTGGATGTTTACCCCAAGCTAACTCACAAGCCGATTTCATTTTTTTAAAGGAAAATTGCCGACTTCTACCTAACAACAGCTTCAATGGGCAGTCCCCAAACCACTGAAAACCCCACAATAGCTGTTGATGAGGATGAAGAAAATGGAATTAGCACAGAGTGTAAGGAGTTGATTCATGGTTGTCGCAAGGAGAAAGGTTGGAGAACTTTACACCTGTATGAGTTCCAAGGGTTCTGGTGTCAACCCAAAGAGATTGATGCCATACTTTCTCTTCAGAAACACTTCCTGGCAAGAGACTCTGATGTGATCCTTGCTACCATTCCCAAATCAGGTACAACATGGATCAAATCCTTGGCTTTTACCGTCATGAACCGCAACAATGTCCCCGTTTCTGATGCAAACCACCCCTTGCTTGCTTCAAACCCTCATGATCTAGTACCTTTCTTTGAGTACAAGCTTTATGCCGACAACCAAAACCCCAACCTCTCCATCCTTCCCAAGCCTAGAATTTTCGCCACTCATATTCCGTTCGGTTCGTTGTCGGAATCGATTAAGAGTTCCAATTGTCGGATCGTATATGTATGCCGAAACCCATTGGACACGTTCATCTCCTCATGGCATTATATCAACCAACTGAGGAGCGAATCCCGACCTCCGATCCCATTAGAAGAAGCTTTCGACATGTATTGCAAGGGGGTGATCGGGTATGGACCGTTTTGGGAGCATATGCTAGGGTATTGGAAAGAAAGCCTGGAGAGGCCGAATAAGGTTTTGTTCATGAAATATGAGGACATGAAAGAAGATGCCATGTCCCATGTGAAGATGTTGGCAAATTTCTTGGGCCTCCCTTTCTCAGTTGAAGAGGAAAAACAAGGTTTGGTAGAGGAGATTGTGAAACTATGTAGCTTCAAGAAATTGAAAGATTTGGAGGTCAATCGAAATGGGAAGTCAATTAAGAATTTTGACAACAAGTACTTGTTTAGAAAAGGAGAAGTTGGAGATTGGGTGAATTATCTTTCCCCTTCAATGGTTCACCAATTGTCCAAAATTATGGACGAAAAACTAGGTGATTTTGGCCTAAAATTCAAGGTATTTTCAACTATATCTTGATCAACATGCAATCGTTTAATGCTTGGTTAGCCATTCATCTAAGTTCCTTTGAAAATGTTAAAAATGTCTAGTTTCAATAAGACTACTTTGTGTGATCAATGTTCAAAATGGTAATGGGAGTGAATCCGTACGTTGCATAATGGTTGGAATGTTTACCGTTCCAAATATGACCTGAATTCAAGTCGCGCTAGTTAAATTTTTGTTAAGACTTTACTCTTCTCTTGTAGTTAAAAAAAAAAAAATGGTAATGAGAGTGATGTTATTTTATGTTTGTAATTTCAATTTTTTTTTTCTTACATTTTATAGTGTGTAAAAGGAGATAAATAAAAAAATTACCATTACTTTCTAGATAATTTCTTTTGAAATGTGGAAACTATTTTTGTTTTACTTATAATTGTTTGGGTAAATTATCAAAATAGTCATTTCTGTTTGTCTCAGGTTATATTTTAGTTACTTAAGTTTGAAATGTTACGTTTTAGTCACTTACATTATCGCGTTATAACATTTTAGTCATTGAGCCGTTAACGGTGTAACAGTAAACTGATGTGGCACGTTAAATTATTATTTCAAACGAAAAGTTTAGGTTAAATTCTACAATTGGTCTCTATATTTTTTTTTCATTTTCAGCAATTTTTTTTTTTTTCTTTTTTTACATTCTCTTCTACTTCTCCCTCTGTTATCCTCCCTTCTCCATTTTTTTAACGTAGTTTTTCTATGCTTTCTATTTGTTAAAATTAGTCCACTAGCTTGTCTCATTCAAAAAAATTAAATTGTTTTAAAAAATAAAAGTATAGAAACTAGTTTTAACAAATGAAAAATATAGAAAAACTACATTAAAAGAAATTGAAAAGGAAGGAAAATAGAAGTAGAAGAGAATGAAAAAAAAGAAAAGAAAAGTCAAAAGAACATAAAAGAAAAAATTAAATTGCTCAAAACAAAAAAATATGGGGATTGATTGTATAAAGTAACCTAAAAATTTTGTTTGAAATGATGATTTAACGTGCCACGTTAGCTTATTGTTACACCGTTAACGAAAATTAACGGCTGGGTGACTAAAATATTTCAATACATTAACGTAAGTGACTAAAACGTAACATCTCAAAAATAAATGACTAAAATATAATCTGAGGTAAACAAAAGTGACTATTTTAATAGTTTAACTTAACTCTTTAACCCTTAAATTTAACTCTTTAACCCTTAAATTAAAAAATATATATATAATTAAATACACTCAAACTCAATATCTTCCTACTAATTATTAAGATAACAATCCAACTAAAACTTAATCAATATTTAATTTCAAAGATTGTAAGACATCTTTATAATGAAAAAGGAAATAGGTCATTCTCCAACATTAAAGACATTAATTTTCTATTGAATCTTAAATTGATTGGCATGGACATTATTATCAATATAAGAGGACGTGAGTTCGAGAGAATTGAAGTACATTATCCTCATATTTATGAGTTGAGGGGGAGCTATAAATAATTCTAAATATTATGTTAAAAAAAATAGATATAATCAAAATCTATAATGTAATTATTAAAAGAACTTTTATAAAAAAACAAACAAACCCTTAATAATTGATTGTTTTGACTTTTGATAGAAGGAATTATATAGTTTTCATGGTTAATATTATTTTTTATACAATAATACAGGTGAAATATACTAACATATTTCGAATTCATATTAAATTGATATTTAATAAAAATTTTAACCATCGCTGGATATAAACTCAAACTCAACATTTGTGAATAAGCAAGAGATGGACTATACAAAAAGTACAGTTGTGAGGACCATAAAGAAGCTGATGTGGTTAGAATGGATGGTCAAAGTATCACATGTTTATAAAGAGTAGGATAAGATTATTGATGTCTTACCTACGCTTGTTTTTTCAAGACCATTGGGCATGCATACGTTTTTATAGCTTTATAATGAGTTAATTCGATGCCATCTTCCGAAGAATTAGTAGACAGAGAATAATTATGATAAGATGTATTGTACTCTCCTCTCCCTCATCAAATAAATAAATAAAATTTGTGATTTTAATGATACCAAACATTTTTTTTAGCCACCATTCAATTATATGATTAGACTGTTGAATTATGATTCTTATTTAAAGTTAAATTTAAGAAATGATTTTTTAATTAAATTTTATTTATTTGTTTCAGTTAAATTCTATTAATTTGTTTAAGTCAAATTTTTATTAGTTTAGATTATTTTATTATTATTTGATTTAAGAATTTAGCTTATAAATAAACTCTTTTACAACCTTAAAAAGACACCCATTAGAATTTAAACTCTTAACACTTTTGGAGAATTTAGTGCTTACGTTTTGAGGGTTTTTTGTTTTCAGGTTTTCGGAGTTTAGTTTTTATCTCCATCTTTTATACTCTTCGTTATTTTGCTATTATAGTAAAATTATTTTTACTCGTGATTTTTTATCCTCTTTGGAGGGGGTTTTTCACGTCAAATTTGTGTATTCAATTTCTCAATTTCTTCCGCTATTTTTATTTATTCGTTGCTTCATCGGGTCGATCCCCAACATAGACTATAGTGAATAAAATATTTAAATAAATAAATCTAATAAATATTGCATTTAGAAAGTTGCTTGTCTTTTTAATTGAGTCTTAGTTCGATTGGTATGGATGTTGTTGACAATGCAGGAGTATGTCAGTTCGAGCGCGCTGAAACGTATTATCTTCCTATTTATGAGTTGGTAAGGGACTATAGATAATCATAGATATTGTCTCAAAAATAGTAAATATGATCCGAATGTATAAAATTATGATTAAAATGTGTTTTTTCGTGTATTTATTATATTATATTTTAAAAAAATATTTTTAAATAAAAATTAATTTAAAAAATTAAATATGAATAGGTTGATTTGGATCCGAATTTATTTTTCTTAAATAGGATTGGGCTTTGACAAAAAAACAAAATCATTTTTTGGGCCGTGCTTGAAAAATTGGTTTACATACCTTGTATGAATCTAGTTCGATCTATGAGCACCTCTAATTATTACTCAACTGATTCGATACTCGATTTACTCATAACACTAAAATTCAATGTGCACAAACATTTTAAGCAAAAATTCAATGTGTTATCATAATATTGCAAGCAGACTCTTGTAATCTACTACACATTATTAAAAAATTATTTTTATTTTGAACATAAATCTTATTATAAATTCTTATCATATTTATTTTTTATATAATATTTAAAACTATTCATAGTCCCTCTCAATCCTTAAATAGGAAGATAACGTGTTTCAATGTATTCGTACCCACGTAAACATTTTTAAAAAATCAATTATTTTAACTTTTAAAGAAAAAAAGTTATCTACTCATTGAATTTAAATTTTTTCCAAAATACTCTAAAATAATTTATCTATTATTTATTTATATTATCTTCAATAATATTATTCAAAGAATAAAATTAAATATATTATAAAAATAACATTATCGTTTTTCAAGCATTATTACGGGCGTTTGTTATAAAATACTTAAATATTTAAAATTATTAATTTAAATAATTAAATTTTCAGATGTTCAATCAAATTGTACTATTTCTTAGCGAAGTTGAATAATTTTTAGAGATGAAATTAAATTATATATTTTTACGATAGTAAAGATTAATTTTATTTTTTAATAATTTATATTATTATAATTTTTAAAAGATTCAATCAAATTTTTATGATTTTTAAGAGATTAAAATGTATTTTTATATTTATTAATTTAAAATTTTATAAATTTTAAAAAAATTTAAATAAAAAATTTCTATTTTAAAAGAACTGACCCCTGTCAATCCTTGACTCCACTCTTTATTCGCCTTTATTATATGATAATTAAATAATCAAACATATAGTATATTTCATTACCCAATTTAGCTATAAATTGTTTGATTATGTACACGCTTTACTTTAATGTTTTAAGTTTTTTCTCATTATTTGGCGTTTTTTTATTATAAATTATTTGGGTTCTTTTTATCACAACTTCTTTAATCCTTTCCAATTCTTAATGTCATTTCATGTCTGTTTTTAATATAAAATTATCAAATTTTTTAATTACCTTCAGCAATTAAATATCTTAAAGTTGCAGTAAATATTAGATTGGTCATCTACGTTGAATCAATCATTTGGTGATTGCTTAGAGTACTAACTGCTTGAATGTAAGTATCTGATTAGAGTGGCTATTTCATTGTCGTTGCTGCTGTGATGAATAAACTAAAAATAGAGTAAACAAATGACAAATCCTGAAAATGAGGTTAGAAAAAATTAGTACAGTAAAATCACGAGTGTTCATGTCCCATTTTGAATTAATGTTGTGAAAATTATACCAAATAACTTGTTCTGATTTAGTGGTTAAAAGTTTTGTTTGTGTGTGAGCGTTACTGTGTTCAAATCTTTTTCCTTAAGATTTTATTAATATATTTTTTTAACCTCAGATTTTGAGTATTTTAAATCAAAAGTCCATTACAAATGCAAAATTCATATCCAAACACTTTGACCCAATTACATTTTAAATAACCCCAAGTCCAATTTACAACTTGGCCTAAATGCTCATATTTTTGAAAAATCAGCAAACCTTAGTTAGCAAGTTGATCTATTACCGCCGCTCATCCTCACCAACTAGCTGCTGTCACGTCACCCGCCACCACCACCACCACCACCAAAAGCTGCATCATTATTGCACCTGCAAAGACAGAGAAGACAAGATAGAAAGAACAAAAATACATTGTAACATTTGGCAATAAAAGCCATGAATCAATTTGTAAAAAGTGTCTTTTTTCTCCCTTTTCGATTTCACAAAAAAGATACGAACAGATCAATAAAACCAAGGATTTTTCAAGGTATTTTCTTTTTGTTATTTGCAATCTACATATATATATATAACATATATATTCGTTTTTTTTATTTCGAAAATATTAAAAAATAAAATAAAAAACCCTAAAAAAGGGAAATCAACGAGATACGAAAGGAAATAAACTCAAAACTTGGAAAAGAATCATTTGTTTTAAATCTTTTTCGAAATCTAGAGCTAAATCTTGATAGATCTAGCCCCGATCTATGTTTTAAACAAAAAATACAAAAAGAGGAAGTTTTCTTACCTCCGACCACCGTGGTCGACTGTCGCCAGCATGGAGGAGTGGGCGATGATGCCCCGTCGGAGCCATAGCCGAAGAAGGGGAACACCCTTCAGCCTTTGAGAGAAAATAGGGGTGGGGGAGAGTTTTTTCAGAGAGGGTGAAAGAATGAATTTTTTAAGATTATTGATTTATATAAGGCACCAAAACAGCGCTGTTTTGGCTTAGGTGCCCAAGCCTCAAAACGACGTCGTTTTGGCCCCTGACCCGAAATCCGACCTAGACTCACTTGGGATCCGAGTGTTTTCATGTGGAGGGGTAAATTTCCCCTTTGGCCCTTCCTCATTTTTTTTTGGCGATTTAGTCTTTTTCTATATTTTTAATTTATTTTAAATTTAACCTAATAATTTTAAATAATTTTCAATTTAGTCCTTTGATCTTAGACCTCCCTATGTTGCCACGTGTCAAATCTTTGGGCGAATTTCTCGTAAGGTCCTTGAACTCTTCAAAATTCCATTTTAACCCCTGAACTTTCTAAAAATTATGTTTTGGCCCTCAAACTTCCCAAAAATTATGTTTTGGCTCCCGAACTTTTCAAAAATTATGTTTTGGCCCTCGAACTTTTAAAAATTCAAATTTGGCATTCGAACTTTCCAAAATTTAGTTTTTGACCCCGTTTTTCTCTTATTTTCACTTTTTTGCCCCAAAATTTTCAATTTTGTTTTAATTTAATCCTTATTTTCATTTCTTCTAAAATTAATCTTGTCTTTTTATTCTTGATATTTCGATTTAAATTTTCTTTCGCATTGCGTATTTTGTTTATTTTATTTTTATATATTTGTTTTGTGTATTTATTACTAGTATAATTTGCATTTTCTTCATATTACACAATTTTGTCATTAATTGCACAATCGTATTTAATTCACCTGCTCATTTTAAAAAATATATATTTTAATTAAAATTGTTTTTCAATTTTCTTCAAAAATATAAATAATTTTAAAATCGAGGTAATATTCTCTTATTTCGAGATTGGAAAAATTGTGCATTAACTTACTAGCCATGGTTTTTCTTTGAATTGAATTAATAGAATACATTTTCTCAAAATTTTAATTTTGGCAACGAAGGAACGCTTGTTATTTTCAGGAATTCGAGAAACTCATGTCTTAACTTACTAAGCGTGTTTTTCCTCTTTGACTCGAAATAACCGAGTGCCTTAAACTTTATTTCAAAAAAAAAGGCAATATCCTTTTGTGTAAAAGCCCCAGAAAAATTATGCTTTAACGTCTTGGGTATTATTTTTCGTGAAATTTGCACAATAGAATATACCATTTTAAAATTGTTAAACACCCATTAATTTGAAAATTTCGGGAATTTTGTGCCCTAACGTATTGAACACGACTTCAATTTCTTGATTAATTCGAAACAAACATGTATTTTTGTCATCAAATTCAATTTTTGAAAATTATATCAAATAAATCATGCATTTAGGGATCGTTTTTTAAATTTTACTCGAGATTTCAAATTTTTACATTAAGACCGGAAAAATCGACTAGGTACCAATTTTGGAAATGTGAGGGTGCTAATCCTTCTTCAGACGTAAATTGACTCTCGAACCTGTTTTTTGGATTTTGAAGACCAAAATGTTTGTTAAAACGGATTTAAAACATTTTAAGGTGCTCCAATCACACCAAATAAAAAAGATTGGTGGCGACTCCATATTTCGATTTTAAAAATATTTTCGAGACTTTTTAAAAAAAACGTTTCGACTGCTTGGCGACTCCACTGTGGACATTTTTAAAATAAAAGAGAGTTAAGTCCAAAGTCGATTATTTCTGGGTTTTTTTGTTAAAATATTTTTAACTCGGTTTAATTGAATATGCGATCCTTTGCATTTTTTTGTGATAATATTGTATTGATACTGCTAGTATAGATTTGCATTCATTTGCATATGTTACTATGCCCTTTAAGTGTAACTGAGAAGCTACTCCTTTGTGAGGTTTCCACCTCCGTGTAAGATAGTGAATCGCTTTTGGGATTACATCCGTACCTATGTTTTCATGAAGTTTTCACTTTCGTGCAAACATATAGGAAATGTGTCCCCCTAAATCGAACTCGTCTGTATGAACCTGTAATGGGTGAGGATCAAGGAATTTGCTGTTTTAGGTACCTTTACTCTAGAACTTAAATCACATATAGTCAGCCCTAAGTACTTGGCTTAGTATAGAGCTACACCGAACTATTACCAGTTTCCTAAATGCATAGGTTCCTTATTTTATATTTGTATTTTGTTATCGTACTAACTTGTTTTCTTTTGCTTTTTGCTTTTTGCTTGCATTACATCCTCATATAAGGAAAGGTGTTGATTTAAGCTCGATTACTAAATAGAAAACTGGTAATAAGAAAAAGAGTTTCTTGATAAGGTAGAAGGCAGTATGGTCGTGCATATATGGTTAAAAGAAGGATGAAAAACTTATGATTTGCCAGACGATAAGACGAAAACGAAGACCGCACAGCAAGCCAAACTTTGACCCAAGTACGAGAAGTGACTGATCACTTAACCATTCAAGCTGACATTTTGGACCAAAAATCAGAGATGAACCAGGGCTAAATTGGATGATTTCCTACAAAAATTAAGGCTTTTGAACACTAAGGAACGACCATATATGTATCTGCCTTATGTAAAAGATTTTGTTTTCTAGTAAAGTTGTTCTAATAGAATTGAACTATGAGTCAATACCTTTCCTATGCATACATGCATTCATAAGCACTGCATTTTATTAACATGCATTTAATTCCATGAAATATCCATAATTAATTAATTAAAATTATAACAGTTACATCGAAAACCATTGAGAACTCGTACCGTTACCATACCTGTAAAAAAACAAAAGCCATAGAATAAAGGCTAGAAAAACTCGAGCAAATTCAAAGAGATATGCAAGAACAGATGCAAGCTCAATTGCAAGAACAGTTGCATGAACAAATGACAAGAATGCATCGAGAGATGAAAGACCAGATCATTGAAGCCCAAAGAGATATGATTAGCCAATTAGCCCAAATGATGAAGGGCGGGGTTGACAAAAGGAAAGGTCCTGCGATAAATCTAGCGGAGGAAGGCGAAGATCCCATTAACCCCAAGCTTTACACCCCCTCACAACCAAGTTCCACTTGAAACATACACACGAGGAGTGACAGTTACCATAAGAGCACAACAGCATACTACTGGTACGTCAGGGCCAGCTAATTATCCAATGGGATTGGGATCCAACCCCGAAGATAATGTCACAAATCCTGGTGTCCCTAACTTAGATGAAATGGTAAAACAGATCTTCCTAAGTGATCGCACTATGAACGTCACATCAAATGTGCAAGCGAACACTTGTCGATGCAAGTATAGTTGATAGGTGTAAGCTATCAAATATCGATCTCATAGAGATGGCTGTCTATGTTTAAAATTGTCGAAGCAATAGAAGTTAAAATAAGAAGAATTACTAGGAATAATGTCAGTGCAATTAAGTCAAAGACTGCACAAATACAAGAGTTAAAACTATCAGTGCATATTTTGTAAAACTGTAATACAAAATGTCGGAGCAATTTAATAGAAAATGAAATGAATGTTGAAGATATTTTGTCAATACAAATTAAGAAAATTAAAGAAGTAAAATAATGATAAAGAGATGGGGGATCCTTGGCTTGATAAGTTGGCTAACACTAAATGTGACTACAAGGTAATTGGTAGATAAATTGTCGCTGCAATCAAGATTAATGAGATCTCACTACTTTTGACTTCTCTGCTTATCAAAGACTTAAAACACTTACATTAGCCACACCTTTCAGTGCTGGCAATGCTTTGCTGATGGTATTACAAATGTCATATATTTTCTCCCTAAATTTGGGTATTAATTGTCTCTTTTGTAGCATATTTAGCATGCATCATAAACATTTCATACTTAGTTTTTATATTTTCTAACTCATTGCTAGTTGGTTTAAATTCTTGTTCTTTTTACCTCTTTTTGTACTAATGTCGTCGCAATCAGCCTACATATTGTGTCTTAGAATTGTTAGTGCAAGAACTCATCTCAGAAGATTAATGCTGGAAGAAGAATGCATCCAAAAGTATAGCTTGGAATTGCGACCAGAGATATCGATGCATTGAATTCAAGCCACAAGCACATCTGGAAGCACCAGCGCAAGAATTTCACACATTGTCACCGCAATTAAAGAGTTCAGATCGCAACCAAAGATATGGCGATAATCTGCAGATTTATGAAGATCGCACCAGATCTGCATGAGTGCACAGCAGGACTGTAACAAATTTTGCCAACTATAAATGGAATTAGATCTGAGAAAAGATAATATCTATCATTCTTGAAGTCAGAAAGCATTCAGAGTTGCGGCCACAAATTGGTGTAGAAATGCGGCAAATTGTTGGCGCAATTTATAAATTGCGTCGACCTTCTGCAATAGTCCCGTAAACAAATCAGATTTGCATAGCTATCAATAACAAACTTTTACAGTTGTACAAAGTTGTTGGATCTGAGAATGGAGAAAATTTGCAAGTTCTTGAGCCTATAAATAGAGAAAAGAAGATGAAGAAAAATCATTAAGGAGTGAAGAATTTAAATCCAAAAATCTTTCAAATCTTCAAGCAAGCTACCATGGAAGCTTGACGTCGGAGGAGGGTGAGCTGATGGAGCAAGTGTGCAGCAACTTCTGACAAGGAGTGCTTGGTGCTAGGCAAGAGGAACAATTAGGGAGTAGGCCTAGTACTCTAAAGATAGTAAGCTTCGTTGTACTCTTTAATTCTTCTTAAACGATGATGAATTTTGATGATATTAAATGAATACGAGAGTATCTTTTGATGTTAGATCATTTTGATTCTTACTTTACACTGCTTATCTGTTTATTCTTGGATCTAATCGCTCTAAACAGAAAAGTGAAATTGTAGTACACCAATATTGAGAGATGCGGTGACAAGTTAGATTAATAAGTGGGTTAGGTGAGAGCTGCTCGAGACTAGGATAGACTCTAGTTACTTGTTCTTGGATACACATCGTTACTCGCACCGAGAGGTGGAGTGATTGTATTTGAGTCGGGATTAAGTAAGGAGCTGTTGTTGGTAAGAACTCAAAGGGACTTCATTGCATCAACATTCCATATATATTTTACCTTGTCGACGCATCTAGCGTTGCTACTTGGTGAAGTCAGTGATCCACTCTAATTCTTGACACTTGATCACACATTTACTTTTATGCATTTAAATTAACAACACTTCAACAAAACTTTGATTTACTCTAAGTTGCTCTAACAATTAACTTTTATAATTGCATTGACATTATTGATTATTTTAGTCTGCAGATTTGATATATTGCATTGACATCCTTACTCACATTTTACTTAATTTCTGTATTAATTGCTCCGACATTTAAACATTAAGAACCCATTTCTTGTGGGATCGATATCCGATAGAATTGTATATAAACTATACTTGCATCGACGTGTGTTCGCTTGCACATTGCTGTGACGTAAAAACACCGATCAAGTTTTGGCACCGTTGTCGACGAATGGCGTTTGTTTGATATTTATTTTTATCGTTGTATTTATTCTTTATTATCTAAATTTTATTTGTCACTAACTTGTTTACTTTTACATATTTCTTTTAGTGAAATATGGCTAGGAACGAGGTATATAGAACATCAAGATGTTAGATGAGTGATGCTATAGAAATGGAGCTAGATGCCATAAACGCCGAGGTATCTTCTTTGACTAATATGTGTAATTCAATGTAAAATGCTATGGAAATTTCAGAATGGAAATTTGCCGAGACAAGTTGTGATTACTGTGGAAGTAACCATGAGTTTGAACAATGCCTATCAAATCAAGCAATTGTGTACAACATGAGGAATTTCAGTTGGAATGAAAATCCATATTCCAACACCTACACGCCAGAGTGGGAGCAACATCCAAATTCTTATTGGAACAATCAAGACCCTGGAAGTATAGACAATGATGTTAGATTCGAGTGGACATTGCACAATTATGATCAACCTTTGTCAAGACAAAATATCCAGCAAGACGAAGCATCAAAGTTTTCATCAATTGAAAATTTATTGAGACAATATATTGCAAAGATTGATGTTGTGCTTCAGAATCAAGCTGAATCCATACGAGCTCTAGAATATCAATTTGGCCAGATTGTGGGCACAATGAATTTGCGACCAGAAAAAACTTTATCGGTTGATATTAAGAATTTGATATCACAAGGGCAAGAGCATTGTGAGGACACCATTCCCGAAAGTGAGACTTAACTAAATGAAGTTATTAGAGATGCTACAGCAAAAGAAGATAATTTAGATCTCAACGATGGACAGATGTCAGCGCAACCTGAAACGCAAACTGTAGCTGAAGAGGTTAAACAGAATATTACGGTGATAGAATCAGATCATTTTTTCGCCATAATTGCAACAGCAAAACAGCCTCAAAAACATGAAGACACATTGTTAAAGAAGAGAAGATTGGGAGATGTCGAAGCAATCGCACTTACTGAGTGGTGCACTGTCATGACAATTAAATCGCTCTAAGAATTTAAGGATCCCAAGAGCTTCTTAATACCTTATTCCATTGGTGATCGGTATAATGGAAAATCATTATGTGATTTCAACGAAAGCATAATTTTGATGCCTATATCAGTACTTAAAAAGTTACGAAATTTGAAAAAGCGCAAGAAAGAGTGGAAATTTTTTGGGATTATGTGGAGAATAAAAGCATATGAAGCACTTCAGGAATAAGTAAACACCATTGTCGACGCATTATGATTCTATTGTTAACACATTTTACATTTCCTTTTACCTTTTTCACTTTTACTTGTTACCTTTACAATTTTATGCAGGAATAAAAAAATCATCTTTTTGTCGATGCATCACAAGCACAACTTGTCGACGCATTATATAATGACTCAGCAAAGCTTTTTCAGCAAGAATCATGCCGGTTGATTTTCTTCTATCTCCATCCGTTGGATCAAGCAAAAAGGTTGTAAACCCTTCTCTACTGACTTCATGCTTCCCACTCACAATCACTATTGTTTTTACATTCATCATCTCAATATTCTTAAAGTTTTTCTGTAGTTGTCTTTTTACCTTCCACACATAGCACTATGGTGACATTTGATCCCATGTGCCTTATGCATTCAATCCTCAAAAGTCACCACATCGATGGTGAAATTTTCCACAACCAGATTGCTAAAGCTACTTCTAAGAGATGGTGAGGAGGTGCTAGAGAATAAAAGCCCCTCAATGACATCTCAGTAGAGAGAATGGCGAGAGGGTAAGAGACACCGATAGTGAAAGAAGCACCTAAGAAGAAGGAGAAGGGAAAGAAGAAGGACAAACATGAGAATGCACCCGCAGACCCTCAATTGTGTTAGAGGTTGGCTGCAATGAAACTAAACATTGATCACATCGACATGCGCCAGATTCGTATTATCAGCACATTGAAAGACATGGACTACAGACAAAATCTATTGTATGCGTACATAAGAATATGAAACAAATCTATTGTCAACGTGAGAAGTCTGAGCCCAAATCCTCTACCAGAATTCCCTGTCTTCCCACCTATTATTAAGGAAGCTACCTCATCCTCCGACTAGTCTACTCTTGATGGTAGGTCCCAAAATGTTCCCTCTCTAAAAAGAATCCACATTTCATATGACGAGGAGCACGAGGGGTATTCTAATGCTATGGAATATTGTTACAGAGCTATAATCAGCTTGTTTAAAGAAAAGTTCTTGAACAGCCTTCGGGTTAATATGGCAGAGTAAGCAACTATGGTTAAGGAGGTGCATACTCCAATTGTATCCATGGGTGTGGATGCATAGGAAGACACCGAAAAAACATCACTAAGTAGGAACAGTCAGAAGAAGGAGAAGCAAAACAAGAAGAAGGCCAAGAGAATGAGAAGGAAAGAAAGGAAGACTTTGAGAAGAATTTTGTAGAGAAGCAGGAGGAAAAGCAAGATGATGCCCCGATAGATATCATTGAGGATATTGTCGAAACACCCGTAAATGTGAGGGCATCCAATGCAAACGTGGCTCCACCTGAAGTGAGCCAAGCTGAACCAGTTACTAGCAATGCTGAAGATTGTAACCATTTGGCCATAGTGCCTTATACAGCACCACTTGCAAAAGTCCACCCATCAGATGTAACTGTCGATGAGGCCGCCACCTAACCAACTAAAGAGGAGCAATCCACTGATCTGGTTAGTACAAAGGAACGAAGGAGGAAGTGCACCAAAGACAAGAAGTAACGCAAGGAGGAAGGGAATCGCATGAAGAAAAAAGATCAATGCAGCGACATCTTTGGCTGCAGCGCACTGAGTTAGTTTTTTTTTTTAGCACTTAGTTTAGTTTTCATGCATATCATGTAGTTGTAGTATAATTTTCCATGCATTATTAATGTCATATTTTTATTTGTCGCTGCATCTACATTGGCATTGCATTTCCATATATATATATATTTATTAATGTCAATGCATTGGGGACAAAGCACACATTAAGTTTGGAGGGAGATAAAGTGAAATGGAAGTGCAATTACACCCACATATTTAAATTTTATTTGTTTCTTTGGTTAATGAAAATTCACAAAATTTCAACTTGAATGTGCTTACAATTTTTATCTTAATGCGTAATTCTTGAATTGTTTGGATGTTGATGTATATATTGGATGAATATGAATGAATGACGAGTTTGCTATTTTTGAATGAATGATTAGAATTGTTTTAGCAAATGAATGATTAGTGTTTATGTTTGAATCTTGAAGTAATTAACTCGTTGCAGCAACATTATATTTCAAGGGAGAACATTACACCGCAGGTCTAGAAAAATCATCTAGCAAAAGACTATTATTGCAAGAGTGTGTGTTGGTGCAATTACATACCTCTTAGGGTTTGTTGCACCCCATCGTTACTACCCATGAATGAAGGTAGAGTAATGTAATGACATCTCTCAGTCACTTGAAAAAAAAATTATTTATGATAAATGTTGTATTGGTTCAAGGAAGATTAGGATTCAATACATGTCACTAACATTTATGAAGTTGTAGTTCTTAAATATTCATTTCTATAAATTGTCAGTGCATTATTCTATCACATGAATACAATTTGTACATTAGAAATTTAGAGAATTCAAGTTGTATGGATAATGATTGCGGTGACATTTTTGCTTGTGACCTTGTTAATTTTTGTTTACTTGAGGACAAGTAAAAACTTAAGTTTAGGGGTGTGATCGTATTAAAAATGACATATGTTTTCACCCTAAATTTGGGTATTAAATGTCTCTTTTGTAGCATATTTAGCATGCATCATAAGCATTTCATACTTAGTTTTTATATTTTCTAACTCATTGCTAGTTGGTTTAAATTTTTGTTATTTTTACCTCTTTTTGTACTAATGTCGCTGCAATCAACCTACATATTGTGTCTTAGAATTGTTAGTGTTGGAACTCATCTTAGAAGATTAATGTTGAAAGAAGAATGCATCCACAAGTATAGCTTGGAATTGCGACCAGAGATGTTGACGCATTGAATTCAAGCCACAAGCACATTTGGAAGCACCAATGCAGGAATTTCACACATTGTCGCCGCAATTAAAGATTTCAAATCGCGACCAGAGATGCGGTGACAATCTGCAGATTTATGAAGATCACACCAGATTTGCGTGAGTGTACAGCTGGACTGTAAAAAACTTTGCCAGCTGTAAATGGAATTGGATCTGAGAAAAGATGAGATCTATCATTCTTGAAGTCAGAAAGCATTCAGAGCTGCAACCACAGGTTGGTCTAGAAATGCGTCAAATTGTCGGTGTAATTTATAAATTGCGTCGACATTCTGTAACAGTCCAGTAAACAAATCAGATTTGCATAGCTGTCAATAACAAACTTTTACAGTTATACAAAGTTGTTGGATCTAAGAATGGAGAAAATCTGTAAGTTCTTGAGCCTATAAATAGACGAAAGAAGATGAAGAAAAATCATCAAAAAGTGAAGAATTTAAATCCAAAAATCTTTCAAATCATCAAGCAAGCTACCATGGAAGCTTGACGTCGAAGGAGGGTAAGCTGATGGAGCAAGTGTGCAGTAACTTCTGATAAGGAGTGTTTGGTGTTGGGCAAAAGGAACAATTAGGGAGTAGGTCTAGTAGTTTAGAGATAGTAAGCTTCGTTGTACTATTTAATTCTTCTTAAATGATGATGGATTTTGATGATATTAAATGAATACGAGAGTATCTTTTGATGTTAGATCATTTTGATTCTTACTTTACACTACTTATCCGTTTATTCTTGGATCTAACTGCTCTAAACACAAAAGTCAAATTGCAGTACACACGACATTGAGAGATGCGGTGACAGTTAGATTAACAAGTGGGTTAGGGGAGAGCCGCTCAAGACTGGGATAGACTCCAGTTACTTGTTCTTGGATACACATTGTTACTCACACCGAGAGGTGGAGTGATTGTATTTGAGTCGGATTAAGTAAGGAGCTGTTGTTGGTAAGAACTCAAAGGGACTTCATTGCAACAACATTCCATATATATTTTACCTTGTCGGCGCATCCAACATTGCTACTTAGTGAAGTCGATGATCCACTCCAATTCTTCACACTTGATCACACCTTTACTTTTATGCATTTAAATTCTCAATACTTCAACAAAACTTTGATTTACTTTCAGTTGCTCTGACAATTAACTTTTATAATTGCATTGGCATTACTGATTATTTTAGTGTGCAGATTTGATATATTGCACTGACATCCTTACTCACATTTTACTTAATTTCTGTATTAATTGCTCCGACATTTAAATATTAAGAACCCATTCCTCGTGGGATCGATATTCGATAGAATCGTCTATCAACTATACTTGCATCGACGTGTGTTCGCTTGCACATTGCTGTGACGTAAAAACACCGATCAAAAAACTTGATAATTTAACTTCCATTTGAGAAAAAGTGGCTAGAATTCCTTCGTGCCCTAAGCAACTTCCGTTGTCTTGCTTGTTAATTTAACTTGTCACTGCACCTTCTAGTGACTATGACTGCAATCGCACTTCCGTGGTCAAAATAATTAAATCCAAAGATAAACAGTTAAAAAGATTTGAGCAAAAATCAAAATAGATCTAACATTAAGAGGTACTTCCATACACAATTAAAGTCATCAGAAATTATTAACGTTTATGAGGAAATACAGAGCAAGTTTAGGCATTCTATTCCTAGCCTACTAGAACTCTTCCATAAATGCTCCTCTTACTTCGCACTTAGAACACTCCTCGTCAAGAGTAGATGCTGCCTTCTCGTTGCGTTAGTTCACCCTCCAAGGATTTAAGCTTCCATGGCAGCTTACTTAAGAAAAATCAGAAATGAAATTAATTTCTCACGAGCTTGATGATCCCCCTTTTTCTCTTCTCTCTCTCCTTAATATTTATCTTCACTGCCCAGTACAGGTGTCCTTTTCTCAGATCTAACTTCCTTACAGCTGTACAAGTGAGTTAATCCAGCTGTACACTCATGTAGATCTGGTGTATGCAGTAAGCAGTTGCAGGTTGTCGCGACATTTCTGGACACAAATTTATGCTTTAATTTACTGTGACAACTTTGACATCCTCATGTACTGGTACTTCTGAATATGTTCACACAGAAAAATCCATGATGTGATCTAGAAGTACTTATGCAGTGACATGTTTGGGCGTAATTTTGGATCAAATTTGTAGCGATAGCTTTGAACACTTTCCTGCTTTGATCTTCTAAGATAGATCCCTGCACTGACATCTCAAGACGCAAAACTGACACTAAATGTAACGACATTAGTAGCGTAAGTCGGATAAAACAGAAGAAAATTAAACCAAACATCACTAACTTAGAAAATGCAATTACTAAATATAAAATTTTGAAAATGCATGCTAAACATAATACAAAGGGAACAAATTATAAGCTATCACCTAGCAGATGGAGGAAAAATATAAGCTGTTGGAAGAAAAGATTGAAGCGATACATGGAGCTGAAAATTTCTACAGGATGGATGCTAAGGAGTTAAGTCTGGTCCCAAACTTAATGCTTCCTCCCAAATTCAAGGTTTCGAAGTTTGAAAAGTATAATGGAACGAGCTGTCCAGAAGCTCACATCACCATGTTTTTGTAGGAAAATGGCAAGATATGTCGATAATAACAAATTTCTCATTCACTATTTTCAGAACAGTTTGGTAGGGTCTGCGGCTAAGTGGTACAATCAGCTAAGTCGTACAAAGATTAATTTGTGGAAGGACTTGGCTCGGGCCTTTATGAAGTAATATGGACATGTCACTGAAATAGCTCTTGATAGAATCACATTGCAAAACATGGAGAAAAAGCCAAATGAAAGCTTCAAATAGTACGCCCAGAGATGGAGGGATGTGGTAACTCAAGTTCAGCCACCACTGACTGAGAAAGAGACGACTATGCTCTTTATTAACCCCCTAAAGGCACCTTATCTTAATAATCTACTAGGGAATGCCACTAAGAGTTTCTCCAATATGGTCATGTCCAGAGAAATGATCGAGAGCGTAATCAAAAGTGGGAAAATCAATACTAGAGAAAGTGCAAAGAGGTTCACTCCCAAAAGAAAGGACACTGAAGTAAACAACACGGGCCTATACAATAAGACAAGCTACTGAAAGTCGGTAGTAATAGCACAACATAGGGCTATAACAGCTAACAACAGAGGTGCTCCAAGACAGGAACCCAAGTCAAATAAAGAAAGACCTCAATTTACTCCTATCCCCACCACATATAAAGAGCTTTATCAGAACCTATTTGACACACATATTATGTCACCATTTCCATGTAGAACCAATGCGACCCTCGTTCCCAGACTGATATGATACGAATGCCCAATGTGAGTTTCACAAGGGAGTAACAGGGCATTCGATCGAAAATTGCTTTACTTTTAACAAGCTGGTCGAAAGACTCATCAAAAGGGGAATATTAAGGTTGGATGACCTGACAAGGTCTAACATAGAGGAAAATCTGTTACCCAATCATTCGGATCAAGGGATAAATGCAATGGTCAAAGATAGAAGCATTAATGCCATATCCGAAGAAAAGAGTGGAGATGAAAATCTGTTAGGGATTCAACCTTATGCTTCTGGAAGCATTCTAGATAATTGGACTGTAGAGGAATTCCTCGTAGCTTTTAGGACCTTTTTAGAGTGATACTCAAAATAGCCCGAGAGCAATATGAATATTTTGTAAAGGGCACATGACCATTCTCAGTTATCTTTAATGGAAAATGCATTTTCTATCCTGCTTGGCAAAAATTTCGCTAATTATTCTTTCATTCTTATCCAATTCAACAAACAAATTCGTTTATACACAAGTTACACAATCGATCATTCTTTAATACATCCATTCTTGTCAAATTTGACAAACATTTACACTCATACTCATACCATACAATCATTCATCTTTAAATTTATTTTGTTCTTTGCCCCTTTTTACTTCTTTGACAGGTCTTCAGATATCAAAGATATGAGTGATGCTGATACTGACTCAAAGCCTCATTTTGAGATAGATATGTGTCTAGAGGAACTTCAGGGCTTTGAAGATGATCAAAATTGTAACTTTTCTATCGACTTGTTAAGAATGATAAAATAAGATGAAAAATAGATCTTACCTCATAAAGAGTCAGTGGAAGTTGTAATCTTAAGGAATGAAGACGAGAAAAAATAATAATTGGGATAACCATCTCTATGGAAACAATGCAAGATCTTATTGAGTTGCTCCAAGAGTTCAAAGGTTTTCCCGTGGTCCTATCAAAGCATTTCGGGTTCAAGGAACTGATGTCATGATGCAAAGGCTCCCATAAAGGAAAATACAATCCATTTAAAATAGAAACTTTGGAGAATGACAACTGACGTGTTATCAAAAAAAAAGTTAAAAAAAGAGGAAAAAGAAGGAAAGAAAAAAAGAAAAAGAAAAGGGTTGAGATGATAAAAAACCTGCAAGGGGCATCTTAAAACCCAAGAAAAGGAAAAAGAAAAAGAAAAGAAAAGAAAAGAAGGAAAAGTCAATATGAAAACCCGTAAAGGGCATCTCCTTCACCTCTTCACACAATGACCTTTTTCTATGCGGAGCATGGATGTCATCGGGCCAATTTTGCCAAAGGTTTCCAATGAGCATAAATTCCTCTTCGCGATCAAAAATTACTCTACCAAGTTGGTAAAAGCTGCTTTTTACACAATACCTACAATAAACAAATTTTCGGAAAAGATTACATGCCAATGCCAGAAAGGATCACATTTGACAACACATTGAATTTGAACAAACAGCACAAAAGCAAGGGTCTACTGTAAGTTCAAAATCAAACATCACAAATTTATCACCATATTGCCCAAAGGTGAATGGGGCAACGGAAGCAGTTTCAATTGACCTACGCTTATTAAACATCTATCAAGACTTTGCTGGGGCAACACCTTTCCCGTTGATTTATGGAATGGAAGCAGTCCTATCCATTGGAGTCGAGTTTTTTTCCCTCCAAATTTTGTTAGAATTGATGAAACAGAATAAAGCCAATTCAGATATGATCAGTTACACTTGATCGAGGAAAGGGGGCTAAAAACTATCCGACATGGTTTGATGAACTAAGAACGAATTATATGGGCTTTTGACAACAAGGTGTGCCCTAGAGAATTACATAAAGAAGCTTTGATTTTGAAAAAATTTCACCTACAAAAAGATTTCCAAGGAAAATGATTTCAAAATTAGAAATAGCCCCATGAGGTGAAGAAAGTCTTTTTCTGGTGGAGCTTTGATTTTAACCAAAATGGACGGCAAACACATGCCTAACCCTGTGAACTCTGATTCGATAAAGAAGCATTTTACCCAAAAAAAAGAGAAGATAGAGAGAAAAAGGAAAAGAAAAAGAAGAGGTCAAGATGAAAACCATAAAGGACGTCTTGAAACCAAAGGGATTTTTGAGTTGAAAACCCGAAAAGGGTGACTCAAATTTGAAGCAAAAAATGGACTTGAAATAATCGTTTTCCTCAAACGTAATAAGACAGAGAAACTTTATAATTTTAAAGCACAGACAAAGCACACCAGGTCTTCTAGACACATATCAGACTCAGATTGATCCTCGTTAAATCGACTCAGAGACACTCATACTTTGATATCTGGGCACCTAATATTGTTCCTTATACTTGGAAACTTTCTTTGGCCAATGTTTGCAACTCTTACCTTTGAATTTTGTCCTCAATAAAATTTGACGTTATTCTTTCATAACCTTGTTCAAGCATTTTGCATTAAAAATAACGGATAATGGACTGACACAATATAAAGCATACAAGGACCCATGAGTATTGCTCTAAAAAATTTTAAATGATATAGGGACCTGAAACAGGACCATCAGTTATAAGGACCCAACTTGAAACTAGTTTGAACTAAGACTATTCTACCAAGTCTCATCACAAACCTAGAAGAGGACGGGGTAGCACACTAGTAATAGAACCTAGACAAAAGACAAAACATGTCAATCTAAGGAAAAAAAATCATTTTCGAATGTAACATTCATCATGCACATTCATTTAGTTAGGAGCATTTGACACATTCTAATCATGACATCCTAATAATTTGGCCTGCATAGAGGTCCATAGAAGCATATTTTACAGGTCTCATTCCCATAAAATGGCGAGATGAACTGAGGAAACATTGAATCTTATACCCTAGAGCATGGAGGGAAAGATTGAAGCCGCAATGACGAATCTTATACCCTGAAGATGTAAAAAAGCATATTGAAGCCGCAAAGGCAAATCTCAAAACTGAAAATGGCTAGATTGAAGCTGTAAAGGTGAATCTTATGTCCCTAAAGTTAAAAAAGAGAAGATTAAAGTCGCAACAATGAAACTTCAAACCCCATCTTCTTAATGAGATACAGAGAAGTGGATCAAAACAATGAAGCAAAGCTCAACATCCTTGGGGTTACAGTGGAGTAGAGTGAAACTTCAAACCCATCTTCCTAATGATATACAAAGAAGTGGATCAAAACAATGAAGCAGAGCTCAATGTCCCTGAGGTTACAGTAGAGTGCAGCGAAACTTCAAACCCCATCTTCCTGATGAGATACAGAAAAGTGGATCAAAACAATGAAGCATAGCTCAATGTCCCTGAGGTTACAGTGAAGTGGAGCGAAACTTCAAACCATCTTCCTGATGAGATACAGAGAAGTGGGTCAAAAAAGGTAATAGATCTCAACGTCCTTGAGGCTACAGTGGAATGGAGTAAAGTTACATCATCATCTAATCTTTTACCCCTAAGTCAAGAAGGGCAGATTGAAGCTACCATCTAATGTTTTACCCCTAAGTTAAAAGGGGCAGATTAAAGCCATCACCTAATCTTTTACCCCTAAGTAAAGAGGTGTAGATTGAAGACATCACCATCCAATCTTTTACCCCTAAGTTAAGAAGGGTAGATTGGAGACAACACTATCTAATTTCTTACCCCTATCATGGGGCAGATTGAAGCCACCATCCAATCTTTTACCCCTAAGTCAAGAGGGACAGATTGAAGATACCATCCAATCTCTTACCCTGACCATGAAGCAATCTAATATTTTACCCCTAAGTCAAGAGGGACAAATTGAAGACATCACCACCCAACCTTTTACCCCTAAGTCAAAAGGGGCAGATTAAAGTCACCATCCAATCTTTTCCCCTAAGTTAAGAAGGGCAGATTGAAAACACCACCCAATCTCTTACCCCGACCATGGGGCAAATTGAAGCCATCATTCGATCTTTTACCCTTAATTCAAGAGGGGCAAATTGAAGACATCACCATCCAATATTTTACCCCTAAGTCAAGAGGGCTAGATTGAAGACATACTATCCAATTTCTTACCCCGATCATGAGGCAAATTGAAGCCACCATCCAATCTTTTACCCCTAAGTCAAGGGGTGCAGATTGAAGACACCATCCAATCTCTTACCCCAACCATGGGGTAGATTGAAGCCATCTTCCAATCTTTTACCCCTAATCGAGAGGGGGAAATTGAAACTATTATCTCACGAAAGCGAATCCTTTTGCAATGGAGCAAGATGAAGTTACAACACCAAATCCCTAAAGTGTTAGTGGATTGAATCAAAGACTATAATAGCGAATCTCAAATCTCCCTGAAGTTATAGTGGAATGGAGTGAAGCTACAGTAGCAAATTTTGTCATTTTGAAATGGCATAATGACAAAATTAGCCACTAATGTTTGGGTGTTTGGTCACTTTGGCCCTTAAAGTTTTTTTTGGCTCACTTTCATACATAATCTTTGTTTTTTTTTTGGTCAAATTGGTTATTTATTAATGGTCTTGCTGACGTGGCCGTTAGTTAACTAGCGATGCTGACGTGGTAAATTTATTTTCCACCTAGGCAAGTTCACATATGCAGCTGCTTATGTGGCATTATTTTGTCTTATATGCCACATCAGCAAATCATTTTAAAATTATTAAAATTATTTTTTTAAAATATAGAATTATTAAAAAATTATTTTAAAATTAATTTTTAAAATATAAAATTTTTAAAATTATAATCATCATCATCCCATTAAGTTTTTTGGGTTTTTTTGTGTTCCTCTTCCCCTTATTTTCCTTCTTTGGTGGTCGTTTATCGGAGTTATTCCGGTGGGTTGCTCGACGTTCAACACGACATGGAGGCTTTGAAAAAGTTTGACCGTGTGTATGGGTATGGAGTTTGGTCCAAAAAAGAATGGGTTTTACCCAAAATTGACCCCGATGAACTCCTCCCTTCCCTTACCAGATGTAGAATTCCTAGTCATGGAAACTGGAAAAGAAGTTGTTTATATAGTAGTTGTTGGATATGGAAATTCCACTTGTTTTTAAAGCCACAAACTGGGTTAAATACCAGGCTGAGCATATCGAGAAATCAATGAGAGACATTCTTCTGAATTAATATTGTTCGAGATATTGGGATGGGTGGGTCTTGAATTCAATATTATGGCACCCACAAGGTTTTAATTACTTGGAATAATAAGATAGGACCCAGTTTTGAGCAACATTTTGTACATTTGCTCTGCATCTAATATTTTCTAAAAGGTGATAGGTGTACAAGAACCCTAATACCAATGTTCAGCCATTAACAGGCCATAATCACTTTTTACGGCTTCTATTTTATATGCCTAAATCAAAATATGTTTCCTAGACACTGCAGAAGAAGAATGTGAGAAGAAGAAGTGATGTTAGATGGAAAAATGGTAAGCAGAAGAAGTGGTGTTAGATGAAAAATGAGGAAGAAGATGAAATTGGGGAAGAAATAATGGGAAGAAGATGAAGTTGAAATTGAAAATTATTTAATAAATTTAATAATTTTATATTTTAAAAACTTATATTTTAAAAAAATAGTTTTAGTAATTTTAAAATCATTTGTTGATGTGACATATAAGACAAAATAGTGCCACGTCAGCAGTTGCATACCTAGACTTGCCTAGATGGAAAAAACTTTGCCACATCAACACCGTTAGTCAACTAGCTGTCATGTTAGCAAGACCGTTAAAAAATGACCAATTTGACCAAAACCAAAGATTATGTATGAAAGTGAGCCAAAAAAAACCTTAAGGGACAAAGTGATCAAGCACCCAAATGTTAGGGGCTAATTTTGTCATTATGTCTTTTGAAATTGCCTTGGGGCAGAGTGGAATTACAACACTAACTCCCATCTTCTTAAAGTTGTGGAAAAGCTGATGCGATGAAGTTAAGCGACCAATGAAGCGAAACGTGGGTTACTTGAAGAAGAAGCGCCGAAAAAGCCAAATCCAGTGGGATAGGACAAAATTGGTTATCCTTTCGTCTTTACTCTGTCCCCATTACACAGTAACGAGCAAAGAGGGGCAGCTGTTAGAGCCCAATTTTATCCGGGCCTAACTTCAAACCCAAATGGACAAAACAACTTTTTGTTTTAATTTAAATTTATTTTATATCAAAAGTTCGTTACAAACCCAAAACCCAAATCCAAACACTTTGACCTAATAACATTTTAAATAACCCCAAGCCCAATTTACAACTTACCCAAATGATCCATATTTTTGAAAAAATTAGCAAACCCTAGTTTGCAAGTTGATCTACTGCCGTAGCTCACCCTCACCAACCAACTGCTGCCACGTCACCCACCACCACCACCACCAGCATCGAAAGCTGCCACCATTTTTGCACCTGTAAAGACAGAGAAGACAAGAAAGAAAGAAGAAAAATACATTGTAACATTTGACTATAAAAGCCATGAATCAATTTGTAAAAAAAAGGGTCTTCTTTCTCCCTTTTTGATTTCACAAAAAAGATACGAACATATTAATAAAATAAAGGATTTTTCAAGGTATTTTCTTTTTGTTATTTGCAATCTACATATATATAACATATATATTCATTTTTTATTATTTCAAAAATATTAAAAAATAAAATAAAAAACCCTAAAAAAGGGAAAACAATGAGATACGAAAGGAAATAAACTCAAAATTTGAAAAAAAAAATCATTTTTTTAAATCTTTTTCGAAATCTAAGGTTAGATCTTGATAGATCTAGCCCCGATCTATGTTTTAAACAAAAAATACAAAAAGAGGAAGTTTTCTTACCTTAGACCACCGTGTACGGTGGTCGACCGTCGCCAGCGTGGAGGAGCAGGCGGTGATGCCCAGTTGAAGCCATGGCAGGAGAAGGAAAGCACCCTTCGGCCTTTGAGAGAAAATGGGGGTGGGGGAGAGTTTTTTTTATAGACGGTGAAAGAATGAATTTTTTTTAGATTATTAATTTAAATAAGGCACCAAAACGGCATCGTTTTTGGCCTAGGTGCCTAAGCCCTAAAACGATGTTGTTTTAGCTTCTAACCCAAAATTCGACCCAGACACACTTGGGATCCGCGTGTTTTCGTGCGGAGGGGCAAATTTCCCCTTTGGTCCTTTCGTATTTTTTGTTTTGGCAATTTAGTCCTTTTTTATATTTTTAATTTATTTTAAAATTAACCCAATAATTTTAAATAATTTTCAATTTAGTCCATTGATCTTGGACCTCCCTAGGGTTGCCACATGTCAAATCTTTGGGTGAATTTCTCGTAAGGTCTCTGAACTCTTCAAAATTTCATTTTTAACCCTCAAACTTTCTAAAAATTATATTTTAACCTATAAACTTCTCAAAAATTATGTTTTGGCCCCTGAACTTCCAAAAATTATGTTTTATCTCCTAAACATTCCAAAAATTATGTTTTAACCCCTAAACTTTTCAAAAATTATGTTTTGCCCCTAAACTTTCCAAAAAATATGTTTTAGCCCCCAAACTTTCCCCAAATTATGTTTTGACCCTCAAACTTTCCAAAAATTCAAATTTGGCCATCTAACCTTCCAAAATTTTTAATTTGTCCCGTAAACTTCAAAAATTTCGTTTTTGACCTCATTTTTCCCTTATTTTCACATTTTTACCCTAAAATTTTCATATTCGTTTTAATTTAATCTTTTAGTTTTATTTCTTCTAAAATTAATCTTGTCTTTTTATTCTTCGATATTTCGATTTGAATTTTCTTTCGCGTTGCGTATTTTGTTTATTTTATTTTTATATATTTGTTTTATGTATTTATTACTCGTATAATTTGCACTTTCTTCATATTGCACTATTTTGTCATTAATTGCACACTCTTATTTAATTCACATGCTCATTTTTTAAAAATATATATTTTGATCAAAATTGTTTTTCGATTTTCTTCAAAAATATAAATAATTTTAAAATCGAGGCAATATTCCCTTATTTCGAGATTGAAAAATTTGTGCCTTAACTTACTAGGCACGATTTTTCTTTGAACCAAAATAATAGAATACCCTTTCTCAAAATTTTTAAATTGACAACAAAGGAACGCTTGTTATTTTTAGGAATTCGAGAAACTCATGTCTTAACTTACTAAGCGTGTTTTCCTCTTCGACTCGAAATAACGGAGTGTCTTAAACTTTATTTTTAGAAAAACGAGGCAATATCCTTTTGTGTAAAAGCCCAGAAAAAATTATGTCATATTGTACTGGGTATAATTTTTCATGAAATTTGCACAATAGAATATCTCATTTTAAAATTGTTAAACGCCCATTAATTTGGAAATTTTGGGAATGTCGTGCCCTAACGTCTTGGACACGACTTCAATTTCTCGATTAATTTAAAACGAACGGGCATTTTTGTCATCAAATTCAATTTTTGAAAATTACATCAAATATGCATTTAGGGATCATATTTTAAATTTTACTTGAGATTTCAAATTTTTACATTAAGACCGGAAAAATCGACTAGATACCAATTTTGAGCGTATGAGGGTGCTAATCCTTCCTCACACGTAACTGACTCCCGAACCCGTTTTCTGGATTTCGAAGACCAAAATGTTTGTTAAAACGGATTTAAAACGTTTTAAGGTGCTCCAATCACACCAAATAAAAAAATTGGTGGTGACTCCATATTTCAATTTTAAAAATATTTTCGAGACTTTTTAAAAAAAAAATGTTTCGACAATTATTTTGAATTAAATATTTTTTTTCTCAAAATCCTTTCTTTTCCACATTCTTTTCTATTTTATTTCATTGTGGCCATTTATCTTTATTTTTTTTTCTTTCTATTGGACTATTCTTGAGCAATTATTTTCTCTTTTGTGAACCATTCTTTTGTTATTTGGTGGTTGTTGTAGCCCAAATTAAATCTAATACCCAAACTCAATTACAAAGACCTAATAGGCCCAATTTTTGAAGAAAAAATTTCAAACCCTGATCTATCACTTGCACCAGCCGCTGTTGCCCCTTTCATTCGGTTGCCGCCACATCAGCACCACCACTAATCACTTGCACCACCACCACTAACACCTACAGAGGAAAAGACATTCATTTAGCTGTAAAAAAATAAAATATGATGATTGTAATATTTTGGCTATAAAGCCAAACTTGAAATCTATTTGTAAGGGTTTTGAACATGAAATGAAAAATCAAAAAATACGAGAAAGTCTTTGCAAGCATTCGAAATAGCAAGATTAGCAAGGTATTTTATTTTTATTTATACACAATATATATGTACTTTTTATTTCAAAAATAGTAAAAAATAAATATAAAATATATATAAAAATAAATGCTAGGGTTCGTTCTTCCCCCTTTGATTTTTTACAAAAAAAAAAGATCGAACACATGAATAAAAAATAAGAAAAGGTTTCAAGGTATACTGTGAAATGGTTGCATATGTATTTTTATTTTGTATTTTAATCTTTTCTTTTATTTCAAAAATATAGAAAATAGAAATAAAAAAAACCAAAACAGAAAAGGGCTCTCAAAGACGAAGGGTTAATTTAAAAAAAAAAAAAGAAATATAGTACCAAAAGATTTGTTTTTTTTATTTTCAATTTTAAAGTTTAGATCTAGGATTGGGGGTGGTGGTGCTCGTCGGGCCAAGTTCGACTATGGGAGGAAGCCATGAAGGTTGAGAGAAAAGAAGAAAGTTGAGAGGCTTTTTGTTAAAACAAAAGAAGAAATGAAAATTTTGGGAAAAAAAAGTATTTAAATACCCATGTAAAACGATGTCGTTTTGTGCAAAACGATCCGATCCACCCACCTAGGATCCACGTGTTTTCATGCAGAGGGGCAAATTTCCCCTTTAGTCCTTTTGCATTTTTATGTGTTGCAATTAAGTCCTTTTGTGGTATTTTAATTTTATTTTAATTTTACCCACTAATTTTAAATTTTTTACAATTTGGTCCTTGATCCAAAAATGACCCTGGGGCTGATATGTGTCAAATTTTTGGCATATTTTCATTTAAGCTCCTGAACTCTTCAAAAAATCCATTTTGACCCCTTTTTTTTATTTTTACTTAAAATTTTATTTTCTTTTGAATTTATTCCTTATTTTTTTTCTCTTAATTTTACACCATTTATTTCTTGATTTGGCAAATTAGGCCCCGTCTATTTTAAATTTTTTTGAATATCACCCTTTTCTTTTAGTTTCTTTAAAATTTGGTCCTTTATATATATTTTTTGTTCATTTTTTAAATTTATTTTGTATTTAAAATATTTAATTATTTTTTGCATTTAAATACAAACATTTTAAATTAATCCCTTTTTTATTTATTTTATTTTTGATAATTTTTTTATTTGCATTTTCTTTCGCATTTCGTATTTTATTTATTTATCTTATGTTTATTTTGCATATTTATTATTCGTGTAATTGCACCTTCTTGTTATCCAATCTCGTCATTAATTACACACTCGTATTTAATTTACATGCTCATTTTTTATTTAAATATTTTAATTAAAATTGTTTTTCAATTTTCTCTAAATATACAAATAATTTTAAAATCGACTCAATATCTTGTGGTGTGAAAACTTCAAATAATTATGCCCTAACATACTGGATATGATTTTTTCATAGAATTTGCATAATCGAATATCCTCTTTTAATTTTTTTTTAAAATGTCCTTTAATTTCAAAATTTCGGGAATTTCATGCCTTAACGTTTTGGACACAATTTCAATTTCCCGATTAATTCGAAACAAACAGGCATTTTTCTCATCAAATTCAATTTTTTGGAAATCACACGAAATAAATTATGCATTTAGAGATCATATTTTAAATTTCACTTAAGGTTTCAAATTTTTAACAATCAAGACTAGAAAATAATCAACTAGGTACCAATTTGGAGCGTGTGAAAGTGCTAATCCTTCCTCACATATAATCGGCTCCCGAACCCGTTTTCTTAATTTCGAAGACCGAAATGTTTATCAAAATGGATTTAAAACGTTTTAAGGTGCTCTGATCACACCAAATAAAAAAGATTGATGGCGACTCCATTTTCCAATTTTAAAATATTTTCGAGATTTTTTTTTCAAAAAAAAGTTCAAAAAAGAAAAAATGTTTCGACAATGGTCATTGTCTATCCTTGTCGATCAATTCCTTAGTCTTGTGTTAATTTGTGTGTGGGTAAAGGGGCTTTGACATGGTAAGCGCAGTCTTTCTTGAATGACGTTAGTTCTTTGTGAAAATACGTGATTATATATGTCAGTTTGTTCTTTGCGATGATAGTGTGTGTTGTAATCGTATTTTTTATTATTATTTATTTTATTTGTTTTGTTTGTTTAGAAATATTGTTAGCTGAGAATTTTGAGATAAACAATCCTCCAGCAACTTAGTTCTGTCGATTGTTGCGGGTTCTTCGATCGAGGTAAGTGCCCGAATGATCTTGAGGTTGTTTGATAGTGTTTACGATTAGAAATTTTGATTGGGTTGTGAGAGTTGAGGCTAAGAAGTTTGTTTTGATGTTAATTTTAGGGTTTAAACTACTCGTTCTTGGATTAGTATTGAAATTAATTCGAGTGTGTTATTCTAATTCGATATATCGATTAGAAATCGAAAAAACCCAAAACCAAAAGTTGTTTTCGAATATGCTCTACATCACACGGCCATGTGCCAGACTGTGTGGACCATACGATTTGGGCTATTTGGGCTGTGTGGGCTACACGGGCTAGCCAGTTGAGCCATGTGGGCTCAGTTTTTTTAAGTTTTCACTTAGACTCGTTTAACTTAGAAATCCGTAATTAGACCTCTCGTGGGGTCTGTATGTGCTGTAAGGTATGTGAAAAATACATTTATATTCTTTGTTTTGATAATTTTGAAAGTATGATTATGTATGATAAGCATGATTCAGATTAATAAATTCTGTGTAGGTTATTTGATATAATATGTGTTAATGACATTTACATAAGTATGTCATATTTTTTATTCGTTACGAATGTATGTTGGCATGTGTATTAGGGTGGGTTTTGATATGATGAAGGAAGTGTTTCTGGCAGTATTATTGCAAATTATGGCGGTTAAACCGCAATATCTGTTTGGCAACTCAACTGCACCATTATGAGTGACATACTGCCATGACTTGATGTGATTGGACGGATGGACTCTTGTAATCCTAATTGGTGTGATTTGTTGGACGGGGTTGGTGTGTAGCGGATGGGGGTGAGATCTGTGTATGTATTTGTATCTGATTATGAACACACATCTAATTCTGAATAAGAGATTGTGTTTGAGATTATGATTATGAAATTATGAAATTTCGTTCTAACATATGATTATGAAATATGACATTTTGATCTGTTATAGGTTTTTGGTAATATGATATGTCGATTACGATATATAATACACTCTAATATGCTATATGATAAGATTTTGATTTGTTAAACGGTATGGATTCTATATGTTGTGTGATATGGAAATTCTAATCTGATTATTCGTGTTTGCATGCTTCTTAAGGAAAAATTCTATTTATGGCCTGAGTCACACATTGGGCTTCTAGCTCACTCGTTTAATTTATATGTTTTAGGTGAACTACAAACTTAGGATCTGACGCTATGCAGGAGCTCAGATTGTTTTCTCAACTAATTAATTATGGTGATTTACGTTAGTATTTTTTTTTCTGAACTTTTGGGATTGTAATTTGCTTTTGGGCTTTGCTTTTTGGTTTTTGTGTTGTTTTCTGGAATTTGGTATTTTATTGTTAAACTACAAAATCGTACGATTTACTGAACTAAAAATTTAATTTTCAAAATTAAAACTTCAGAAATTTTGGTTGCAAAGATTAAGTAATCACTTTCCTAATATAGCAACCTCTAAGTTTCCCCCTAAGAACTTAGTGAGTAAAACCACTACCTTTAGTCCCTAATACAACAAGTGATTCAAATTCTATCACTTTCCTAATATAACAACCTCACTTTTGTATCTTAAAGACCTAAATCACTCACCTTTGAGTAATCCCCTAAGAACTTAGGCTATAAACACAAACTATTTACTTTCAAATGCACTCACAAATGTGTTCTTCAATGAACAATAAAAGTGTTCTCAATACTCGGTAAATAAACCTATATAAGTTTCCTAATATATAGAAGTTTTCAAGACTTGTTAACATTTTATAGATCAATTATAGCCTAATCCCTTAAAAGCAATAACTATAAGATAACTAAATACAATATATAATAAAGACAAATGTAAAGAGGACTATTGGAGATTCGTTCTTCAATATATCTTCAATGTTATCTCGATCCGTTCTCTACAATCCAAGGTATCTAATTGCTTAATCTAATTCGATCCAATCTTCAAGGAAAGTTGCTTTAAAATGGATTGGTCTTCAAAGTTAGGCTTGCATACATACAAAATGTCACTGTCATTCAAAGCTCAAAGATTATGTTTCAATAAATTACCAACTTCAAATATGGAAAGTATTTGTTTGCCACAATGTTTATAGAAGTGGCTCATAGCTAGTCACTTCGAAAACTTACCTCAACAATCTCTCCATTTTGCAATTTTTTGAATAAAACTAAATAAGCTAGAAATTTGACCAACAAAACACCTATCTCCCCCTCAACACAATCTTCAATCCAATATACCCAACATAGATCATAATTAAGCATATTAACCATCAATACTTTGTCTAGAATTTGCATCAATATGCAGAATACAATAATTATGTTTAAGTAGGTGTGAGAAAAACTCGATTCGACTCGAAAAAATTGAAAAAAATTCGAATTTTGAGTTAAACAAATTGAGTTTTTCGAGTTAATCAAGTTATCGAGTCAACTTGAATTTTTTTTTTCGAATTTCAAGTTCGAATCGCGTTAAGTTTTCAAATTCGAATAACTCAAATAATTCAAATAATCCGAATATCAAATTATAATATTTTACAATTTTACCCCAAACCCTCAAACATTTTTACTTTTCCCCCAAAACTTTTACTCCTCACTTTCCCCCAAAACTTTTACTCCCTTCTCATCACCCCCAATCTACCCCAAACTCATTTCCTTCCAATTTTTTTAATATTTTCCCTCCAAAATTTTACTCTTCCCATTTACTTTTCCCAAAAACCCTCAAAACTTTTTATTTTCTCCAAAACTTTTATGTCCTCCCACTTTCCCTTTAAAACTTTTACTCCCCTTTCATCTCACCCCCCATTTACCCCAAACACATTGCCCTCCTCAATTTTTTTGAATATTTTCCCTCCAAAATTTTACTCTCCTATTTACTCTTCCTCAAAATTTTACTCTTTAAAACCCCAAAACTTTTTATTCTTCCCCTAAACTTTTACTTCTCACCCTTTACCCTCAAATAAAAAAAAATCAAAATCATTCAAAAAAATCTCTAAACCTAAATAGTAATAATTTTATTTATATATATTATTTATATTATTAAATTAAAATTCATATTTTGTACTATTTATATTATTGAATTATTTAATCATACTAAATATTTATATTAAAAATGAATTATTAATGATGTCATAAAATATTCGTGTTAAAATTTTATGTCGGTATCAATTTCATATTTTATCTTTAAGATAAATTTTATTAAAAAATCACATTTTTTACATGTAATATATTTTTTAATTTCAAAATACATAGTGAGAAGAATTAGAAAATAATTGAAGCAACTAAGCAAGCAAAGAAGCTACCTGTATATAAAAGATTAATAGATAAATTATGAGATGATAAAAATTAATAAAAAATTTGATTATGGTGTGTGATAATGGTTACAATGACCTAGAGTTATTTTTTTAAATTTAACTCAAACAAATATATTCGATTCGATTCAATTCGAATTCCATCACACTCGACTCGATTCAAGAAAATTTCAAATCGAGTTAGGATGATAAAATAAGATCCGTCAACTCGAATAACTCGAAAATTTTCATTTGGTTTGATTCAATTCAATCCAACGCTCACCCCTATGTTTAAGTAAGGTGTGGATAAGTAAATATACACCAAAATAAAATTGTCCAATCAATTGATAATATTCAAAAGTTTCAATTTTATAAAAATGTAAATGCACTAGAAATAACCAAAATATGTGCCAAAACCTTACTTTTAAATTCATAACATACCAAATATTCATTTCATTATCTCGTTTCTTTCTTGAATCTATTGATTCATTTCATTTTCATATTGACCTTTCAGGATTGTTTTATCTGGTTCACATGATCTTTTGCATGTTATCATTTGTCACATTTCACATATATGTTTATGATATACCAATTACAATCAACATTACATATCACCTATCATTTAGCAAGTTTATGTTTTATAACCTCCTATTAATCGGATACCGACTCAAGAAAGATACATGGATCATTCAACTATCATACCAAAATGGCACCCCATGCCTCATCGAAACGTTCGAAGTAAAAACTAGGCATAATGAAAAAATTAGCCACTAACGTTTGGGTGTTTGATCACTTTTGGCCCTTATGATTTTTTTGGCTCACTTTCATACATAACCTTTTTTTTTGTCAATTTGATCATTTTTTAACAGTCATGCTGACATGATCATTAAGGGACTAACGACGTAGACGTGGTAAACTTTTTTTCACATGGGTACTTTCACGTATGCAACTGCTGATATGGCATATAAGATAAAAATATGCCTCGTTAGCAAAAAAAATTTAAACTGAAAAACATAAATAAAATTAAAAAAAAAACAAAAGATCCTAACTAAATTAACACACACATCTGCAACAAAAGTAAAAAATTAACAACTCCCCTTAAGAACCCTAAATCTTAAATTCTCTCTTTTTCCATTCAAATTCTTTAGAAATTGAAGGGAAAAAATTTTTCTTGTCTTTTTCTTCCCAATCAAAAGACCACCACATTAGGTTTTGCAATAATGGTTTCTATTTCATTTCTTTGATTTGGATTTAGAGTTCTCCTTTTCGTTTCCATACTCTTTTTCTTTCTCTTTCCTTTTCTCATCTCTGACTGCTTTTTCAGGCTGAAGGACAACATCATTTGAATGAGGAAACAGTGGAGGTTCCCTGCCACTTAATTTATAAAAGACTCTTTCAACCGTTTCACTTATCTCGAAACTCATTTTACTAAAGTTTTATGTTTGTTTCTCGAGAAAATACTAAACTCATCTAATTTTTGATCTAGTTTTGCCCCAAATCTTCTCGATGAACATTGGGTGATTAACAAACACATGATCAACTCCACGTTTGTAACAATGGAAGAATCGAATCTCGATTTTGTCATCAACTCTTACCTGCAAATTAAGAGCTGATCCTTAAGAATATAATCCAAAGTTGGTTCACATTATTTGAATTTAACAGAATAAAATAACAACTAATATATTGTTGTCCCATGCATCCATGCATCCATTCAATAGAAATGAAGGGAAAATAAGAAGGGAAGGGGAAGGGGAAGGGAGAAGGGGAATAGAAAAAAGAACCTAGAAAAATTTAAGGATGATGATGATTTTAATAATTTTATATTTAAAAAAATAATTTTAATAATTTTATATTTTTTAAAAATAATTTTAATAATTTTAAAATTATTTGCTGAAATGTCATATAAGACAAAATAGTGTCACGTCAACTGCATACGTTGAAGTGCTCACGTGGAAAAATTTTTGCCACGTCAGCATCGTTAGTCTCTTAACGGCCACATCAGTAAGACCGTTAAAAAATTATCAATTTGACCCAAAAAAAAAGGTTATGTATGAAGGTGTGCCAAAAAAAACCATAAGGGTCAAAGTGACCAAACACCCAAACATTAGGGGCTAATTTTGTCATTATGCCTAAAAACTACGCACCATGCCTTACTGGTATGACTGAGGAAATCCGAAGTAAATATGCGCTTTGTGCCTCATCGGTAAAAAACGAAGTATAAACTCGTACACAAATCTAATCCTATGGCATGCCAACTATAATCGACTTGCCCAAACAATTAAAAGGTTAACCAATGAATTGAATTCATATATGTTCATATTCATATATCATAGTTTACATTATGCTTGTTTATGCTATGTTCAATTCAATTCTTAGCATTCTATATCATCATATGCCAATCAAATCATGAGACAAGAAAATACTTACCTCAAATAACCAATTTGTAACATATCCAGTTTATGCGTATATTGAACTCAAATCATAAAAGTACAAACCATAGTTTTCGTTACTCGTCTACGACTGTTACTTGTCTTTTCTCTCGAGACGACTTTGCATCATCTTTAGCTACATTAGATAATTCTATTATAAAAACAATATCAGTTCACACTCAAATATCATTAAAACAAAATATAAACATATTTTTCATTTTATTCATTTCAGTCCCTATATTCGGGATACTCATATTTTTCAATATCTAACATCGGATCAAAATCCGATTTCACATCCTTCCATTAGGGACCTTATACTTTCTATCTATTACATAATTTCATGATAATTTTCAATTTATTCAATTTAGTCCCTAATATCACAAAGTTATCTAACAAGTTTAACTTAATTTCCAATTTAGTCTTTATCATAAACTAAATTTACTAACTAACAATTTCTTCAAATCAATGATCAATTTCACTTTAATGAAAACTTGTTAAATATCTAACGATTGAAGAAACTGATACATAGGCTAGCTTGAAGTTTCTTTCTTTCTTTCTAATGGTGGGACGGTTGGAAACTTAAGGAAGATGATGATATGTTGTCATCTCCACTTACATTAATATATATACTTTGATTAACTTATAATTTTAACTTAATTAATTCTTAATCTTAACAATTTAAATGTACGTAATCCATTAATTAACTTACTAATTACAAATGAGTGGATTTTCCATGAAATTCGACTAACTCAATTCAATTTAATGGTTAAATAGCTATTTTGGTACTTTGGATAATTGCTAACTAGGTCCTCAAGCATTTTCTAAATTAAAACTCAATAGCGATTGGACTTTTACAATTTAGTCTCTGAGCTTTAATTAACGATTTTTTCGGTTAAATTACTTAACCGATCTTTAATAAATTTGTACACTAGGCTCTATTCGTCTTCTAATTTTATTCTTACAAGCTCAATTTACGAAAATGGTGCTTCGAAATCCTATTTTTCGACACCAACAAAAGTCGGGTCGTTACATAGTACATGGATCAAACTAATAAAAAAATTATACAAATATTAAAGTGATAATTTAGCGACAATACATGAACCAAAAGAAATATTAAGCTTCTTTGGGTAAAAATACAATAGAGGCCCTTGTACTAGGTTTTAGACTGCATTTTTCTCCCTCTACTAAAAAAGTGAGCAAACTAATCCTTTTATATTATATCAAAGAGAAAATTATCCTTTTTTGTTAAAAAATGACATGACTGACAGAATAACCAAATAATGACATGTGTCATGCCATGTGTATCTCATGCTAATGCACATGAACAGTTTTTAATAGTAGAAATGGATAAATTTTTTAACAGAATAATCAATTTACTCTTTAATTTAAGAGAATAGAAACTAATTTATCCATTTTTAAAGTGAAAGGAGCAAAATGCAATCTTACACTTAGTAAGGAGTCTCTATAGTACTTTTACAGCCTACTTTGATTTATTAAAAAAATAAAATCTTCATTAGAAATCTTTTCTGATTTCCTTCCTTAACAATAGCTTTTATGAACATTTCTAAATTAAAATCAATCAAAGACTAATGCTCTCACTTAAATAAACATTATTTTCTCATTGATTGCTAAAATAACCTATTCTTCCGTGGAGGATCAATACAATAATTTGACGTACCCAATTGTAAACCTTTTTTTTTTTCTTTAAGTACCAAATCGCTAAAAAATATAAAGTTGGAGGACCGATTTACATAATAATCCTAAGTTACATACCATATCCTTAAACTCTTTCATCCAACCCTAACAAAAAATATGCTAAGTTCAGGGCCGGAATTACCATCGGGATTCATCATGTAATAAGTTTCCGAATCTCTAGAATTAACGACTCGTTCGAAATGTGCACGCATGTACGTCAACTCGCCGTCAGGATTCTCCGTCGCTTCGGCCGGTATAACCCCGGCGCCCATTGAGATGGGATGCAACGTCTGCATCACCATCAAATCTTCATCTGTGGGATCTCTCTTTACACCATAACCTGATTTTTTACCATTGCAATATAATGTCCATATTGGCTCTTCAAGGATCTTGATCTTCTCCGATGGACGCTTTTCGCATTCGAGAGCGATCCTCACGAGTCCTAATCCCATATCTTGGAGGAGTTTCCCTGTATTTATTGCCAGCTCAAGGATTAACATAGGGAGGCATTTTGAGTTTTCTTGGATGGCGAGGTTAACCCTTGCTTTACGGTACCCAAATAGGGTTCCGGTCATCCGTGTACCTCCGTGGATATGGCTGTCGTGTCCGTGGAGACTGATTGGGATTTTGCAAACAGGCGTTATGATCGGAAATGACCTGAAAACGGAACGAAAACGCCTAAACATCTTGGAGGATTTGGAAGATCCTCTCTTGTTTGATGGTTGTTGAAGAGAGACTGGTGGTCGAGATTCCAATCGAGGACTCGCCGTAGTAGTTGTAGTAGATGTATCATTGGAAGGTGATATTTCGGAAGGACTGGTTTGAGCTGCCATGGATGATGGAAGGAGGGCGGTGTGTGATGAATGGATCTACGACTGGAGCATATAAATAGTTGCAAGTGTATGGCATGCACGTTCTTCAACTTTACTTAAGAAGATTTATTATTTAAATTAGTGTTGTTAGCATTTTAAGTAAATTAATACTGACTTATGGTTAGGGTTTTAGTTTAGTTAACTAAAAAATAGTTCTTTTTTACTTATGGTTAGTGTTTTTTTTTTTAAAAAAGAAAGAAGATATTTTCGGAACCACTTAAAAAGGTTTTTATAGTGTTAAAAGCTGAATAAACTATTAAAACAATCATTTTTATTTTTTTCAAGTTACATTTTAATCATTTATATTTGAAATATCATGTTTTAATTATTTATGTTAACGTGTTGTAATATTTTAGTTATTAAACCATTAATTATCGTTAACGGCATAACGTTAAATTGATGCAGTACGGTAAATCACCACTTCAAACGAAAATACTTCAAACGAAAATACTTAAATCAAGAATATATTTTTGGAATCACTTAAAAAGGTTTCTATAGTGTTAAAAGCTTGACTATATTTCATAGTTGTAAGTCATTGTAAACCCATTTTAGCTTCAACAATATTTTCTCTTAAATTAAATTAAATAAATTTTGATTTATATGAAGTGGTGGTTAAATTTTTTATCGCATTCTCATTGGATATAAGTTCAAACTTCAAAACTTCATCGTCCCTCCAACATTGTATATATAACTCATTTTTACGGTTTTTATATAATTATTCTATACATGGTTAATGAATCTTGAAACGTTTTCATATAATTTTTGTATATACTGATAGTGGAATAAAAGGAACTCTACAAGCGAATTTAGGGTATTGTTACGTTAATTGTTTAGGTTTTTTTAATAAAAACATATGGTAATATCCTAAGCTCATTCTTGTATAGTTCTTGTATAGAATAATTACCTATTGTTGAGTATTTTAAAGTGTGTGTCTCCTTTAAATGGGTTAATTGTGTATTTATGTGATATGGTTATTGTTCATAGATGTCATATTGTAAATAAGTTCCCGTGCATGTCGACACAAATTCTACTCTAGGGTTAATATGTGTTTTCTAGATATGGGTTTGCTTACATGGTGGTTTGAACCCACATTATGCAGTCTCATAGAAGGGTATGAGCACCTTACATGCGAACCGGATAGAGTATGAGTCAGGACCCAATCGAATAATTGAGTAGCGGGTCGGTAATAGTGAATATCATAATACCTATACATTATATATTCTATAAGAGGTGGGAGTTGTTTATGTTTGAACCTGAGTCCTGACTCCTGATATTCATGTTGGATCCCAAACAATCAAAATTTAAGTATTTAACTGTAGGTTTGGATGGATAATGCGATGCGTTTAACTTACTTTTTATCTCACGTTACAGTATTTAATCTCACGGCCACCACTATTTTTACACTTATCACAGATAAACACACTGTCCATCCAAACCCACCTTAAATCATTTATCATTACATAATGGCTAGTTAAAAATATGGAAAACTGTTTTTTTATTGGTTTAATCTTATATTTTTTTATTGAATTGTTTTTTTTTTACCAATTTTGATTTTTATATGACCCTACGAAATAAACTATTAATTATTGTTTCAATCTATTTGCCTAATTGATATGTTATAGTATTTACTCGAGAACTCCCCAAGGCATTGGTAATTAGTAATTAGTTGGCCGAAATATACATTCTATCCAAATAAAAGCTTAACAAAGGACAAACTTGATAAAACTTATTAAATTTATTTAAAATTTCACTTTGATATTCAAAGCACTGGGCAAAAATCACATTGCGTGAGTATCCGCAAGGACCATCGCAATGCTTTATTTTAATTAAACAGTCGGATTGTAACATTGGATGTTCTTATCGCAATGCTTGTTAGAGCAGTCTATTCGGGCCCTTGTGAAGATGCTATAGATGCTGCTGCAGTGGAAATAGGGACGGTAATTGTAGCATTGGATGTTCTTATCGAGATGGGGCGGCTGGATTATGGTCCGATAATTGTCGAAGTGGGATCAAAGAAGGTGTAAAGATAGCAAGCCCTGGTCTTTGAGGGGAAAATTCTTGATCATGGAAACAAAAATTAAAAGGTATGGGTGTTGTTTCTTTTGCTTCAGCAGAACAGAGTGGAAATGATTTTGCGATAGCATTGGCTGTTGCAGGTGTTACTTGAAGGGTGATGTTTAAGGCATGGTGGTGAAGTTTTTGGTGATGTACTGGTTTTGCAGTGGCCATGGAATGATTTAGCAGTTTTGCTTTGTTGTATTTGTGTTTTATTTTTATTTGGTTGTTGTGTTGCTTTGATTTTTGCTGCAGTAGCCATGGTCTTATGTAGCTTTTTTGTATCCGTGGCCTTCAATCTGCATAGGCAGATTTTCTATTTTCTGTTGTGACAGAATGAATGTTACAAAAAAAACTTATTTAAAATTTCATTTAATTAAAAAAATCCAACCATACTTAATTTCAATCTTAAATAAAAATAACACATTCAAACGTAATTAAACTTTTCTCTTAATTATCTATATTATAGCCGGCGGAGTCAGTCTCTGGGTTGATTATTGTTCACCTTTTCTCCCTCCCACCAACTCTTTCTTTTTTTCTTTTTCTCATTCACTCCATATGTCTTCTTTCTTTTCAGTTTGTAAATCTATTTTGTGGGTATTTTTGTTGTCTTCACAAGTTGTGGTGGACAGATGACAGCGTTTGTCGTTCGCTAAAACTCCGCTAGCCACCAGTGCTTTTTCTTGGAAAGCGGGTGGTGCTTCGATAGCTTCTTAATATGTTTTTGTTTCAAGAGTTTTTCAGAATAATAAATGATTTCACGAGTCGATTTGGATCCGTGTTGTCTTAAGTTTTATATTTTTTTATTTGTTTTTCCATTGTTTAATAAGTTTCTAGTTTTAGAAGTTTTTGTATGCACTTGTAGTACATTTTTTAGTCTTACTTATGCATGTAACCTTAGTTTTACAAGTGATTTTAGGGAGGATTTTGTTGTTGTCCTCTCTAGTTTAGTGAATACTCGACTCTTTTGTCGATTTTTGCTCGCTGTTTTGGATCATCCGGGACTGATTTCCTTTAAGTGCTTGCAATCACTCCAGATATATCGTGCTTGAGTTGTGACGAAACCAATTGTCAACGTGTCATGATGTTCTATTTATGTTGAGGTTAAAGCATTTGTTGTGTTGATAGAACTTATCCTTCACTATACAATGAGTGTTTGTTATTTTTTTTCTCTAAATTCTATGGTTTCATCCATTAAATGAATTAATGAATTTAATTTTCAAAAAAAAAATTATCTATACTAAATATAAAGTAATTGATTAAGTTTGTGTCATGAGTCAACTCGACATCAAATCAGTTGTGAAATTATTATTTTTTTCAAAAAAAATGTTAAATTACTAAAATACATTTACTTTAACGGATAATTAATATTATTATAAAAATATTTTTATCTTTTCACACTTTTATATAAACTTATAAAATAACGAAAAAAATTATATTTTTATAAATATATTTTTAATATAAAACATTTCCATTCACTTCCATCATGAATATAATAAAAATTAATTATAATAACATTAATGTCAACTAAACTAAAGTTAAATTAACTAACTTTTAATTACTCATAATTTCACAAACACATCGTAAATTATTTATCCATACGATGAAATTTGTTTATAAAATTTAATAACTCAACTTTTAATTATTTTTTTAAAGAAACATTTAATTATTTATTGAATATAAGTAGTAAAAAAGTAAGCAATGAATTTAAGATATAAGATATGTTTGGTATTTTATTTAAAATTAATATTAAATATAATTAAATTATTTAATAAAGATAATATAATTTTAAATAAATTAAAATAATTATTGAATTTATTCTCTATTAAGTGATAAGTAAGCCCTTATCTAATTATTTTCTATACATTTTTGTAAAAAATTATCTAATAGTTTTCATTATGGGTTATCAAATGTTAAGTTGCTGAAAATATTAATTTTTAATTGATTGAGTTTTTCAATAAATTATCAAATAGGGTACTAGCCTTGGATTATTATAAAATTAATTTATTAAATTTAATTATAAAAATATTCATTTTTAATATTTTTATAAAGTAATTAAAAAATTCTATCTAAATTGGATATTAAACAAAATATTTTAACGATTACTAGATTTATGACACACCAACGATATAGGTGAAAAAAATTATGTAACAAATAGACTTATAAAAAATTCATATAAAAATAATTGATGCTTTAGTTACAATGATAAAATTAATTGTTCATCCTAAGGGTCCCGGGTTCGAGTACCTGTGTGTGCAAGGTGTGTGTGCGTTGTCAAAGGATTAAGAAAGTATGAACAAATACTACTATATAATCACACCAATATAATAAAAAAAAAACATGAATTTAGAAAAAAAAACTTTTAACTGATATGAATACGCTTTATTTTTTACTATATTACTAAATTGACATTTTAAAATATTTATAATTTAATTTAAAATTATTAATTATAACTCTATTTAAAAAAAGTCTGGGATAATTTTATTGACTCTAAAATAGAGTTTTAAAAATTTTGAATTATTTTTATTTTTATAAGTAATTTTTTTATTTTCATATTTGCTAACACAATAAAATAAAGTTATAACTTAAATAGAAGTGTAAGTATATAAATAGAGATTTATTATTTAATTAGTGTTAGAGTTATATATCAATTAAAATTTAATTTTAGATCTATAAATAGCGTTCAGTATTAGCATCTACGAAAAAATCATCGGTAAAAATAATGGAAGTTCTTAGCATTAATAAGTTAAAAGTATATAAAAAAGAAATATTCGAACAACAATGGCATCGAAGAATGACAACGGCACAGGAGAACACTAGAGAGATATGTAACATTTTTTTTTTAAATAAAGGGTTGGGCATTTCTCTTCAAGTGTCTCTAGCTTTTCATTTTCCGAAACAAGTAAATCATGATACATCTTTCTTTTCCTTTTTTTTTTTATTTTCTTCTTCTTCTTTTTCCTGCTTTCTCCATGCCCCCATTTAAATCAATTTGTTTTAAAAAACAAGCAAAAAAAAAAAAAAAATTCAGTGTTGGCAGAGAGAAGTCCAATACCAAAATATAACCTTAGAAAAAAAAATTCAAATACGATACTAGTGCCGACAATAGGGACGCAAACACCAACTAAAATTTTTTTCTACCCCGAGAAATACATGTATTTTGTAAAGGAAGTGTTGGGGATTAACTCGATTAAGCAACGAACAAGTAAAAATAACGGAAGAAATTAAGAAATTTAACATGCAAATTTAACGTGAAAAAACCCCTCCGAAGAGGATAAAAATCACGGGCAAAGATAATTTTTCTATAATGGCAAAAAGAACGAATAGTAAAAAAACTGAAGATAAAAACTAAACCCCAAAAAACCCGAAAACAAAAAACCCTCAAAACGTAAACATTAAATTCTCCAAAAGTATTATGCATTCGAATCTCTAATGGGTGTATTTTCTAAGGTTGTAAAATATCTTAATTTATAAGCTAAATTCCTAGGTCAAATAATAATAAATAATCTAGACTAATCAGAGTTTGATGAAACAAATAAACAGAGTTTAACTGAAAGATTATTTCTCAAATTTGATTGAAATATGAGTCAGACTTTAACAAATCTCCACCTTGACTCGTATTTCTACAATGTCATCTTTGTTAAAGCCCACCACGGGCCTATCTTAAACTATGCAAGGAATTAACTAAGTCAAAGATGTGCTTAGAAACTGAAAGACTTCTAGCCTTCGACTTGTGCACTACCAAATCAAAACTAACCCGAGTCTGATTTTCACAAACACAATGCCTTAACTTTCCAAAACATGCATCCAAAAGAGAACCTATCTTCAAAAAAACTACCATACATTTTTCCCTCTTATAACCAAGTTATCTCTGCTCCAAACGAGTTGACTTCAAATCTGTAACAGACGAGGGACGTCTAATTTTACCGGTCATTGTAGAACCTTTCAGAATATAAAGACTATCGGTCATTTTACCTTTTAACAAAATGAGAACCCCACTAGACACCTTAATGTTGCTAGACTCGATGTTGATCCTACAACCTTTCAAGTCTAAAATACTCAAGGAGATTAGATTCTTTTGTAAATCAGGTACATGCCTGACATTTGAGAGTGTCTTAATTGTCTCATAATGCATCCTAATTTTACAAGTATCAATACCGATTACCTTACTGTATGAATCGTTTCCCATGCTCACAACTCCACTTTCAACAAAACTATATGTGGAGAACCATTCTTTGTTGGGACACATGTGGAAAGAACATCTCGAATCTAGGATCCACTAGAACATAAGCTCAGAGCTTTCGCTCGTTGACACTAACAAGAAATCATCATCACTTTTGTCGGTCAAATTAGCACCAGCTACATCTTCCTCATTACTCTCAACATCCTTTTTATTTCGCAATTTATAATAATTTGCTTTGACGTGACTTAATTTCTTATAATAGCGACATCTTTTGTCTCACTTCTTTGATGCCCAAATGGAAGCTTGCTTATCTACCTTTCTATCCAAACCAAACTCATTGTCGAATTTGTCTTTACTCAACAAATGACGCTTTACATCCTCGAATGAGAGATTATCTCTCCCATGAATCATGGTTTCTCTTAAAGACTTGTATGAAGGGGGTAAAAAGCACAACAATAGAATAGTCTGATCCTCATCATCAATCTAAACTTCAACGTTATTTAAAAAAGTAATGAATTGACTGATGTGATCTCAAAGAAGCTCACCTTCGTTCATGCGAAACATAAATAAACATTGTTGAAGCCCAATTTTGACCAGGCCCAAACTTTGGATCAAACTTTTTGATTTTAAGTTTAAATTGATTTTAAATTTATTTTTAAATTTAAATTTACTTTAAAATTTTAAATTTATTTTCAAATTTAAATTTAAATTTATTTTTAAATTTAAATTTTTAATTTAGTTTAAATTTGAAATGGTTTTAAACTTAACTTTAAATTTATTTTTAAAGTCAAATACAAGCCCAATTACAAATGTCCAAATATTACAAGCCCAACTTGACCCAATTTTAAATAAACAGGCCAGTTATATATTTGACCCAAATCCTATCCTAAATCAGAACACCAATCTGCCGCCCCAACTTGCGCTGCCATTACATCTTCCATGTCCAACCAGAGCGCGCCACGTCAGCACCAACAGCACACCTCCAACTTCAACTTGCATCTGCCATGGCCACCACTGTCGAACCTGCAAAAAAGAAACAAGACAGGGTTTAAATGCTTGTAATGATGATTTGTAAAGATAGCTATAAAAGCCATAATCGAACCTTTTGTAAGGGTTACGAACCCTTGTTTGAACATCCAAAATCAATACAAAAATTAGCCTTTTAAAGCAATACAACAGAGCATTCTAAAAACCAGAAACAGGAAGTAGTTAATACTCAGCAAATAACATTTGAGCAGACATACCAAGTAACAGAAATAGATTCAAAGTCTCAAGCATTGAAATCAGCCAGGTACATTCAACGAGTATTTAGTGCCATTTATGTTTCAAAGTTCTAAACCCATCAGTTTCTAAGTGTGCATTAATACATGTATTTAATACCCCTGTTGGCATTTATTTTTCAAAACGCATCAGTAAATATCATTAATATTAATATTAATTATTATAATATTAATAATATTAATCTAATAATAATAAATATAATAATAATAATAATTAATATTAATAATAATAAAAAGAGCTGAAAAGGCAGAAGGCCTCCCCTGGTCGCACCACCGTTAGAGCCAGAATGGAGCCTTCCGAGTTGTCGCCGTCATCGTAGTCCCGATTATCGCCATCGTCGTGATCTCGAACACAATGGATCAAGAAGTATTAATAATAAATAAAACACAATAGATTTTAAAGGAAAATTTCAAAGAACAGATTTGAAAAGGTAATAAGGAACTGAAACTAGAATCTTCAATTGATAAAACCAAATCTTTTTGAGGATTTTGAAACAAAAGCATTCAAAGGAAAAAGAAAAAGACTAAAGTTTTAAGATTTGGGTTTAGATCCAAATCTGTTTTTCAAATAAAGGTTTTAAAGAAAAAAGAGGAAGAAAGAAGCAAGTTTTTTTACCTTATACGTCGGCGCGTGAACGGAGGAGATGACGGCACGTGAGGACGGTGTGATGGCGGCACGTGGAGGACTTGTGGATGGGCCTAACCCGGCCATGGAGGACCCTTGAGAGAAAAAGAAGGATTTTGATCTTCATTTTTTTTTTTAAGAAATGAAAGAAAGAAAGAAATTAGACCCTTTTTTTGGGTTTAAATACCCTTACCAAAACAACAACGTTTTGGTAAGAATCTTTTGAATGAAAACGGAGCCGTTTCACTCTAATGACCCATAACTCGTCCGATCCGACCCAACCCGCTCCAGAGGATCTGCGTGTTTTTGAAAAATGGGTTATTTATGACTATAATCCTTCTGCTTTTTCTGAATTTTACAATTCGGTCCTTTTTATATTTTTAATTTATTTGAAATTAGCCCAATAATTTTCAATGCTTTTCAATTTAATACCTTAACTTTTTAAAAGCCCCGGAAGCTACCATGTGTCCTTAATTTGGCTTATTTATGCAATTGATCCTTCCCCTTTTATTTTTGTTTCAATTTTGCCCTTAAATCAATTTTGTTTATTATAAAATTGGCCCTGAAATTTTAAATGATTTTCAAACTAGTCCTTTGACTTCAGAATGCTTGAGATGCTACCACATGTCACCATTTTTTGGTTTTATTGCCTTGAAGGTCCCTAAACTGTCTAAAAATCACAAATTTACCCCTAAACTTTCTTAAATTCCATTTTTACCTCCAAACTTTCCAAAATTCCATTTTTAACATCGAATTTTCTAAAAATTACATTTTTACCCCCTAAACTTTCCAAGATTTCATTTTTGACCTCGATTTTTCCAAAATTTACATTTTTACTCTTAAACTTTCCAAGATTTCATTTTTTACCTCGATTTTTTCAAAAATTACATTTTTACCCTTAAATTTTTCAAAATTCCATTTTTAACCCTAAACTTTGCAAAATTTACAATTTTACCCCCGAACTTCACAAAAATTACATATTTACCCCTAAACTTCCAAAAATTCCATTTTTACCCCCAAAATTCCAAAAATTCCATTTTTAATCCTGTATGTCTAAAAATTCAATTTTTGACCTTGTATGTCCAAAAATTACATTTTTACCCCCGAGTGTCCAAAAATCACCATTTTGCTCCCCGGATGTCCAAAAATTACATTTTCACCCCCGAGTGTCCAAAAATCACCATTTTCACCCTCGAGTGTTTAAAAATTACCATTTTACCCCTAAAGCATCCAAAATTACCATTTTGCCTCGGGTATCCAATATTTGCATTTTCGACTTCGCCGTTTTGCTTCTCTTTCTCTTCGATATTTGTATTTAGTTTTTTTAATTATTATGCTTTCGAATTTTGTATTCCTCTTAATTTCATTTTCATGTATAATTATCTGCTTAACCATTTTCTTCGTGTTATTTAATCTTCGTTATTATCTACTCATTCACAATTAAAATTATGTATTTGTTTTCAAATTCGTTTTCATACATCTTTAAAATTGAGGCAATGTCCTTTTCGTGTGGAAACTTCGAGAAATCATGCCCTAATGTGTCGGGTGTGATTTTTCGTACAACTCACATGAATCGAGTATCCTCTTCCAGGTTTTTTAATGCTTGTTAACTTCAAGATTTCGAGAACGCCGTGCCCTAATGTGCTGGTCACGACTTCAATTCTCTACGAAAATCAAAGCAAACGGGCATCCTTTCTTCAAATCTTTTAAGCCATGTGTCCGAGGATCGTATTTTAAACTCAATACGAAATTTCAAGTTTTCAAATACATATACATAAGTAATTTTAAAGCAAAACGAGGTAATGTCTTTTAATGTGAAAACCTCGAAAAACCATGCCATAACGTAAGGGGTGTTATTTTCGTATAATTCACACAATCGAATATCCTCTTTAAAATCTTTCAAAACGTCCTTCAATTTTGAAAATCTGAGAATGTAGTGCCCTAACGTGTTGGACACGACTTCCACTTCTCATAGAGATTGAAATATGGACGAATTTCCTCAAAAAAGGTTTTCTTTGAAATCTTACGAAGTTTTTCTAAAGACAAAGATCGTATTTTAAATTTTACTTGAGTTTTCAAAGTTTTAACAAACCAAGACCCGAAAGTAATTAATGTGGTACCAATTTTGGGCGTACGAGGGTGTTAACCCTTCCTCATGCGTAACTGACCTAACTTGTTTTCTGGATTGCGAAGACTAAAAATATTTTTCAAAACGGATTTTAAACTTTTTGTGGTGATCCAATCACACCAAATAAAAGATTGGTGACGTTTTCATTTTCCAAGCAATACACCAACCTAACCAAGTACAGGGCACAAC
>CM076903.1:39206419-39497867 GCA_039519145.1 Kokia cookei
ATGAAATAAAAATATAAAAAAAAACGTGAGATCCTCCGGTACCAAGTCACCTAAGTCCGATTAAATCTGAAAGGGAAACTGAGGGGGAATGATCTAAAAAACCTAGTATGTTTCTAAAGTGCATACATCCACAAACACAATATCATAATGATTTTCACTAAGCATTTTAGATATCCACACAACATGTTACAATTTGATGCAATAAAATCACAAGCAAAATGCAATGCACCCAATCTCTAGCACACCAACACAATGGAGAGGTTCCTTAGAACCCCTCCCCATCCAATTGTCACCAATCGCAGTGGTTTTACTATCAACCATTTGAAGGGGTGATTACTACGTCTTCCATCATATAACCCAACCCATGAGCACAAAATGGTATGATAACACATAAATTTTAATCTTAATCACAGTATCATGATAACATATATCAGAGTACACAGTATATTAAACACAACATTAAAAAATGTCCACAGTTCGTTAGATATGCATGCAACATTAACATGCGAAAACCTAACACAGCTCAAGATCATATCAATAACGCATCTCATAAGATTATCACACAAATAACTCAACAAAGAGCATTTATCACACATCATAATATAGCATAGATGGAAACACACAATAAGCATATAGCACGAATGGAGACACACCTCAAGCAGTAGAAGCTTTAACGTCGTGGAGAATGCCTCTTACGCTAAGCTCTAACTCCGGGTCTAGCTGAATTAGAACCTATGAGAATAACTCTTCATTAAAACTACTACTATGCCACCTACTAAACACATCACTAAACTGAATTACAAATACTTACATGCAACACTCGGAGCTTGTGTAGGAGTAATCTGTACAGGTGGAAGAGGTAACTCGTCATTCTCAAAATCATAATCACCTACACACAGAATATCCCAAGTCACATCTCTTATTCATTTGTCTTAGAAATTACTAAGTATAAAAATAATTGTAAATAGTTAAAACGGGATTTCTGGGTTCGAATTTGACAAAACGGACTGCGAATTCGAAATCAAGATGTCAAAAATATGAGTCAACGATCAAAGTAAAAGGTCAAAGTTAAAAGTCAACGGTCAACGATCAGGTCAACAGTGGGGTCAACAGTCTCAGATCAGGTCTGGTTGTCAGATCTCAAGTTGGGTTGAGCTCAAGATTTGGATTGCGCTCATAAGCATAGGGTCAAGGTTTTGGGTTTTGGTTTGGGTTTACACTTGAGCTTCAAGGACGAGTCATAAATTAGGTCAAGTTTGGGTCTTCCATTGGCTCATGCTTTGGGTCATACATTGGGCCTCTAGTTGGGTTGCTTTACACGGCCCAAATCCCTCACACAAAGTAGCAACAAAATTAGGGTTTATAGACCCTACCGACGACGCTGTCCTTAGTCCCTAATAGAGCAACGCGCCTTTCATCGGAAACGAATGAAAATGGCCCTAGAATAGCCACCATCTGAATTTACAAGGAAGAAGTAGGAACTTCTTCAATTCACCACGCCGAGAATGGTAGCCAACGACGGAGCAAAGGAGGAGGGCGACGATGGGGAAGAAAACCAAACTGTTTTAGCACTGTTTCTCACGTATGGCGGACGATGAGGGAAGAAAAGAGGGTGGGTTCAACTCACAAGACGACGAGGAGCACGATTGTGGTGGCGATGTAGTGTACGAACGGCGGGAGCACGATCGTCGGAGAACTGTCGAAAAAGTTGATAAAGAGAGGGAGAGAGGAAATGGCTTAAGGGAAAAAGAGAGAAAAAAATGGAAGATGAAAGGTTTGACCAAAGAAGAAAAGGGAGTTTAAAAACCAAGCAAAATGGGTAACTTAAGCGGAGAGGTTCTAGAAAAATTAAGGTTTTTCACTTGAGACCCTAAACTTTTCCCGCTTTACAATTGAATCCCACAAATCCCAAATTAGCCACAAAGTTTTAATTAAAGCTCAATTAAGTCCCTAAGTTTCCTTAAAATTATAAATTGGTCCCTAAATTTCACTAAAAAATCAATTTATTCATTAATCAAAATTTAGGGTTGTTACAATACCATGTAAGGAAAATACCTTGACCGAATGCTTCTCCTAAGCTTCCATGGTGTTTTCGATTTCACAAGCCAAGAAAAATGAAAATGATAATGGCTTTCCTCCAGTAATTTTGTTTAATTAATCATTATAATATCTATTTACCATTTCACCCTTACTAACATAACTTCCCATTTAGCTACATAAATCTATATTTTGTCCACTAACAATTTATATGTACAATTACTAACTAAGTCCATAAATTTAAGATCCTTTAGTCATTTAATCACATTTAATTAGTAGAAGGGAACTTTTGATTGATTTACAGCTTAATCCTTTTTGTTTAATTAATTAATTAAACCTTAAACCTTTCAATCCACTTTACTATTACCAACCAAATACTCATAATTTTTAAAAATAATATTTTAAATACTTACTTATTTATCTAATTAATGATATAGACACCATTATTCCTGATATTACTAGAATCGAGTTGTTACATATATTATGCGCACAATCGTCATATATTTTTATTATTTTTGTTGGGGAACGACCCTATTAAGCAACGAACAAGTAAAAATAACGGAAGAAATTGAACACATAAAATTTAATGTGGAAAAACCCCTCTAAAGAGAATAAAAACCACAGGCAAAGATAATTTTACTATAATGAAAATAAACGAAGAGTACAAAGATGAAGATAGAACTAAACCCAGAAAATAAAAACCCTCAAAACATAAACACAAAATTCTGCAAAAGTGTTAAGAGTTCTAATCTCTATTTTTTTTTCTAAGGTTGTAAAAGAGCCTATTTATAGGCTAAGTTCCTAAGTCAAATAAATTATGCTAATAAATGCAAAATATATTATTCTAATAAACACTAAATCTTCTAGAAAGAAAATATATTTTGTTAAACTTGACTTGCAAGCAATCTCTTATTTCATTGAAATATAAGGCATACTCAACAAATCTCCTATAACACCTAAAAACTTGAAACCATCACAGGTCAGGGTCCCGGTGTTTTACTGTTCATATATCACTGTTTATCTTTTATTTTCACCTCATTCAATCATATTTTAATAAAGGTGTGTACCCAACACGTCATAAATCATCAATTGATTATAATCACAACTCAATAAGGGAAAAAAGACCATTGGAGACTCTACCGGTACTTGTTGGTCAAGTACCGATAGTTATCAAGTCAGTAAATAGTTCAAGAACAGTACAAACTTCTCCGAAATATGTCATGCTTCTATCGATACTAAAAACTCCAAAGAGTTAAGAAATCTTACCTTGCAACTTCTATCGGTACAAGTATACGAACTACTGATACTTCTGTGAGTAGAACTACCGATACCTAAGATGCAACTACCGATACAACTCAAGCCAGTGAACAACCTGTCTCCTACCCTGTACTTTTACTAATACATGCATAAGTTCTACCGAAACAAGTAAGCAGAATCCCTAGAATCATACCAAAACATAAGTTTTTCAACACATATCATTCATAACATCAAAATGCATTAGACCATTATATAATTCATAGTTTCCCATGTCACTTCATTAAACTTCCAAAACTATATTCTATCTTGAAAATGCATACATTACCACATTCAATATTTCATTAAAGTATAACAATATCATCAAAATCTCGAACAAGTAAACAAAAGTTAACATCATCCTAGTACATGTCATATAACCAAGTGATGAAGGACTACCAAACCGGCTGGAGATGTTCCGATCTTCAAGCAGCAAAGAAATCTTCAAAACAACAATAACATCTTTGGTAAGCTTCATAGCTCAGTAAATTCGAAGAATTTAAAGAGTTATCAAACATATGCTTTAAGCAGTTATAACTCAACCGAGCTAGGATGAACTATTATTTCCTCAAACCATATTCGGTGTTCCAACTTTCCTATCTATAACTTTTCTATTATCAGTACCCGATGATGCTCACACGAGCTATCGATGACTCGCAACGTATGCGATACTCCAGTCATCGATACGTCATCTGTCTATAACTGTCCCCTAACAATGCTGCCCACGTGAGCTGTCAAGAATATGTATTTAAGCATAAATCTCAACCATCGTAGGGCCTATAATCCAGAGTTTTGGATTCATTTCTCATTTCCCATTTCATACTCATGATGACACAAAGTCATCGGACCTTAAATCTTTTGTAATAGGATCCATATACTCACGATGACACATAGTTATCAGACCTCATAATCCGTAAAAGATTCATATATTCACAATAACACATAGTCATCGAACCTCATAATTCGTAAAGGGTTCATATACTCACGATGACATATAGTCGGACCTCATAATCCATAAAGGATTCATATACTCACGATGACACATAGTTATCGGACCTCATAATTTGTAAATGTTTCATATACTCACGATGAACCATAGTTACCGGACCTCATAATCCGTAGAGGATTCATATACTCGCGATGACACATTGTCATCGGACCTTTTTTTTTCATTTATGGTTCAAGACCCGTTAGCCTTTCCTTTTCTTTGTTTCTGTCTTTCACACTTCTGATCATCGTTCCAACTCACCACAATTATTTACAATAAAATAATATACAATTTAAATTGGAATTTTAACAATATGAACTTACCAGATGAAATTGAAGTTAAAGTGAACATTAGGGGCAAATCCGTAAATTTTCCCTTTTCCACGATCGGGACACAATCTTGATCTATTATAATAATTTCATTCAATTATTTAAATCAACATGAATTTTTAATCATTTTATGCAAATAAGCCTTTTTGGTATTGTTTACAAAATTACCCTTAACTTTTCACTTTTATTCAATTTAGTCCTTTAGTTCAAACTTGCAAATTAACCATTTTATTTTAAATTCCAGATTTGTCGAATGTTTAAGAGCATTTCTAAAATCCACTTTTTGAAATATTTCACCCCAAGTCCTTACAGATTTATTTCTTTACATTTTAGTCCTTTAACATAAAAATTTCTAAAAATTACTTTACAAAATCATCAAATCTAACAACCAAGCTTATAAATCTTCCATAAATTTTCAATAATAAGCTTATTTCATCAATGTTAAAATTTATAACATTTGAAAAAATCACGAATTGCTCATTGGGTTAGCTAGATTAAGCTAATACGGACTGAAAAACATAAAAATCACTAAAAACAGACGAGATTACATTCACCAAATTTTAGATCAAAGCTAGTCGAATGTTGCTTGGAGTTCTCCTAGGGTTTTCGACCAAGGTTGAAGATAAAGAAAAGAAAAACAATGACTTTTCAAATTTTCTTTTAGTTTTATTACTTAAGTTTATATAATTACTATTTTATCCTTTATAAAATCACATAAATTCCTATTTATTTTAGTCAAAACCGTCCACCTATTTCCTTAATGGTTTATTTAACATCTAGGTGCCCTAACTAAGCTTTAAATTATCAATTAATACCTTAAATTTAATGGCATTCAACTTTTACACTTTTTACGATTCAGTCCCTTTTACTTAATTAATTATCTAAATAATAAAATTTCACAGCCAAATTTTAATCCAATACTAATGACCTCATAAATATTAAATAATTAACATTTACAGTCTGACACATCAAAGTTGTAGCCTCGAAACTACCATTCCCGATCATACTAAAAATAACTAATTAGTAAATCCTCATTTAATTAGGATTTAATTGCAATTTACCCAAATCTAAAGAATTCCACTTCATTTCTATTATTAAGTCATTTAAGGAGGGTCCAATTACACAATTGGTCCTTCAATTATTTTAAATTCCAACTAAATAAACTTTATTTCAATTTAACCTTAAACTACTTAGGACTAAAGGAATAATATTCCAAAAGTTAGTGGAAGGTAATCATATCCTCCACCGCTTGGACTTTTTAATCATGGTGTAATTACTACTTTGGTCCCTTTTATTTTTCATCAATAGCAATTAACTTTTACCACTTTTACAATTAACTTCTTTTTCCTTAATTAAGCAATTAATCATCAAAATTACCTAACCGAACGTCAATTCACATATAATAAGACTCTGTAAATATTTAATAAAAATATTTATGGCCCTTAATTTCATAACGAGGTCCCAATACCTCATTTTTTTAAAACCACTTGACTTTTGAACCAAATCACTTATACTAACTTTTAATTCAATAATTAAAATTCTTCAATTCAAAATTCCATATAAAATTATTATTGATTTATTTAATTTAAACATTCATTATAAAAATTTTCTCGTTGGATTTGGGTCCCGAAATCACTGTTTTCAACACCATTGAAAAATGGGTTGTTACATCTCCACCTTGACTTGTATTTCTATAGCGCCATATTTGCCAAAGCCCACCACAGGCCTATCTTGAACTATGCAGAGAATTAACCGAGTCGAATTTTTGTTTAGAAGTTGGAAGACTTTTAGCCTTCAACTTGTGCACTGCCAAATCAAAACTAATTTGGGTATGATTTTCACTAACACAGTGCACTAACTTTTCAAAACCTGCATCCAAAAGAGAACCTCTCTTCAACGAAACTATCATACATTTTCCCTCCTATAACCAAGTTGCCTTTGCTCCGAACGAGTTGACTTCAACTCCGTAACAAATGAGGGACGTCCGGTTTCATTGATCACTATAGACCCTTCCAGAATATAAAGACTGTCGATCCTTTTACCTTTCATCAATAAAAGATCCCCACGAGATACCTTAATGTCGTTCGACTCGATGTTGATTTTGTAACCTTTCGAGTCTAAAATATTTAAGGAGATGAGATTCTTTTGTAAATTAGGTACATACATGACATCTGAGAGTGTCCTAATTGTTCTATCGTGCATCCTAATTTTAACAGTACCAATGCCGACTACCTTACTAGACGTATCATTTCTCATGCGCACAACTCTACCTTCAACCAAACTGTATATAGAGAACCATTCTCTATTAGGACATATGTGGAAAAAACATCTCGAATCTAGGATCCACTCAGATGTAAGCTCGGAGCTTTCTCTCATTGACACTAACAAGAAATCATCACCGCTTTCATTAGCCAAATTAGCACCAACTACATCTTCCTTATTACTATCAGTAGCCCTTTTATTTCACAGTTTATAACAATTTGCTTTGACGTGACCTAACTTCTTACAATAGCAACACTTTTTGTCTCGTTTCTTTGATACTACCAAAACAGAAGCTTGCCCTATTTGTCTTGCTATTTGAACCAAACTTATTGTCAAGTTTGTCTTTACTCAACAAATGACCCTTCACATCCTCGAATGAGAGATTGTCTCTCACATAAATCATGATTTACCTAAAATACTTGTATGAAGGGGGTAAAGAGCACAACAATAGTATAGTTTGATCCTCATCGTTAATCTGAACTCCAACGTTATTTAATTCATTTAAAAGGGTAATGAATTTATTGATGTGATCTCTAAGAAGCTCACCTTTGTTCATGCGAAACATAAATAGACGTTGTTTCAACACTAAATGGTTAGCCACAGACTTAGTCGCATAAAGAGTTTCTAACCTTTTCCACAAGGCAGATGAGGTCTTCTCCCTCAATACCTCCTGCAATACCCTATTCGCGAGGCATACTGGAATGCAAACAGTGCCTTTTCATCAAGCTCTTCTCATTCTGTCTGATCTAGATTCTTGGGCTTTTTCCCGGTAATGATCTTTTTTAGGCCGGTCTGAACTAGAATTATCATCATTCGAACTTGACAGAAATTAAAATTTGTGACACCATCAAACTTCTCAATGTCAAATCTTGTTATTGTCATCTCTGAACGGGCTGATCTGCGGTAATCAAATTAACTCTAATATCACTTGTTGGGGATCGACCCGATTAAGCAACGAACAAGTAAAAATAGCGGAAGAAATTGAAAAATTGAACAACAAATTTAACGTGAAAAAATCCCTCCAAAGAGGATAAAAAACTACAGGTAAATATAATTTTACTATAATGGCAAAAGAACGAATAGTACAAAAGATGAAGATAAAACTAAACTCCGAAACCCAAAAATAAAAAACCCTCAAAACTTAATCACAAAATTCTTCAAAAGTGTTAAAGAGTTCTAATCTCTAATGAGTATTTTTCTAAAGTTATAAAAGAGTCTATTTATCGGCTAAGTTCTAATAAATTATGCTAATAAATGCAAAATATGTTATACTAATAAATACTAAATCTTTCATAAAGAAAATATATTTTGTTTAACTTGATATATAATTAATCTCTTATTTGACTGAAATACGAGACATACTCAATAATTTTAATAATTGTCGTTATATATTTTTATTACTTTAGTTTTTTTTTTTATTAATTTGCCATCACATTCTATAATTTTAGTCACCCAATTTTAATAATTTTTCATTTTAATCACTCATTTTCTTTAGAAAAAAAAAACGTGAATTTTTATAAGAAATTGAGTTATTCATCTAATGAGATGAAACCCATGTTTTTCACTTCTAATTCAATCCCATATAAAAACTCAGGTAATTCTATGTAAAATTCCAAATTTTTTATTTTTTACTAAACAAATAAAATAAATTAAAAAGATAAAATAAATTTTTGCTGTAAAAATCCAAATTTTCCCTATAAAAACTAATACAATTTCTTATAAACCCTCATGTTTTCCTGAAAAAAACTAAAATTAAATCTAAAAAAAAAAAAAAACGAAAAAGAAAAATTAGTTTTTCCTAAAAAAATCAAATAATTCCTGTAAAATTCCAAATTTCCCCTTCTCTTTTTCTAATAAAAACTAAGATTAATTATAAAAAATAAAAGAAATTAAAAAGATAAATGGTGTGTTTAACCTATATTTTCTTCTTATTGGAAAAATAATTAAAATTAATACTAAAAAATAAAAATTAAAAAGATAAAATGAGTTAAAAAAAAAATTAACGACTGAGTCACTAAAATAATAAAAATATGTATTACAAACATTATTTGATACCTAAAATTTTAATTTATGAAAATTAAATGACCAACTGTGGAATTTACCCAAAAAATGGGTTTACGGACTCTAATTAAAATATGTATTACACGTGTGATTGAAGTCTATGAAAAAAAAGGCCCTCACAATGCAATAAAACGAAACCGAACGGCTTATTGGGGAACTGAAAGCCCTATTATTTCATCAACAAAAAGGAAGGAATATCGAACGGCGATAATCTCCGGCGATGGTTCGACCGACGGCGATAGGCACCACGAACAGATCGTCATCAGCGATGTCCTCCGTGACAACCACCGTGACGATCGAGAACACCTCGGGCGCGTCCTCCTCGTCGTCGCAGCCTCAAGAAGCCCTCGTCCTCGAACTCCGCCCTAGGAAGAAGAAAGTTACGTGGAAAGAAGGCACCGTTGACAACGAATTCATGAACAAGAAGAGTTCCAAGATCTGCTGTATTTACCATAAAGAAAAGCCCTTCGACGAAGACGACAGTGATGACGAGGGACATGATCGTCATCATCACCATCGTCCATCTAACGGACATGATTCCTCCAAGGATGGCTGCAGGCCCAGCAGCGGCTCCAGTGCCTGATTCTGTTTCCAATCTGTTTCTCTAAAACTTTGTTTTGGTGCACCGAACCGACTTTCATGAAATTCTATAGTATTGATTTCATGTAATTTGTTTGGACGTTTATATCGATTTGGTTTTTGGATGCAATGAACAAACGTTTATATCGATTTGGTTTTAAATAATAACGCATAGAACTGATATGATTAATTAACTTTTGATAGCTAAAGATGAATTTAAACCCTAATTTACCTATGATCTGAATTAATTTTTGGGGATGTCTTGAGAGATTGTTTTCTTATCATTTCGTTTCTCTTCTTGCTTCTTATTTGAATTTATCCAAGAATTCCAGCATCAGAACTGAAGGTATGCTTCAATTCATAACTCTGTTTTCTAGTATGCATGATGAATATTCTGTTTGTTTACGATGCATAACAAAGCGAATTTTGTCTGACATAGTTTTGGATTGCTAGTTTTAGGCTCTGTTTGGTAGGCAAGAAAGAATTGGAAGGTAAATGTTTGAAATGGTTGAGTTACAGGATAGTATATGTTAGCATGCACTTCTAACATTAGATTAGAACTTCTTTACGTCCTATCCCCTGTTTCTCTCTCCTATCAAACAATGTGTTAGACACAATGGGAATAGTGAGATAGACGACCCAAGGATTTAAGTTGTGGTCTGAGGTGAACATCTGCTGTGGAAAAAGTCAGCAACCCCAAAATAATGGTCACAAAATTGTGGTGTGACTTCTATTTAAATCCTTCACAAGGCCAGTATCCCAATTAGCTGTTGGTAGGATAGTAGGGGAACATGTTACTGAAAATCTTGAATTATTGATTCCATTGTAGTTTATAAAAGACATTCAGCAATGATTCAAGATGGCCTCTTTTTTGGTGGTTGGTTTACTTTGAATGGTGTCTATTCGTTTCCCTTGACAGACACTAGCTTTTGTTTTTATACTATTACTGTAATGGGGTTTACACTGATCTGTTCAGGGGGGTTTGCTTGGTTTTATAAAGTTAAAGAGAGTTGGTGAGAAGACTCTGGAGGGGAGGTAGCAGATATGGATATTGGAAAAGGGGATGGGGAGTCAAGTGAGGAATATGTTGTAAAAAAGGGGGTTAGAAGGAGATGGTTTGGTTCGTATTTAGAGTGTCAAACACAAAAATATGTCCCACATAAGTGTTTTTTTTTTTATGTATTTAGAGGGTCCTTGGAGGATTATATCCTATACCATGTACAAGAATGTATGAAGATGGATACTTCGATGAGAAGTCTTGGTAAGATAGATGGTAAGAGATGAGTAAACAAATAAAGCGGATAACAAAAAACGAGAAGGGTTAAAAGGAGGTGTGCGGGTATTAAAATGTGGAGGGTGGGCTGGTGAATGGTTAGGCTTGTTGGCTTTGGTGACAAGCGCTTGCTGGTGGTTGTTGGAAAGGTTAGTGCAAGTATGTCACAGGAATACGAGTCTGGGGGCTTGGAAATGCTGTGTTAACCTTACCAAGAATCTTCATTTTGACAAGTACGTTTATATATATATTTATATGTCTTGAGAATAAATTCTAAAAAATTAAGCATGCTTGTATTCGTCATATACTCCAGGTCCAAGGGTGATACTCATGCGAGGTGTTGAACACCAGGTGGCTGACTTGGCGAGGAGGAGATATGTAACACCACTCATTGAGGTTCTTGCTCTTTCTGTTAGAATTACAGAGAATTTTGTTATTAATCGCACTACAGGAAAAGGTCTGAATTTTGGGTTTACTTCTAGCTTCTATATAACTTTTATAACAAGGGAATGTGTTGATAGGCTATCTAAAGATACTTCCTTAGCGAATCCCTAAATTTTTTCTATCAATACAACTTATCTGCTTAGCAACTTCCGGAGTAGTTTCTCCTTATTCCAACCTTTTTTCATCACTAAATTCATTAACCATGACCTTATCCCAATTTTTGTTCAAATCAAGGGATGATACATCACTATCCCACCATTTATCCTTCCCATCAAGGATGCTTCTTCAAGTATAGAGCATAAACCATTGTTTGCTTGAAACTTGGAAAAAGAAATTTTATGAAGATAGTTTGTACATATAGCATCTTTCCACGGTCTCGTAGTATCATCATGAAGCTCCAACCCATTTTAGCAAGATAAGGTTCATTATCTTTTTTTTTTTGAGATCCAATTCCCTTCCAATTTAAGCAATCAAAGTTCCAGTTAATATGATGATTTTTTCCTCTTTCCGGTAGTACTTCCTAGTATACCAAGTGGGTTGCATAGTATAGTTGGGGATAGAAGCAATAACAACTTGGATAAGAACAACTGTACCGACAAGAGATAATTGATTAATCTTCCAAATTGCTAACCTCTTTTGAACTTTTTCCTCTAAATGTAGTACAATTATGTTGTTTTGGGAATGCTATTATGTCTTGTGAGCTCTCTGGTTGCCGTTTCAAGACTGTTGTTGGAAATAAAAAGTTTTTACTTGGAGAAGCTAGTAGTCTGTCCCGACCATTTGTTGAATTGTTTCAATGCTTCTTTGACAGTCTCAACTGTGCGAAGAGAACCAATGGAGCTCTTCCTCTTTCAGAATTTGAGATACTCTTTCTTTTTCAACACTTTTTAGATTGTAGTAAGAATTTTCATTTTTTGTCTAAAAATGTTGCTACTCAATTTTCATTTTTTGTCTAAAAATGTTGCTACTCATCTAATTTGTTCCATTGAGAAAAGGGCTGTAATCTTAGAAGGTTTCAAGTGTGGCTATAGAGGATTCAACCCCAAAGTGCCCAAAGAGAGGTGATACACCATTGTTTCAGGATAAATAAGCTTCCATTTCTCATTACAGAGAAATTTATCAACCCCCTCTCATAAACATTTGTTATCCCCCAATGTTAATTAGTCTTCCAAGTATATTTCTACTCAATGAAACCAAGTTTGACAAAACTACTGTGATTGATGACCTTTTGAAATTTATTGAATAATGAGCTGAAAAATTAAACTTATATACTGAAGAGGCAATTCCATTGAATACTTGATGTGTTGATTTTGTGGGAGAGGGACTCCCATATATGTTGGTAATTTCACTCTCTACTAACCAAACATTGTGATTGTTTACTTTCTTTACATAGTCATATCTTCATAAATGAGGAGGAATTAACCTTGCTGCACAACAACTACCTCACATCAACTTTCTTTATTTGAAATGCTGATAAAATGGTGAAGGTGTGCTACAGAATTCTTAAACATGTTTTACAATCCTGTATAGCTAAATAATAAATCATCAATAATCTCACACATCTGTAAGTTTTCCATCTGAATCTAAAGGTGGAGAAGCCCGAAACCAATTTCCAAGGTTTAGGGCTTTAATCAATTTCTTCTTTGTATATCCAAACTCAAGCTTTCAATCATTCCTTCTTTTTTACTATTATCGTTGGATGTGTGGATACTAACCATACATGAACATTTGTACAAGCTCGAAAATTGGAAAAACCCTATCCTCCTTTGGCCAATAAAGTGGTTTCCCAAAATTCCCAAATTGTTGTTTTGCAAAATTCAGAAAACTTGCAATTCCTTGAGGATGATTTAAGCTGATAAAAATAGCAAAAGAATCCCAAATAATTTCCTGTAAACCTAATTATTTAGTTGTAGAATTTATCCACCAAAGTCTATATTTATGGACAGAACTGTACTTAATTTGAAAAAATAAATTGCGAAGTCCTAAAATCATGCTGGCGAAGACGGTCTTAATTGGACTCCCGTTAATTAGTTGGCATGTCCTTCGTAAGTAATCCCTTTTCTACACCAATCCTTTTACAACTTGCTCCATAGGTCAATCAATTAGACCTAATATGATTAATTAATCTATATAAATTAAATTATTTACACAAGCTCTATACAGAAATTGCTATTACAGTGTGGGCTATTTGGAATGCCCTTAACAAGCTACTGCATGAAAATACAAATCCGGGGGTGGGACTGTACTGAGATTGCGTCACTGATTCTAGAGGTTTCACAGCATTCTGCGTGCGACGGGATTAATTGGACGCCTCCGCCGAAGATCTTATGAAAGTAAACGTAGACGCTGGATTTATCTCAGGAAAATGAACTGCATTTTCAGGGGTGGTTATTCGAAATGAAAAGGGTGATATTATGGGAGCCTGCTGCAGACTTACCAATTGGGTGGCATCGGCTTTCGCGGCCGAAGCGCAAGCGGTTATCCATGGTCTGAGGTTTGCGCAAGATTTGGGTCTTCACTCTGTGATTCTTGAGGGGGATGCCAAGTCAGTGATTAGGAAAATCAATGGCCACGAGGAAGATTATTCGGTGATTAGTGCGTTTACCTGTGATGCCAAGGAGATTGCGAATTCCTTTCAATTTTGCAAGTTTCAGTGGGTTGATCGCACGGCAAACCAAGTTGCTCATGTTCTTGCGTGAAATGGACTAATGATGAATACCTGTTGCTTTTGGGTTGAGGAGGTTCCAGATTGGGCTGTGACAGCGGTTGATGAATATCGACGCCATGTTGAGCCGCCTTAGATTTACTTTTCGCTGGGTTTTGGAGGGGATTTCCTATGTTACTTGACCCTCGATGTTCTTGTTGCTCTCTTACGGTTCTCTACTGCTACTTTGTGTTGTTTTTCAGGGGAGCTTCGCCGATCTTTGTCTGGTTTCTGTGTGCTTCTCTGATATGTTTGCTTTTGTTTGCTGGTTTTGGTTGTCTTTTCAATTTTCTGTGGGTTTTGGCTTTTGCATTTAATTTCTCTCTTGGTTTTGGTAAAGGATCTGGTGAGTCTGTTCACCTAGCCCATCTATTTTCCTGTTTTTTGAGACTGGCATTTACTCAAAATAATAATAATAATAATAACAATTTTATCATTTTAAAATTCATGTCTCGTTTGAATCTAACGAGTGATTTAAATAAAAAAAATAGATATTGTTTATCTTAAGAATCTTGAATTCAAATATTTAGTGTGTAAGATATGTATATATTATAAAAAAAAGTAAAAAAAAATATGAATAGGTATTATTATATAATCGTATTAATTTATTTCAAAAAAAATTCAAGTGTCATTTTATGTTCGTTTCGAAATTATTAGATAACAAGATTGAGTTTTACTCTGGATTAATTAGCTAATTTAAAATGAATACTTACCCAATTAAATGAGTAATCGAAGCAATTAAATGATATTTTTGTTTGCTCAAACGTTAATTATTCCGTGCAAGTCCATATTAAATGCAATCTATTGAAGTGTTACATAAAACTAGTGGAGGGATGGATCGAATAAATATATATAATATGGACTATAATAACCTATTAATCTTGGAGTCATACCACTAAAAACTCAAGATTAAACTCCCCATTATATCATTACAAATAATCAAATATTCCTGATTGCTTGGTTGTGATTGATAAAGAGAATTGATATACGAGCTTGGTTTCTAAGGCATTTATTGATTATTTGAACGTTCCAAACGAATTTGATTGGTTAATTATGAGATATATGCAAAATATAACTTTTTTTATAAAGTTTATTGTTATTTTTAAGTTAATTGATAATACGTACTTAAATAACATCTAACACTTTACCTGAAAGCCAATCAAATGTAAAATGTTACATTCGCTATCAAAATAACTTCAAACAAAATCAAATGATCAAAGTCACTTGTAAACATGTTCGTTTACAAAGATGTTATGTGTCAATATTGATGGTTAAATAAAAACTCAGTAAAATAATTAATGAAAAGTAAAAAAAATTATAAAAGTTAATATATTAAATAAATATTATTTAATTAATTTAATTGATATATTAAAAAATATTAATACACTTGTCATTTGATTTTGACACGAGTTAAAAAAATTAAGGGTTAAAAAAATCTTTAGAACAAATAAAAAATTTTAATCGAGGTATACTTAACTGAGCTCTTACTGACCTAAAAAAATCAATTTTATCCATTCCGTTAACGGAAATCGTCAGTTGATTGATTTAACCGTTAACATTGCTGAAATGACTGATAGAAGTCACCAAAAATTAGAAGTGAGCAAAATACGATTCAATTCGAAAAACTCAATAAAAAATTTAAATTTTGAATTAAATAGTTCGAGTTATTTGGATCAACTCGAATAATTTTTTTTTTGCTTTAACTTGAATATGAATTACACAATTAGAATTATTCAAAAATCCGAATAAGAAAAAAAAACTTCATCGTTTTGATAAATGTTTACTTTTTCTAAATTAAAAGTCAAAATTATTAAATTAAAAGACAAAATTACATCGTTCTGATAAATGTTTACTCATTAAGTTAAAAGACAAAACTATTATATTGTTTATGTAGTCAAATAATTCTATACTTCGTCTACTAGTTAAATAATCAGTCCATGTATACGCAACATTGAATATAAATAATAGAATTCGTTAACTCAAAATTTTTTGACTCGACTCGATTCAATTCGAAAAATTTCAAATTAAGTTCGATTTCTAAAATAGAATTCGTTAACTCAATTAACTCGATTCGAATCGACTGGGTCGAATGCTTACTCTTACCGAAAACTATCATGTGACAATATGCTGAGATAAGCATATTGACGTGGCAAATATAAAAAAAATTCAAAAAAATTTAAATTAAAAAAATAAACAAAATGCGTCTGGATATCTTGATATCCTTTTAATTACAACAATTAAAAGTGTATTATATGCTTCAATTTTATCTTGTTGATTTGGAACTACCTAGCATATTGTTAGAACAAAGAGGAATTATGAATTTGAAATTTTTTATTCAATAAAAAAAATTAAAATATGACTTAAAAATATTTAGATGGTAGGTCCCGATATTAAAATTTTTATTGATTTAAAAAAATAAAATATTTTAATTTTTTTAGTTTTTGAACAGTTGAAATTTTTATATATATCTTTTAGAAATTTTTAAATTTTTTGAAGTTTTTTTTAGTTTTGTACTCGTCCAAAATGAATCAGTATAATTATCTGTACATATTCATTTGAATCTGGACAACGTTTTATCTAGATTCATTTTATATGCAAATTTTATTTTTTTAAAAATTTTATATTTTCAAAAAAATAATTATTTAGAATTAAAAAATGAATTTTTTTATTTTTTGCTAACATGACATGCTAGGTCAGCAAACTACCGCGTGGCAATTTTTGATGGCTTCTGTCAACTATGTCAACGATGTTAATGGTTAAACTGATCAATTGATATTTTCCGTTAATAGGATGAGCCAATTACTTTTTGTAATTTTTTATTGGGAGTGACCTTTAAGCCAATAAAAATAAATAACTTTAAGGACTAATATGATAAAAAAAAAAAAAAAAAAAGTTAAAAATCAATGTGAAAAAAAGTATGAAATTGAAAGAGGAGCTTTTCTTTGATTCACCCTTAAAAGTTACGTCATGTAAGTATTTATCAATTATTATCCACCAAAACATGTACAATTCATTCTCAACAATTAAATCTCTTTATTTTTCAAATAATTTTCATATCAGTTTATTAATTAAAATACTTTATAATCTCATTGTCAGATAACCGACCTTAGCTCAGTTGGTTGAGCGGACTGTAGTGGGATATCCTAATACCTATCCTTAGGTCGCTGGTTCGAATCCGGATGGTTGGATATTTTGTCACACTTTATTAAAAGAATAGGTTAAATTCTGATATTAGTTCCTGAATTATGTCATAAATTGTGAATTTAGTCCCTTTTGACACTTTTTCAAATATCAAAATTGCTTTGCATCTTTTCTTTTTTTTAATATACTGGTATGATTACGCCATGGTATTTTCTGTTCATATTTTCTTAATACCTTTTAACAAGATACACACACCTTACACACACAAGTGCTCGAACCCGAGACCCCAAAGATGAATAACATCTTTTTTTCCATTGGAGTCACTTGTTGAGTTCCTTTGCATCACTTTTTCTATTAAAAGAATAGGTTAAATTCTGCTAATAGTCCTGATCAAGTTGTAGTTGTTAAATCAATTAGTTTTTTCTATTTCCAAAATTTGAAATGATAAATACATTATCACATATGTGTAATGTTGCCTTAGTCTACTATTTCTAGGGATGATATCGGTTTAATTCAATCGAGCTTTTTTAAAATTTTCGAATCATCCATCCTAATTTGATTTAGTAAATGAATCATATTTATAATTAAATATTTATTAACCATAAGGGTGAAATGATAAAATTATATATAAAAAATATTTATAAAAGATGTAGTAAGATACTTATGTATAAATTCTTTTCAATTTCGATTCCAATCTTTAGATCTGTATTATTTTAAATTAGTGATAATTTTTTTATATTTTTTTTCAAATTCTTTAATAATGATTAGAAACTTTTTATTATCACTATATTTGAAATATCAAAATAATTTATATTTGTTTATTATTTAATTAATTATTATTTTAAATAATGCTATTTTGCATTAACTACGCGAAGTAAAGCAATATTGTACATTGAACATGATAAAATTCTTTAATTATGATTTGGATATTTTATTATAATATTTGATGGTTAAATAAGTTAATATATTTTAATTATATTCAACAATTCGAATTACACATATTATTTTACATTAATTATAAAAAATAATATTTAAAAAAATAATTAAAAATTAAACATATAAAATCACATACAATACATATGATATTAGAAATTAGTATACATAAAAACATGAATTTGGAGAAATTTTTGAACTAACCAAGATAGCTTTCATTGTTTATTATATTACTGGATTTGCTATTTTAAATATTCTTTATTATTTTTACAATTTATAACATTTATTAAAATATTTGGGTAAACAAATTTACTTGATAAATAAGAATTTTGATTCTATTAAAATATTTTTATTAATTGAATTTATATAATGATAAATAAAAGGTTAAAGGGGTCCCGACTTTCTCGAAAAATAATCAATTAAATCTCTTCGTGAAAAATGTATTCAATTAAGCCATCAAACTCTCAAATTGAATTAATTAATCTCTTTGATCAACGTTTTCCGTCTTTGATAATTATAGTGCTGACGTGATCATTAACGGAGCTGACATGAAATGCCATGTCAACGATAATGGTTGACCTAGCATTTCATGCCAAAAAAATTAAAAAAAGTAAAAGAAATATTTTTATTTTGTACTGGAATGAATCTAAACAAATGGCTGTCCAAATTTATTTAATTATGAGTCCATTATTGCTGTTTTAATAGCCAGCAAGCAAAAATTTATCGTCCAACAAGTTAGTAGTATTCTTCTTGATGATAAAGCTCGACAACAAGACACTCTAGCTGAAATGACAATTTTATTATTTTAAAATTTTATAAAATATATACTTTTGAAATTTAAATTAAAATGAAAATATTTTTATTAAATAAATATTAATTGTATAGGTTAAATTTTGCTATATTTTACATAAATTGTGAATTTAATACTTGTAATTTAATTTGGTTATTCTCAGTTTTTATGGTTTTAAAATTTGAAAATTTCAATCTGTTAATTATAAAATTCATTAAGTTCTATTATTTTCAAAAATTGATATGTCAAATATATTATCACATATGTAATATTATATCAGTTTGTTGGTCTTATATATTACTCACCAAAAGATCAGTTAATAGATTCAATGACAGTTATTTATATTAAAATTAAAATTTTGAAATTAAAAAAAAAATATAGCGACTAAAAACGATTCAATTGGAGAATATAGATTAACTCTATAAATTTACGATTAATACATGACTAATAATATAATTTAATCAAACAAATTTAACTACTAACATTTGATCAAGACTATTATGAATCAAATTAAAATACAAATATTTTTTTTTATTATACTGATGTGATTACATGGTAGTATCTGTTAATACTTTCTTAACTCTTTGATAAGGCACACACACCTTACACACACAAATGCTCGAACCCTAAATCTCTAAAATGAACAACATTTTTTTTTCCACTAGAACCGTTTATTAAATTCATTAAAATACAAATACTAAATTCTTAACGGAGTGATAACAAAACTTAACCAAGTTGTTTATGTTTGGTGAGGTAGAATATAAATGTAAGATGCAGAGAAGAAAAATTGATGCTGTTATTATAGGCCCTAGTTGCTTCTTGTGCTTACCTACTTCTGACAAGCTTATTTATGTTTATTTAATTTTCTGCAGTTTGTCTTCATATTAAAGCTTACATCAATAAGGAAAAAAATTTAATGCTCACAGCCTACACTTTGCAGCTGCTTCTTTGAATTTTTTATGGTGATGCAATAAATATTTCATGATAAAGTATTAGTATGAACAGATAATATGAAAGTTATCGAGGTTATTAAAGAATTTTTATCGAAGAGTTCGAATTCCATTATAATTAGACGTTTAGTGTAATTTTACAAAAAATAAAAAAGTTGATCTCTTGAATATATCTCTAAGAGATTTGGCATTTGATAGAGAGGAAGAATTACAAATATTTGCAACACCTCCTTTTGAATATTTTTTGTAATGTTTCTTAATTCATTCACTAAAAAAAAATAAATTATCTAGCCACTTATTTTAGGGAGTTATTTAATTTAGTAATTCTCGCTAGTTTAATTGCAATTAAATATGTTTATGGGTTGGGTTAGATCTTGGTTGAGCTCATGCAAGGTAGTTAAATCAATTCTCTAAGCTCGGGTCTAATCCGATCTAAAAAATAAACTTATTTTTTGTCTAAACTTTGATCCAATTTAAAAAAATAAACCCAAACTTGACCCGCCCATATTTGATATTTGATATTAATTTTTATATAAAAATAATTTAAAAAAAAAATAATATACTAAATACACTAAATTTAATATAAATATATATAATTATTATAATTAATATTGACATTAATATTTTAACTTGGATATGAATATTGATATTAATATTTAAAAAAATAAAAAAATATTATAACATGCCTCATGCGTGACAATATCCATGTATAAATATTTTTTCTACAATAAGAATTAAGTTAAAAAGATGAGCCATAATTAGTGGTTTGAGAGTGTGTTGTCCATTCATGTGTTTAAAACTGTTTTTTTTTTTTTTTTTAAACAAAAAGGAGTTTCATAAGAACCTAAGTATGGTAAACATCACTGGCCCCTATCCCTGTTTCCCTACATCATGAAACAGTTCTTTAAGAGGATTATTTTTGGATATACGGTATGTTTAATTTTTTTATTTTATATTATAATATTATTATAATGTTTAATTTTATTATTATTATTATTTTTATATTAATCACAGATAAACGTAATATTCATTCAAAAGAATCATATTGGATTTCTCCAACACGTGCATCACCCAACCTTGTGTTCTTCCAATATTACGTGAGAGGGGATGTAGTGTAATTTTTTCACATAATTGTTTTTATTTAAAACATTAATAATTTGACACAAATTTATACAGTTATATTTTTTTTTCATATTCATATTCAAAATTTTAACAGATTAGAAAGTAGTGTATGGAATAGGGATATCATATCATCCCGTATCATTTTTTAATTATTTAATGACATTTCAACTAATTTTTTCATGTCAACTCATAATTTTGGTAATTCTTTTAATTTAAATCATGAACCTCAAACCCAAAACCCGAACCTTAAACCTAAAAATTGAATCTTAAATCCTAAACTTAACCTTTTGGTTTAAAATTTAGGGTTCGGAGTTCAGGTTAAAAAAATATTGAAATTATGTTTTAATTGTTGGTAACACAAAGAAATTAAAAAAAATAAAACGGATACGATCAGAATCTAGCTTTTAAATAGTTACAATTTGACAAAATTAGAATTTGACTGTTGAAATTTTTTAAGAATCTGACTTTGCAAATTTACTGTTTTGCCTCTTTAGAAAAAGGTATAATTGAGAAAAATTCTGTTTAGAGATTGAGTTTTAAGCGAAATCGTTTGTAACAATTGAATCTAGTGTGATTTCGTCAATTTTCTTTCAGTTTATTTTTTTATCAGATTTTGGACAAATTGTTTTTTTTTTATTCTTTTCAAGAAGAGTAATATCAATTGTGTTCCACCTTCTTTATTCGAGTATACGAATATTGAAGTAACGTATTAACCTTAAAAACGATGTCCACTATACGATTACACCGATCATGATCGATTTATTTTTATGATAATAATTATTCCACTGTATAATGATTGCTTTATTTATTTGCATTCAACTTAATTTTTTATTAGTTTAACGATTTTGTTATGCAATAATATATTTCTAATATTAATAAGATAAAGGAAATACAGATGAAATAATTAAAAATGAATACACGTTAGGTTTCTACTTCATACAATTCCTAAGGAGACGTGGGAAACGAATGAGAAGATACCTGAAAGACAAAATATAAAAATAGAAACCGTATACTACTGAAAAATTAATTAATACATACCTTATTCAAAGTAGAAGATATTTTATTGATCATCCAAAGACACTCACAAGCTTGAAATCTGGAGACTTGGAGAAGCAAAGGTTAGGAATTCATCATCTTTTTGCAGTGCAGACATTCTGGTTTCATCTAAGGTTATCCAAGCTTCTATTCCGTTCCCATATTTGGTATCAACGAGAACAGTGAAGTTTCTAAATTCAGGCCCTGCTTTTCCCAGTAATGCAAATGAACAAGGTTGCCCCCATCCGAAATCTATTTTGTGAAAATTAGTATTGATCCAGCTGGTGAAGGCGAAAATATCAGGCTTTTCAAAGGAAAACAACAGCTCCAGCTGGTTCAAGTGCTCGGCGATGGCTTCAAACCCTTCTTCACCTTGGATGGATCTCATGTATTCGTCGTCGAAAACAGCTATGGATTGACTCATCAACTCCACCAACGTGGATAACTCCGTGCCTGACTCGGCTGGATTCGAGAGTGCACTCGCCCACCAAAACACATTCCCAACCAAACCATCTAATGTCTTGAGCTTCCCTTTTGGCCTCATGTTCACCGCTTGGACTACAATGGATGGTTTCAAGGTTCCTTGTATCGCCCTGGAAGCCGCCATTGAACATTTCCAGATGAATCCCGAGACAGCTTCGGTTCGTGTCGGTGTAGTCTCGACTTCCCCTTTTGCCATGTCCTTTAGGATGCCTATTGCTTCCTCGTTAAACACAAATTTCCTTGTAATAAAATTACCTTTGGTGAACCATAAGTTTTCCATCATGGATATGTAATTCTTAGGCATTGGATTTTTAGGTGGAAAGATCAAGGATGCCTGAGATAAGGCAGGAGATCTAATTTCAGGGTGGGATCCTTTGCAGATTGTGCTCCAAAGAAAGCTTAACATGAAGCCTGTTTTGGCGTCAGTGATTTTATGCGAGGTGCAGACGCCTAAAGCTATCCCCCCACATGCAAACATGGTGACTTGACAAACCAAGAGAGGAACCTGATGATTTGATTCCTTTGAGAAAGGAGGGCATGGGAGCAATTTGTTCAAGGACTCAATTTGATGATGCCGGAGAAACTCGGATAACCGACAACCGGTCCGAGCCAATATAAACGGAACACCGGCGTCGAAATCGTGAATGAATGTGTTACTAAAGATTCTCCCAGAGAAGGGATATAAGATGTTTAGGGTTTCTGAAAGAGATTTCTTCAGCTGAGTCAAAGTATTGGTGGTGTTGGTATCACTCAGGGCAAAGAAAAATATGGCCGGAACATAAGTGGTGGGAGTTAGCTGATCAAATACACAGAGTTTGAAGGGTTCTTTTTGATGAATTTCTGGGGAAGATGGTTTGATGATTTCTTTTGAAAGAATCTGAGCCTCAAACTTCATCATTTTCTGTGTTTTTTTTCCCCTCACCAGTATGTTTGGTCAAACTCTATAGGAAGTTGATTATTTATGAAGGAGAAATATATATAAACTAATGGAGTTCAAAGCCCACACTAGAACTCTTCATTGGTTGGGTCACCCGACTCGAATTACTATTCGGAAAGTGAAAAAGCTCAGGTAAAAATTTAAATCCGAAAATAAATTTGGAAAAAAATAAATACCCATTTAGAAATTGGATCAAACTTTAGGTAAGACTTTTTTTATTCGAGTTTAACCTGAATTACAAAATAAAAAACTTTGTTGTTTTCTTGCTTTTTTTACTGTTTTACTATTACATTGTTGTTGTTTTCTCACTATTTTGCTACAATTTCATTATTATATTGTTATTATTTTGTTGTTATTGTTTGGATATTGTATAACTCTTGTTTTATTATTAATTTTGTTACTATTTTAAAGGCATTTCTTTATTAAGTTGCACTTATTTTAATGTTATTTAAGTATACATATTTTTAATTTGTTGAAAAGTATGTTATTTTAATGTTTTTTGTATTTTTGATGTATTTTTTTTAAATATATAAAAAAATATTTAATACGGGCGAGTCGGGTCGAGTTCGGATTTTAATATTTTTATCCAAATTAGGCTTGAGCAAAATTTTAAGCCCATTTTAATTATATAAATTTTTTTTTTCTACAATAAGAATTAAGTTAAAAAGATGAGCCATAATTAATGGTTTGAGAGTGTGTTGTCCATTCATGTATTTAAAACTGTTTTTTTTTTTTTTAAATAAAAAGGAGTTTCATAAGAACCTAAGTATGGTAAACATCACTGGCCCCTATCCCTGTTTCCCTGCATCATGAAACAGTTCTTTAAGAGGATTATTTTTGGATATACAGTATGTTTAATTTTTTATTTTATATTATAATATTATTATAATGTTTAATTTTATTATTATTATTATTATTATATTAATTACAGATAAACGTAATATTCATTCAAAAGAATCATATTGGATTTCTCCAACACGTGCATCGCCCAACCTTGTGTTCTTCCAATATTACGTGAGAGGGGATGTAGTGTAATTTTTTCACATAATTGTTTTTATTTAAAACATTAATAATTTGACACAAATTTATACAGTTATATTTTTTTTTCATATTCATATTCAAAATTTTAACAGATTAGAAAGTATTGTATGGAATAGGGATATCATATCATCCCGTATCATTTTTTAATTATTTAATGATATTTCAACTAATTTTTTTATGTCAACTCTTAATTTTGGTAATTCTTTTAATTTAAATCATGAACCTCAAACCCAAAACCCGAACCTTAAACCTAAACTTTGAATCTTAAATCCTAAACTTAACCTTTTGGTTTAAAATTTAGGGTTCGGAGTTCAGGTTAAAAAAATATTGAAATTATGTTTTAATTGTTGGTAACACAAAGAAATTAAAAAAAATAAAACGGATACGATCAGAATCTAGCTTTTAAATAGTTACAATTTGACAAAATCAGAATTTGACTGTTGAAATTTTTTAAGAATCTGACTTTGCAAATTTACTGTTTTGCCTCTTTAGAAAAAGGTATAATTGAGAAAAATTCTGTTTAGAGATTGAGTTTTAAGCGAAATCGTTTGTAACAATTGAATCTAGTGTGATTTCGTCAATTTTCTTTCAGTTTATTTTTTTATCAGATTTTGGACAAACTGTTTTTTTTTATTCTTTTCAAGGAGAAATATATATAAACTAATGGAGTTCAAAGCCCCCACTAGAACTCTTCATTGGTTGGGTCACCCGACTCGAATTACTACTCGAAAAGTGAAAAAGCTCAGGTAAAAATGTAAATTCGAAAATAAATTTGGAGAAAAATAAATACCTGTTTAGAAATTGGATCAAACTTTAGGTAAGACTTTTTTTTATTCGAGTCCAACCTGAATTTACAAAATAAAAAACTTCGTTGTTTTCTTGCTTTTTTTACTGTTTTACTATTACATTGTTGTTGTTTTTTCACTATTTTGCTACAATTTCATTATTATATTGCTATTATTTTGTTGTTATTGTTTGGATATAGTATAACTCTTGTTTTATTACTAATTTTGTTACTATTTTAAAGGCATTTCTTTATTAAGTTGCATTTATTTTAATGTTATTTAAATATACATATTTTTAATTTGTTGAAAAGTATTTTATTTTAATGTTTTTAGTAATTTTGATGTTTTTTTTTAAGTATATAAAAAAATATTTAATACGGGCGAGTCGGGTCGAGTTTGGATTTTAACATTTTTATCCAAGTTAGGCTTGAGCAAAATTTTAAGCCCATTTTCAAGTCGAGATCGAGTTCGAGCCTAGTAAATAGGCCTAAGATTTTGGTTCGGCCGGTCTTGGCCATGGACACTTCTAGCCTCCACTATATAAGATCTTTTAGTTTTGGCTAAACTACTATAAAAGCCCTTCAGTTAGTTTACCTTTGTTAAAGAAGTCTCTAACTTTATTGTACGGAATAAGCCCTTATCATTTTTATTTTTACGTAATATAGCCCTTAATTCAAATAAAATGTTTATTAATGTTTGGGGCTTACTTTGGTTTAGGTTATAAAATATTGATATATGTTTAGGATTAAGGGTTTATTTCAACTTATTTGGATAGAGGTTAAATGGTTAGTTGGGTTGAATTAAAATTTAAACTTCTTATGTGTGATAAAAAAGATCTTACTCTCAGACGAGTATCAAAGCATAAACGCTGTCAATAAGTGTTAATATAGTATTAAGGTACATTGTATTCTTAAAGAGAATTCAAGTTCGAACTTTAAAAACATTGTTGAGAGGAATAATTATAAATCCCGAAAATTTTAATTTTCATGAGCTGTAAAATAAACATGAAGTATACCTTAATTATAATAAAAAATTGTATAAAGGCCTGCTCAGTATTTTAGCCTTTAGTTTTCTATTATTTAATTAAACATTACCTAGAAGAAGAATGAAATATCTTCAATTTCATTTTCGAGTAGTTTTTGAAAATTTGATGTCGATTTCATATTATATTTATTAAGAGTGAGCATTCGATCGAATCAAGTTGAATTGAGTAAAAAAATTCGAGTTGACGAGTCTTATTTTATCATCCTAACTCGATGTGAATTTTTTCGAATCGAGTCGAGTCAAATCGTGTGACGTTGTTTGAGTTAAATTAAAAAATTATACACGTCAAATTAAAATATTGTTACAATATAACTATTTCAATATTAAAACACTACAATAAATTTAAAAAAAAAAATGTAATATGAATATATAAAAAAATTACATTTTAAACAGAAAAATTACATTTTTTTTTTGACATAATGCGTAGAATTACCCATAATTCCGCCCCAACCCATAAATAGGAGGATACTGTGTTTCAACGCACTCAACCTTACATCCTATTGCATTGGTAACAATGCTCATGCCAATCGAGTTAAGACTTAATCGAAGCAAAAAATATAGTTAATAACATTAAACAATTGTATTAAACATGGATAAATGTTATTAAACCAAGTAATGAACCAAAAATATAGTTAATAATATTTTTTAAAGGACTAAAATTGTAAATTTTCTATTTAATCAAAAGTTAAAAAGACATAAATTAAATCTTTAATTCTTAGGAAAGAGCTAAAGAGCAATTTGTCCATTAGCTTGGGGACCACGGCTTGCCTTTGACTACGCGGTTGTTAGTTTCCTTCAAAAAGAAATATGAAAAAACATTAATGATAACTTAAATTGTAAAATGACTCACATATATATTTATGTATAATTTTAAAAAAAAAAAATTAAGAGAAATTGCACGTTGTTGCATTGGTCTCGTCCGAAAAAAGGGCTGGATAAATTTAACACGGATGGTGCAGTTTCATCTACTAGTCCTATTGCATTTATTGAAGGTGTATTTAGAGATTCAAATGCAAACTGATTATGTGGATACTGTCTAGCATTTGGTAAGGATTATGTTTTTAAAGTTGAGGTAAAAACGATCTTGAAAAGTCTTTTCATAGCTTGAGAAAAAAGATTTAGAAATACAAAAGTCAAATGTGATAGTGCACTACTAATGGATTCATTAGGTTGTATTATTTTCAAAATTTAATGCGTCAAATATATTATCACATGTGTAATGTTATTTCAGTTTGTTATTTTCATATATTACTCACTAAAAGATCAATTAATGGATTTAATGATTATTGTTTACATTAAGACTAAAATTTTGAAATTCAAAAAAATATAATGACTAAAATTGATCCAATTGAAGAATATAGACTAACTCTATAACTTTACGATTAATACATGACTAATAGCATAATTTAACCAAACAAATTTAATTGCTACCATTTGATCAGGATTAAAATTAATCAAATTAAAATATAAATACTAAATTCATAATGTATATAAAGTACATGGACTGATAACAAAATTTTAACCAAGTTGTTTTTTGAAAGAATAATTCTTTATGTGTATGTCGGGTGAGGTACAATATAAATGCAAGATGCAGACAAGCAAAATTAATGCTCTTATTATAGGCCCTAGTTGTTTAAAATGATTTCTCTCGTTAGTGATTGTGCTTACCTACTTCCCACAAACAGGCTTATTTATGTTTATTTAATTTTCTCCAATTTGTGTTGAAACTAAAGCTTACTTCAAAAAGGAAAAATTTAATGCTCATGGCCTACACTTTGCACCTTTTTCTTTGAATTATTATTATTAGCTTTAATTATTTAGTCACAATATATGATTATTCTAAATTACGAGAGTTAGGTGAGATGGTAAGAGTTTCTCTTATCTTAATTAATAGTCAATGGTTCAATCCTCGTTCTGAGTATGAAGCAATTTTAAAACTCGTGAGTAACATTTACTTCTTTAATAGGCTTGTAGAATTTGGAGAATTAGTTATTAAGCTCGTTAATATTATAAAATTTATCAATTTGACCATAATTCTAAAAAATAAAAAATTATATTTAAAAAATATATGATTGATTTCTCTATCAGCAAATGATCCTCAAAATATACTTTTTCTCGTCATTAATAATGATGATCGAATTTGGTTATTGAAGAGTTTGGAGATCAACATGCCTTATTGCTTATCTTTATCCGCTATTTATTTGATTATTAAGATGATGATTTGTCTTGGTTGATAAGACTTTATGACAATTGTGTTCTTTTCAACAACCTAAAGGATGCGTTCAACCATATGTTAAAGAACATGGAAGGCATTGTGTGAATTTAACAAATCCTTGAGGGAATAAGTTATCATTCTCAAATGAGACAAAGAAAGACTCAAAACTGTGGTTAAAGAGAAAGTTGATGTGATTGTGAATCTCAAAAAAGCTACAAGATGAAACTATTAAAGAAAAGACAAAGTGTTTCAAAAATGAGCAAGAGTTAAATGATGCCAAAACTATGCTAAAAATGTACTTGTTCCACAAGATTCAACCCTTATTGTTGAAAATGTAGCACCTTATTCCCTTGAATAAATTTGAGGCAAACAAGTAGGGGGGAATAGAGTAAGGTGGAGTAAATTTGTTGTTTTTGATATGGTATGATTAATATTTATGCTGATTATGGTTTATACATTTGAAATGATTTGACTTAGTAGTTGTTTTTGTTTAGCAAGTATTCAAATTGGTGATTAGAAGTACATGAATTTCTCTTTGTTTGAAGGATGGTTTAATGTACATTAATGTTGTTTTGGAAGAAAAGACTGAATTGAAACAAACTTTCACTACAGGAAAACAGGTTTTTAGCGATATTTTTTTGGCAAGCACCGCAAAAAATACCGTTAAAGATAACGCCGCTAAAACTCGTAGCGTTTATTCGTAAAAACGCCGCTATAGAACATGATCTTTAGCAGAGCTTTCCAACAAACGCTGCTATAAAACAAGGTCTTTAGCGGCGCTTTTCTTACAAACTCCACCAAAGAACATGTTCTTTAGCGACGCTTTTCCTACAAACACCACTAAAGCACAAACACCATTAAAGAGCATGTTCTTTAGCAGCGTTTTTACCATTAACGCCGCTATAGAGCACGTTCTTTAGCGGCGTTTTTCCCATAAACGCCGCTATAGAACATGTTATTTAGCGGTATTTTCCCACAAATGTCATTAACATTAACATATTTTACCAGCTCATTTTAATTCATATAGAATCCGAATTTTAAACATTTTTTCCTATAAATTCAAATTTAACCAATAACTTTGATACTATCATGAAAGAAATATGTATATGATTTAAATTAATAAATAAATTAAAAATATATTTAAAAGTGGTATTGTGTATATTATTGTCACAATAAGAAAAAACAAAAGTCTAAAGTGGCGAATTCTACTGAAACATTTTCATCATATTTTGAAGCTGTAGCTGCAATTCGTCATACTTTCTTTGAGACTCTGCTTCCCTCGCTGCTACCTTGGCTTCAAGTTGTAGCTGAAGTTCATCATATTTTCTTTGAGCTTATGCTTCTCTCGCTGCTGCCTCCGCTTTAAGTTGAGCAAACTGTGCTCGCTTGCACCTGAGCTACTTGATCTCTTAACATCTTAACTTCAGCTTGATCCTGACTCCTCGAAGGCATGTATCTCTGTGAGCTAGATCCAAAATATTGGGTTGGGCTAACAAAAGATCCTTGAAATCGAACTCGACCATACCTTTCAGGACCCAAAACTTCAGTAATAACTCGGTTATCAATGTCCTCTAGATTTACCGAACTATCACTTGAAGCCATCGCTTCATACTCCACCTTCTTATCCTTTAATTTATCTTAATAAATCAATCAAGGAGTTAGAAACGAAATATATAATCAAACAAATGCAACATAACTTGGCATTATTTGCATTACAAATGAAGAATTAAACCATTATAATTAAACATGATAAATATTTAAAATAATTCAAATTTTATTAAGTAAATATACCATAATTTCTGCAGCTTCAGTATTCATAGGAGATCCATCTTTCTTTCTATGTGTAATGTCAAAAAGTTGAAGGCGTCCAACTTTTTTACCAGACGACAGTTCCTACATTATAGTAGGAAAAATATTATTTAGTAGAAAGTAATTAATATTTGACACAATTAATAAATTCAAAATACCTCATTATTAGCTACACAAGCAAAACTTCTCGATCTAGCTGTGTGCGTGAATTTTTGTTTTTGCCTACTTGTAGTTCCAACATGCTCACGATCTTACATTATGAAATTGTTATTACATATATAATAAATACTATAAACCGAAATAATTATAAGAGTTTGGTAGTACGTAATATCACTCATTTCTTTGAACTCCAAAATCTAACTTGTTCTTCCCATTGGTACCTCAGCATTCCCGACCGGACATTTCGTAATTTTTCTTCGAGACTTATATTTTTCTTAAAATAATCTTTCTTTAAAGTACTTTTATGGTCTCTCCATTTCTTTCCTAATGCTTTCTTCACATAGTTGTCCAAGAGCTCTAAAACAAATCTCTCATACAAATAACACAAGTTTAGAAAGTAAATATAAATTAAAATTAAACCAAAGTATTATAAATTACATTCACCTTATTACCTTAATATTATCGAGAGCTTGATTTTTGTTACTATCAGGCATATGATGCCATGACTCGTAGTTGATTGGCAACATATTGGAATTTCGTGCTATAATGCTCAAGTATCCTCCCAAAAGTCGAGCTTCTGATCCAACAGGCTGATCATGATTATTTGCAGATACTTTGACACGCTCCTCAGGATTTAGACTGTATAAATCCTTTAATAGCGTACGTCCTCAAGTTCTACGTCTCTCAGAAATTTCAGCTAAAAAATTATATATGATAATATTAGAATTTGAAACAAAAATAAAAAATAAAAGTGAACATGCGTGTAAATTGACTATAGCTCTTTACCTTTTGTGGCGTTTTCCTATAAACGCCGCTAATGCTCTTTACTTTTTGCGGCGTTTTCCCATAAACATCACTATTGCTCTATACCTTTGGCGGTGTTTTTGGAAAAACACCGCTATTGCTTTACTTTTTACGACGTTTTTGGAAAAACCCCACTATTGCTTTACCATTTGCGGCGTTTTTGGTCCAAACGCCGCTAAAAACCTATTTTACTGTAGTGTTTGGGTGTTATCTCTTCCTTTATTCTCTTTGTTGGTTTATTTTTGTTCATCGTCTTGTTCAAACTCGTGTCTAGACATCAAATTGGACATCAGTTTGAATAATAAGCAAACTGGTTGTGTTTTGAAAGAAAAAGGGAGATAAGTTTATCCTATTGTTAGCTTTCATGATTTTGTTGCTATATTGCCTTATTTTTAGGAAGTTAATTTTTGCTCTTGTATGAGGTTCTAATGTATTGGACAACAGTTATTATAAGTTACTTATGCTGACTTGTCTTTAGTATCTCATATGTTCATATGCCACGATGATAGGGAGTTATAATCATTTGCTTATGTTTTGTCAAAAAATCAAAGGGGGAGATTGTTGGGACTTCAATTGTCTAATTGCTAATTTTTCAACTCATGTTCAAACATCTTGCTGAAATGCTCTTTTTTACTCCCATGTTTAAACAAATGTCAAAGATAAACCTTTAGACAATAGTTTAGACAATGACTCTAGGATAGCTCAAGCCAAGTTGGATGTTGGCATTTTTTACTTTGACCTACATGGTTGATTTTCTCTATAAGAAAATGATCCACAAAACATATTTTATCTTGCCATAAATAGTGGTGATCAAATTTGGCTATTGAAGCATTTAGAGATCGACATGCCTTATCTTATAAGGTTTATCCTTATCCTGTAAGTTATTTCTTTGGTGATTCTGTTGTTGATTAATCTTGGTTGATAAGATTTTATTTTAAGATAATTATTAGAGATAATTCAAGAGATAAATTCATATTATAATTGAGAGTTTTACCTTATCAAAACTATTCGAAGAAATTGTCAATTTTTAACCTATAAAATGAGAAATCCATTTATAATAATGTTAAAAAAACTAATAAAATTAATTCCAAAATTAAATGATAAATTAAATTAATGTAAAAATAGATAAAAAAATTTATTGTGATTAATAATAGATCTTAAGTATTATTTTAATATTATATATTGACATGTTGATAGCCACTTGTCATGTTATCAACTTGTCGAGTGTTTTTGAGTGTGTGTCCTTCAAGTGGATTAAATTGTTCATGTATATCAACACGTACCTTATTTTAGAGTTAACATATATTTCCTAGATCTGAGTTCGCCTTCATAGTGATGCCAACATGTACCCTATTCTAGAGTTAACATGTGTTTCCTAGATCTGAGTTCGCCTTCATGGTGATACGAATTTACTTGCGAACCAATATCATGTGGTCTGATAGAAAGATGCGAAAACCTCACGTGCGAACCATGTAAATTACGGATCAAAACCCAATTAAATAATCGAGTAACAGATCGGTAATGACGAATATCATAACACAACTCTTGCTGTTAGAATTGTTTCCTATTTTACATGGTATATGGATTAATTATAAAAGTTTTAAGATATTTTCTCTTAAAAATATTTTTTTTCTTATAAAATATAAAAATCAAAATGTAAGATTGAGATATGCAAGTTTGTTGAGAACATAAATAAATACAAAGAAAATGTATGAGATATACGTTTCGGACATGATATTGATTTGTATGCATCCGGTCTTCATATGGAGTTTACTTGCAGTCATTCCCTGGCCCTCAATATATATAAAATTTCGCTTAATATAATATTTCGTATCAAAATTTGATTTTTTTTAATTTGGTATTTAAATTTGACACTTTATTTTTTAATTTGATAGTTAATTTGACACTTTTTCTTAAGTTGGTATGTAACCTTTTTTTTTTTTTGTTTAATTTGATTCTTGAACTTAACTCTTTTTTCTAATTTGATACCTAACTTTTTTTGTCCGATTTGGTACTTCAACTTGTCAAACATTTAACAAATTACTCCATTATACTAACAATATTATTTTTCTATGAGGTAGTAAAAATAATCAATATATGACTGACATGTGATCGATAATATGATATTTTTTGTATTTTATATGTTCAATTATAATTTTATTTATTTATTTAATTATTTTATTAATTGAAAATAATGAATTTCTTTTAATTTGGCTTTTAAAATTCTGTTTTTTTTTCTTATTTAATATTAATTTATTAAGCATAACATAATACCTATTTTTTACATGAATTTCCTCTAATACTGACAAATTTTTGTAGATTAAAAAATGTAACACTATTAGTGTTTTACGTAATTTGTATAACAATTAATAAATTTAGGTATCAAATTAAACTTAAAAAAATTTTACGCACTAAATTAAGAAAATGTGTCAAATTCAAATAACAATTGGGCCAAAAAAAATTTTAAATATCAAATTAAATTCATATACCAAATATTATAAAATATACATTTTGTAATTAAATTTAAATAAAAATTTTATTATTTAATTTGAAGTAGGATTAGGTTATCCATCAACCATGGATTAGGTTAAGCCAGTAGCTTTATCCATCAATGGTGGACAAATTTAAGTTTTGCTTATATTAATGAAGTTTTGAATTTCATATAACTAGAAATTCTATAACACTCTTATGTGTGTTGAAATAATAGATTTAAAATACAGATTTATTTTAAAAATAACATATAATAAATAACATAATGTATGATTTGAAATTAATTAATAATAACACATGAAATATATACAATATTAAGATTAAAAATTATACGTAAAACAAAATTTAAACACATGAATACATCAAATTAATATTATTAAATGAATACTATCAAAACCATTTTTTGAAAAAAAAAAGTCCAGAATTTTATTTTAAAATCGAAAATAGAGTCACCACCAATCTTTTTTAATTTGGTGTGATTGGATCACCGTAAAATACTTAAGTTTATTTAAACAAAAGTTTTGATTTTCAAAATCCAGAAAATAGGTTCGGGAGTCAGTTACGTGTGAGGAAAGATTAGCACCTTCACTTAGCAACACGTGGGGTGAAACTCAATGTAAACACCATTGTCTTTAGTAAATTTAGAAACATATAGCAAATTTTTCTATATATGAGGAACATGAAGCACATCTTTGGCAGCTAATGAATTCAACATAGAAGATCCAACATGTGAAATAACAAAGGACCTACCATCACCAATTACCACTCTACCTAAACCATCATAGGGTTGTGCATGCAGCAGCTTGGTAGCATCATTAGTCATATGAGCAGATGCATCACTATCATGATACCAGGCCTGATCTGCCACTGTGTGAGGGGTAGCAACCATCGTGGTAAGATTAGCATGTTAACCAGCATGAGCAGGATACGAGACATTTGCAGGATACTTGTGCACAACAGTCTGTCTAGCATTGGAATCATCATAATACATTTGAGATTGCTGGCTCGAAGCTCCTTCATCATTATCATATCGATAAAAACATCTGTAACATCCGCATTTTTGAACCGGAGTTGGAACAGTAATAGTGTCGAGTTAAGAGTTAGAATATGTGATTAAAATAAGAAGATTAGGAAAAATTAAGGATTAATTAGAAATTGTGAGAAAGCATGAGGGACTAAATAGCAATTTAGCCTAAAATAAAATATAAGTCATTATGGGAATTACAATGATTAAAGAGGGGCAAAAGAGTAATTTGGTGGAAGATATTTTGGAGGCAATGTTTTGGGCCAAAGTGTAAAGTTGGAAGGCCCAAGGACTAAAAGTGCAATTTTACCATTATTAAAAAAATATATTTTCATAAAGAGAAATTGATAGAAAAATCTAGAGAAATGAAGAAAAGAAATGATGAAAAAGCTATTAAAGCCATCAGCCATTGTGCTTCATGTTAGCCACCATTTTTCCACCATTTCAACTTTTACTTTTCTTACAAATTAGTCCTTTTTCACCAAATACAAATGAATTAAGCTAGTTTCTTCTAAATTTCTTCAAGATTAGTGAATAAAATTAATAGAGAAGTGTAGTAGCTATCCAATTGTTAAAAGAAATGCATCCATACTTGTCTTGGAGGAGAAAGAAAATGGGAATTAGTGTTGAATACAAGTGATTAAGGTAAGAAAGCTAAACTCCTCTTTAAATACATGTTAGTTTTGGTTTAGAAACATAGATTATGATATGTTAGAATGATTTTAATATGAATATATGTGTTTTGTATGAAATTGAAGAGAAATAATAGAAGAAGAAAGACTCAATTGAAGAGAAAGGAAAAGAGAAGATCAAAGAGGGAAATGAAGCTTTCTACAAGAGTTGTAAGTACTACAAGTATTAAAAGGTTTAGAATTAATTAAATTAAAGTGTTTATAATTTTAACATATATGATTAATTATGATAAAAAAATGAAATGTTTAATTATAAGTGTTGATTATGTGTGATTAAATGAAATTTAGTGTAAAAAGACATGAAAAAGGAAGCATGTCCATTAAAACAATTTGGACAGAACAGAAGATTAACTTTGAAAATTCACCAAAAATTATATAAAAAGAGTTAGAGGTTGAATTAAATATGTAAATAAAGCTTATTGAGTGCCGTTTCATATGGAAGAAACAGTGAAAGAAAAGGAATTGTACATTCTGAGATATATCTGATTTGGTGTAACAAGGTTAGAGTAGGTTTGAGTTCCCCTATTCTGACTTTGAAAAATCATAGAAAAATATAGAAAAATTATTAGAGACTGAAATTTATATGGATAATTTCTTAATGAGTCAATTTTCAAAAGAAATAGATGGGAACATTATTGGATTCCTATACTAAAAGATAAATAATTTTTAGTAAAGAAATGTTGAAACTGTTAGGCAGCAGAGAATGGGTAAATTGAAAGAATTTACTTTACAAATTGGCTAAAGTAAAAATTCTGAAATTTTTACGGTAAAAAAATATTTGAGTCTAATTCTAGAATCATCAAATGGATTATAATTTCGAATTCTGTAGCTCAAGATATAAATAATTTAGTGACTATGACTCAAATGTACATATTTGAAAATTAATGTAAAAAGAAAAAAAGAAAAATTGAATAGAAATGAAAAATTGATGCATATAAAGTGATATGTGATGAAATTGAGAAATGAGAATGAAATGGATAAATCAAAGGTTTCCAAAGTTATTAGTACCTAATTGTTTATGATATTTGGTTGTTATTTGGTTAAATTGATTTGCTATTGATTTATATTACTATAATTTGAATTATTCATTATTTAATGTTTATTTCGATATTTATATTTAATAAGTGAATATAAGGTAAGCGTTAATATTGAGATGAATGAAAATTTATATTGAATTAATAGTATATTTGAATTGAATTTGAATGATTTGTGATCAAAATTGAAAGTGAAAGTGAAAGTGAAATTGGAATTGAAAGTGATATGAATTGTAAATTGAAAATCCCTATTAACTAGTCGGGCTGAGTCGGATATAGTTGGCATGCCATAGGATTTGAAGAGTTCAGGGATACTTCGACCTTGAGTCGATGAGACATTGGGTGTCATTATTTTACTTCAGATAGATTCGATGAGGTACTGGGTACCACTTTACTTCGGCTAGGTCGATGAGACACTGGGTGTCACTTTATTGCTTCAAACTATCCGATGAGGCACTAAGTACCATTTTGGTGTGTTTGGTTGGATCCGTGTATCCGCCAAGGTCCAAGTCTTGTTAATAAGGTAAACAATGTGAAAAAGAAAGAATGTGCAAATTGTGACATTGAGGTAAGTGAAATGATAATCACATGAAAGGTAAGTACAATATATGTATAAGAAATCGAAGAATGATAAAACTAAGTAAGCTAAGATATTGGAATGGCTAAAATGTGAAATGAGGAAGAATATGTGAATTTCATAACACTACTGTAAGTTAAATGTTATATACATATATATATATAAATGGTATGTATTTTACATGAATAAACAATTATATGAATGAGTTTGAAATGAGTGATTAAAAGATGAATGATTAATGACACTTGTAGTACTTACTAAGCCTTCATCGGCTTAACGCGTTTATTTCAACGCGTAGGTATAAGACCACCGAGAAGCTAAGATTGGATTAGGTGCCTCTCATCAAATCACATCAACATTAGAAGATTGCAAGACAATGTGTATTTTTTTTTTTGTGAAATGACATGTACAAATGGTACTTATATGTCCTCAATCAATGAGTTATAAATGTTATTTTGGAATAATATGAACTTATGAAATGAGATGATGAATTTTGAATGGAATTGTGTTTTAGATTGAATTGATTTATTGGTAAAGTATTTATATAATTACAGGTGGTTAGTTTGAAGTTTCTAGCTATATTTCTTGATTTTAGAACAGAGGTATCAATATTTTTATGGTGGTATCGATATTTGGCCTGTTTTGAGTAAAAAGTTTATTTTCATTATTTTCAAACTGGTTTTAAGTCTCGATTTTGATTATACTTGATTATTTTGTGATATTTTGAGTAAAACGATTCAATTACACAATATTTGAAAGAAAATTTTGTTATACTCGTTTTTAATTCTTGACACTGTATGTAATACTCTTATATCGGGTTTATACATGTGAACTGGGTGAAGGGGTGTTACATTTGTTGGTATCAGAGTAAAGGTTTTCTGATGTCTAGGATCGGGAATGAGTTCACGTGTACATGCCATTTTACATGTTGATGTGATGAGAGGATGTTTAATTATTTAATTGTTAAAATTGTGAATATTATAGAAAGAAGAATGTCGAATAAGGCTCATGATGAGTTCGGAGATGAAGTAGAGAGTAGGGCTCCAAACCTTATTAGAGAATTAGTACACTAGGATGACCATAGGGGGCATATGTTAAAAGAAAGAACTCAACCCCCCAATGAGTTGATATTATCTCGAGAAGAAATCCCGATTGTGATTCTATTGCAAACGATGAATCAATTGTTACAACAAGTTGTGAGGACTAATAATGTCTCAAATATTCCCTTACCTGGTGCTCCTCAACCATAACTGTCTACTTTTAGCTATCGATTTTCTTTGAAAAAATTGAGAAAATTATGGTGCCGAAAAGTTTAAAGGTAAAAAGGATGATGATCCAGCTGAGACTGAGGAATGATTAGAAAATAGTCAAAGGGTGATTGAAGAGCTACTATGTATTGGGGAGGGAAAAAAATTGAAGTGTGCGATATCGTTGAAAGGTGAATTGTATTAGTGGTGGATTATAGTGTTGAATATCCACCCCGTTGAGAAGATTCCGTTGGGGAAAATGTCAGCTGAGTAGTAGAGCTTATTTTAAATGTGGGTCGAATAACCATTTGATCCGAAACTGCCTGTGAATAGGTAAATTACATGGAAACACTAGTGACTCTGGTGCGAGATCGACAAGAGAGGTAGTCAATGGATCAGAAGTCCGTAGACCTCGAACTTCTGTTATTAGAACAAATAGAAGAAGAGGACGTTCTTGATGAAAATACCGGTAAATCTTCTTTTTGTGATTTTTCTATAAATTGTGTTAATTGACACATTCGTATATATATGCATATTAAAAGTGAAAGAGAGAGGGAATTAGCGGTAGAACCTACTAAGTACGAGATAGTTATTACTAATCCTATAGGATAAAGTGAAAGAATTAATAAAATATGCAAGAGGTGCACCTTAAAGATTCAAGATTGTGAGTTTCTAGTAGATCTTATGACCCTTATATTTCACGAGTTAAATGTGACAGTGGGAATAGATTAGCTGTCCGAAACGTGGGGTCATGATTGAGTGTAGAAGGAAAATAATTTCTTTGAGAATTCCGGATAGAAAAGAAATAATTATGTTTAATGAAGATAAGTGAATAAAATATTGATAAAAAGTTTAAGTTTTAAAATGAAACGTGAGAACTATATTGTTTTAATAAGAGAAATAATATGAAATGTGGATTAAGTTTAAATTCATAGAATAACTAAAGCAAAGTTTAAAATACTAGTGTTGTAACTAATTAGTTCGTTCAATGAAAGAATGAAAAAAAAACTAAGGTCGTGAATGTTTGAAGGAAGATGAACTCTGATCGCTAATAGTTACCTCGAGATTTTATTGACGCTGCGGAGTCAATAAAACTAGAGGGAAGGATCATGAGACGTCAATCATGTCCGAACTATACAGGGATCCGAGGATTATTCTAAAACATTCATTGATCCTATCATTTTTCTTAAATAGTATAAATGAAAATAGTGATGGAAGTGGTCTAATAAGTAAAAGGGGAGTGTCCTTTAAGAATGAAAGGTTATGGGATAATGATTAGGTTTATGATACAAGTGAGAAGCAAAAAAAAATTATATGTTAGTAATTAATCTAGTATAGAGATTCGAGAGATAATTAGTCGCTTTGGAGTTATGAAAGAAATAATAGAAGAAGGATAAAAATTGAATGCATGGAAGAATTACGAGAATGAAAATAGAATCATATTTATGTTATAAAAGGGTGAAAGAAAATACAAGGAGCACTTTAAGTATTGATATAGGAAGATAAAAAAACCAATTGTATAATTTTAATGGTAATCAATGAGTTATGATGTTATTTGTTTGAAGCTATGAAATAACATAGTATGTTATATGTTAGTGAAGTGATGTGAAATAAAGGAAGTGTATATTTAGATTAAATAATGAAAGGTTAAAATTTAAGCTATAAGTGAGGGAAGTGTGAAATTTTATGATCAGTTAACTAAGTTTACTCATTTTCATCCAGTCAGAACTGAGTTCTCCTTGTATAAATATGCTCAGTTGTTTATAGATGAAAAACTAAGTGTGAAATTTTATGAATCGTTGTCGGTTAGGGTCCCGGTGTCTTACTGTTCATCTATCACTATTCATATTTTATTATCATTTCATTCAATCTTATTTTAATAAATATGTTCACCAAACACATCATAAATCATAAGTCGATTGTAATCACAACTCAACAAGGGTAAAAAGGTCATTTCCATAATTTTTGGAGACTTCTACCGGTATCTATTGGACAAGTATCGATAGTTGTCAAGTCAAAAAATAGTTCAGAAATAGTGGAGAGTTCTACTGATACTCGAGATGGTTCTACCGATACATGTGACATAACTACCAAAACAAATCATGTTTCTACCAATACTAAAACTCCAGAGAGTTAAGAAGTTCTTCCTTACAACTTCTACGGATACAAGTTCAGAGACTATCGATACTTCTATGAGTAGAACTATCGATACTTATCTTTTATCTATCGAAACAACGCAAGTCAGTAACCTACATCTCACTTCCTTTGTACTTTTACCAATACAAGCAAGAATACTACCGAAACAAGTATGCAGATGTCAAATATATACATAAATTTATAAGTTTTGCATAATAGTCTACAACATTTATCGATTTCTCAAAATCATACCTACATAGACATTTCATATTGGTATTTAATTCTTCACATAACAACAAAGAATACATATCAAAACATTCATCAAAATGTTACCATGATATTTAACTATTATACCAAAACAACTCAAGTAACATAATCCTAATACATGCCATATAAACCAAGTGATATAAAAACTACCGAACGAGCTCCCGGGATAGTGTAATGTCTTCGAGGTAATCCGATCTTCAACCAACAAAACGAAATCTACAAAACAACAATAATTTAGGTAAGCTTTCTAAGCTTAGTAAGTTTCAATCATTGTATCACGGCACAATATTAAGCCTTGCGACGACATTTAATAACCGAGTCGTAAATCTTACTTTCTAAACAATCTTATGCTTTACCGATTCATAAGTCTTCCTTTAACCATAATCTCATGGTCATTTCGAGTCACAAGTCTTCCTTAAACATAATCTCATGCTCATTTCGAGTCACGAGTCTTCCTTAAACATAATCTCATGCTCATTCCGAGTCACGAGTCTTCTACTTTACATAATCTCATGCTCATCCCGAGACAATAAGTTTTCAACATAATCTCATGCTCATCTCGAGATATGAGTCTTCCATTTACACAGTGATTAAAGAACTTCCACATTCAGCAATAATTAGCAGCTCAAATATGAAATTTAACCAAATGAACTTACAAGATTAATTTGTAGTAACAGCTCAAGTGTAGAGACTACCCATCAGTAAGACATCCAAGACTAGCTTTCGATTCTGTACAGCCCCTAATGACATGTCCTTTATGTCCCAATTATTATGAAGTTCATATGTGTCATATACTATGTTCATTGCAATTAACTTTCATCATGTTATACCATTTCGAGCAAACATCCATATAATCCTTTTTTACCAAACATAAAATCGAATTAACTAACAATGTCATTTAGTTCAATTTACTATTTGTCATATATCAATCAAATTAATTCATTTGTAACATGAATAATAACTAACACAACACTTAATCATTTATGCGTTTTGTTGTCACCTGATTCAATTGTATCATTTCGTCACTTCCAATCATGCTTCTCAATACAATTTCATTCCAGTGTAATTCAATTCATGAATTTAATATTTACTAAGCAAAAAATTTAAATACAACATAATTTATTTCACTAATTTAAAAAACAGAAACTAAATCAATTATCTCACTATACGAACTTATCGGACTGATTTGCTGCAATCGTCAAAGTACAGAGACTACTGTGCTACTTTATTTTCTCCTCTATTATAAACACGTTCTTGATCTAACATAATAATTTTATTTAATTAACTAATTCCAATAGTAAAATAAACTTATTTTTATGCAATTAATCCCTTTTTGATAATTTTACAAAATTTCCCCCAATATTTTACTTTTATGCAATTTAGTCTTTAAGCCTTAAACATGCAAAATACCCATTTTTATTCCAATTTCAGCCTAGCCGAATATCCATGTGCCTTTCATCAGCCCACTTTTTTCATTATTTCACCTTAAGTCCTTACAAATTTATCACTTTAACATTTTAGTCCCTAAACATTAAAATCATCAAAAACTACTTTACAAAATAATCAAATCTAACAACCAAGCTTATAAATCTTCCATCATCTTTCAAGAACAAGCTTATTCATCAATGGAAAAATTTATAACATTTGACAGAATCACAAATTAGTCATTGAGTTAGCTAAATTAATCTAATAATGACTCAAAAACATAAAAATTACCAAAAGCGGACGAGGTTTGCTCACCAAATCTCGAAGCCAAAGTTGGCCGAATGTTTTCTCTCAACCTCCTAGGTTTCGGCTATGAAGAAAGGAAGAAGAAGAAGATTTTATTTCATCTTTGTTTTAATTTAATATAACCTTTTAAAGGAATTACAATTTTATCCTTTAAATTTCACTTTCAATTTGGCTTAATAAGTGTCCAAAACCGTCCACTACACCCTTAAGGATATAATTACTCTTTAACGGCTTTTCTAGGCCATCCCTTTACAATTTAACATATTTAATCAATGATTTCTACATATTGCATATTTTACGATTTAGTCCTTTTTGCTTAATTAACTATCTAAACAGTAAAATTTCTAACCAAAATTTAATACAATACTAATGACCTCGTAAATATTAATTATTTAATATTTACTATCTAACACATTGAATTTGTGGCCTCGAAACCACCATTCCCGAACATACTAAATTAAACTAATTAGTAAATCCTAATTTTTATTAGGATTTAATTGCAATTTATCAAAATCTAATGAGTTTTTTATCATTTCCATTATTAGGCCATTTAAATAGAGTCCAATTTCATATTTGGTCCTTTAATCATATTAAATTTCGATTAAACAAACTTGTTTTTTAATTTAGTCCTAAACTAATTAGGACTAAATGAATAAATATCCAAAAGTTAATGGAATCAATCATATCCACCATCTCTTGGACTTTTTTACCATGGTTTAATTACCATTTTGGCCCCCTTTACTATTTTTTAATAAATAGCAATTAACTTTTACCTCTTTTACAATTTACTCCTTTTTTCATAATTAAGCAATTAATCATCAAAATTACCCAACCTAACTTCAATTCACATATAATAAGACTCTGTAAATTTTTAATAAAAATATTTACATCCTTTAATATCAGAAACGAGGTCCCGATACCTTATTATATAAAACCACTTGACATTTGGACCAAACCACTTATACTAACTTTTAATTAAATAATTAAAATTCTTCAATTCAAAATTCCATATAAAATTATTATTGACTTATTTATTTTAAACACTCATTATAAAAATTTTCTCGTCGGGTTCATGGTCTCGAAACCATTGTTCTCAACACCACTGAAAAAAAAAAGGGACTATTACATCAAGGCTTTCGATGTAGATTGATTGCCAAAAACTCTGTTCAACGCTGCCCATAATGCTGATGCAGAAGTGGAATCACCAATCAACCTATTCTGTAACACAGGGCTGGCAGTGGATAACAACCATGCTGAGATTGTAGCATCTTGTTGTTCATATTAAACAAAGTCTGGATTCTCAATTGAAACACCTGCACTATCAAGAATAGTAGTAGGAGGGATCACCACAATACCATCAAGAAACTTCTGAAGATGATGTGTCTTGAACACCAACAGCACATGCTACCTCTAGGCCAAGAAGTTACCATCGTCGACTAGAGTAGCAACCTTTCGCGATGCAAAAGCAATCAGATTTACCTCTGATACCATATCAGATTATCATATGAACAATACAAAACAATGATGAACTTTGTCATACATTGAACTTAATCAGAACTGAGCACACAACTGTGCTTTATACAATTAAGAGTAACTTCCATTAACTAAACACTAACTACCTTCTTAACTGCTAACAACTCAACTGTTGATAACTGCTAACACATTAGCTAACTACTAACTCTAATAGGGTTTGCTTTTGAGGGTATGAAACCACGCTCTAGGGGCTTGTCGAAGCCCATACAACACTTTGTTGAGTCGACACACAAGCTATTTCCATCAGAACCATCTGCTTTAGACCCAGGTGGTTGTCATATAGATCTCCTGTCCAACTTCTCATTCAAAAGTGCATTATTTACATCAACCTGCTACAAGGACCAACCTTTCATAATAAAGAGCAAACACAATTCTGATGGTGGTGGCACGGACTACGAGGTTAAACATTTCCACATTCAAAACTTGCATGTTGAGACTTGAGAAAAACCCACCCTTCGCAACCAACCGTGCTTTATATTTATCAACCGACCCATCAGGCTGCCATCGAGAGCATAACTCTTGTCTCGAGAGAGGAAGAACAAAATATTACTATCGGAGTATACTGTCTCAAGACAAATAAGTATGGCTCGAGACAATTACACAATTGTCTTGAGACAAGGCTCCCTAAATTAAATCTTAGTTTTGATGTTTTCTTGTCTTGAGACAAATTTTTGTCTCGAGACAAGGTTCCCTTGTAACATACCCTTAGCAATGTTGGTCTATCTCAAGACAAACATGTTTATGTTTCGAGATAATGCTTCCCTTGAACAATTTTACATTCGAAGTTCATGTGTCTCGAGACAGTGTCGGGGAAACTTGAGAATAAAGCTTAGAAATATTTTAAAGGACTTGGAGTTACTCAAAAACTTTTGTAGAAAATTAAAATAATTTAAAAACTTTATTTTTTGAGTTTGAAACACTAGAAAATACATTTAAATGTGATCAAAGTAATTATTGCAAATTTGACTAAGGAAATTTAGAATTAAGTTTATTATATCAAAACATTTGAATACAAGCTAACATTTATAAATATAAATAATTTGTATAGAACTTTTGTATTATTATGTTTTTTATCATTATAAATAGTTGAAGCCCATATTATTATGTTAAATAAAGGTGAGCACAACTCGATTCAATTTTTTAAAAAATAAGCTTCGAGTTAATCGAATCGAGTTATTTGAGTAAACTAAAATAAGTAATTTGAGTTTCGAGTTTGAGTCAAGTTAAATTTTATAATTCTAATAACGCGAATAATTCGAATAATAGATTGGTGCAAATACTCATTTGATCCCTATCAATCAAGTTAATCGAATTGTTCTCTCTTAACAAAAAATACAAAAATAATCAAAATAATTTAAAAAAGAATTCAAAATATTTATAAAAAATTCGAAATTTATATTTTTAAAAAAAATATATAAAAATTTGAAAAGAATATATAATGAAAGTTAAAAATTTAAAATTTTTTCTAAAATAATACTTCTGGCAACTAAATAAGTTAATTAATTATTCAAGTTTATCATACTAAAGTATCTTGTTTTTATTATTATTTTGCTTTGAAAAACTTTTCAGGAATTAATTATACTGTAATAAGATTTTAATTTAACATGTTTAATTTTTTAATTTAACTCGAACAATTTCACTCAATTTCCCTCGACTCGATTTAAAAAAATGTCAAATCGAATTAGGATAATAAAAAAAACTCGTCAACTCGAAATTTTTTAACTCGATGTGATAGAACACCCACCCCTAATGTTAAATATATAGTATTGAAAAATGTTTTATTTTTAGATATAATTTGTAAATGTTGTACAGGGTTTTTGGAATGAATTATTGTTTATCAACAACTTAAAAGATAGCACGAAGATGACAGCCATATGTGTCAACTTCAGTGTGTTACAAAATGACCTAAACTTATAACCCATAGATGTTGAGGTCATGCTCCATCAACTCAAATCTGTGTCCATAACAACCAAGTAGAATATTCCTAAAAAGAATCCCAAGAAGTAATAGTGATGTCTTTTTATTATTGTAAATGATGGGACAACAAATTCTGCATACTAAGATAACTTCCCCCTCTAAAATTCTATCTCTTTTAAGCCCACCTCTTTTAATACATGATAATTTCTCTAGGGTTAATGTATAATTTGCCCTTCAGTTTTGTTCAACTTATATTACATCACTTAAGTTGGTATCTTTGCATTAACCCATTAATTTTTGCTAATATATGAATTTGATGGCCAATCCGGTGATGACACATGCTAGCCTCTTAATACGACACGTGACGGGTATAAATTAAAAAATATTAAAAATATATAAATTAATAAAAATAGCAATTTTTTTACATCAAGATTGAGCCTAGTTTGTCCGATTAAATTTGAATCTGGACATCTGTTTTTCTAGATTCATTCTAGATGTATTTTTAATAAGTTTATATATTTTTCTTTAAAAAAAATATAAAAATATATAAGAAGCTTATAATGTTTTTGAAAGATATATAAAGATTTAAAATATATAATATATAACTAAAAAATTAAAATTTTATAAATTTATAAATATATATAAAACAAATAAACAATTATAAATTTATAAAAATATATATAAATATATAAAAGAATTAAAATCATATCTATAATGAATCTGGACAAATGATTGTCCAAATACATTTGAATTTGGACAATCTTCTATCTAAGTTTATTCTTGATGTAAAAACCTTTTTAATAATAATAACCCTTGATATTTTATTAAAAAATATAAACTTATTGAAAAGTACATTTAAAATGAATCTGGAGAACTAATTATCTAAGTTTATTATTAATGTGAAAAAGAATACTTTTTTTATTAATTTATATACATTTAATAGTTTTAAAAAATTTTAATTCATATTCGTCATGTGTCATACTGAGAGATTACTACATGTCACTATAGAATTGGTCAACAGTGCCCCGTCAACATAAATTAATTGTGTTAGTGCAGAGGTACCAACCTAGTTGATTGGATACAAATTCAAGTATCAACTAGGTAAAAATAAAAAGTTTAAGTAGTAACTAGATACTTTTGGACGAGTTCAGAAGATAAAATACATATTAACATTTTTTTTTACTATTTTCAAATAAATAATGTAAAAGGACTTCTAATGTATCTCTCATTTCAATATTAAGCAAATTGGTTGCTCAAAAAAAAAAAGAGATAAATTTAATCCCTATTAATTTTGAAAGTGAGGACACTATTAGTCACATTTATGGTTTTAGTTAATTTTAATTCAATTTGATTGATCTAATAACAAATTTAACTACACACTAAAGTTTTTTATACATTTTTTTATTTTTATTTTTTTAAAAAATTAATTTTTTTTAGAATTAGAACTAAATTGACGAAATATATAAACATTGGAAGCTTAATTTTTTTTTTTTTTGTGAATTACAATAACAGGACAAAGCAAACACAACTAGCACGACTCAAATTCAGGCCACATTTGGGGCGATAAACATCCTTAACCATCATGCCATCACATGATGTTCAAAGCTTAATTTTTCAATAAAAATTATGTATGATTGATGGAAAACATTAATTTTCGTGATTAATTTTCCTTTTTTGTGGAGGGACTAATTTGCTTAATATCGAAATTAAGAGTTATCGGAGAAGTGTTTTTACCTTTAAAAACCACTACTTTCCAACGGGACAAAATTCAAAAGAAAAATTTGTCTATTTAATATCATGATCTCGTTCGATCAAACCATCCATTTCGCTTTTGTTGTATTCTCCGCTTTCCTTTGAGGTAACCCTCTCTCTCCCTCTCTCGCTTCTTCGTGGTGATTTTAATGGCTTATAAACGTGGCTTTTGGCTATCTTATAATTCGAATTATTTAGTATTTTTTTTCTGGCTATTTAATCAAGTTCGAGTTTCTTCTAGAATTCGCTATTTTAACTCTTTTTTTTACGGTTTTAGTGCATCCTTCTCTGTTTTGAGTTTCTGTGGGGAAACTGAAACTGATTGTTGCATTTTGTAGTTTATTAGTAATGTTTTTTTTTATGTGAATTCATGGACCTTTTCATTTTCTTATGCTGTATTACCAACTAAAATATGTATTTGTGTTTGCTTTTTTTTTTTTGTTTCTCTTCTTTTAAGACTTCAAAAGAGTGATTTGTTTGAGTATTATTATTTAGATTTATACTGTTTAAATGCTTAGGCTTTCAACTTAGTGTTTCACTAATGGGAACAGCCAATGATTCAAGCAAGGTAATTCGGATTATGTAATTTAATTTGTTGGCCTATTTGTTCATAGAATCATTTTCTTTGATGACATTGAGTTGTTAGTAATTATCTAAATGCAGGATATCTCTGTTAGTTTGGCTGAGAAAAACCCAAAGGTGGTTTTTGTTTTAGGTAATAATTATTTTTTTCATTTTTAGGATTATTGTTTTTGAATTTACTTTTATCAGCCAATTAATTTTCTTTTCCAATAAGGTGGTCCGGGTAGTGGCAAAGGTACCCAATGTGAGAAAATTGTTCAACATTTTGGTTACACTCATCTTAGTGCAGGAGATCTTCTCCGAGCTGAAAAAAACTCTGGTTCTGAAAATGGGTATGACAGACATATATAAGATTATGTTTTTATGAAATCTATGAATACATGCTTATCTACTAATTCGTTGGCTTTGTGCTAATTGAATGCATTATTGTCTTATGGTCTGCAGAATCATGATTCAGAACATGATGAATGAAGGAAAGATTGTTCCTTCCGAGGTAACAATTAAGCTTCTTCAAAAAGCAATGTTGGAAAGTGGTAATGACAAGTTCCTTATTGACGGTTTTCCTCGTAATGAAGAAAACCGAGCTACATTTGAAGCTGTTGTAAGGCTTTGTTTATCTCCTTTCTTTTATGTGGTCTTCTCAGCTTCATTCATTTAGATATTCCAAAGCAGTGAGTTTAAACTTTAAAATGTTTTCACTTACATGCTGAATGCAGACTAAAATTGAGCCAGAGTTTGTCCTGTATTTTAATTGTCCTGAAAAAGAAATGGAGAGGCGAATTCTTAATAGAAACCAGGTTAGCTAATGTCCCCTCTAAAAGATATATATAGGTTTGAATCAGATGATTTCCTGCCATTTTTTGTTCTTTAAACCATTGTTCATTTTCTTGATAACAAGGGAAGAGATGATGATAACATTGAAACAATAAGGAAGCGATTTAAGGTGTTTCTAGAGTCTAGTCTTCCTGTAATTGAGTACTATAAAGGAAATGGCAAGGTTCGAGAGGTAAAATTCTGCTTCACTGAAATGGTTTTTTTTGTTTTCTTAATAGTTCCCATGTTTACATACAACTCAAATGTTGTTGCTTTACCTTCAGATTGATGCTGGAAAGCCGGTTGAAGAGGTATTTGAGGAGGTTAAAGTTATTTTCACCCCAAAAGTTGAGGAGGTAAACAAGTGTTGTGCTATTCTGTAGGTGCCCCTTTAGCTGGAAAACAAAACTAGTATTGAGATTTCAGTGCATTTATAGATATAATAATGTAAACTATGAGGTGTATGTATAATTATCTTGAGTAACTGTATTGACTGAGTTGTGCTATGCAATGAATAGCCATTATATATTATGAAGTGTTGTACTCTTCTTTCATAAGAAACTTTTGCATAAGAATTATAATTATGATGGAAGCTTTTAGAAGTTATCTGACCCTTTTTTTAATTATCCATTCCAGTCATAAGTACATTTATTAAATAAATGCATTTATCATATGACAAAAAAAGGATTATTATTTGACTGAAAATATGAGTAGCATGGTAATTTCAAAAGTCATAAAAAGAGAAGAACTATATGATTGAGAAGATGCATACTGCTGAGATATCCAGTGCCACAAGAACTATTGAATTATCTGCTGTTTTGTGTAATTTAACCCACAACAGTCCACACTAAACTTTGAGGTTCATAAATAAATTGTTAAAACTTGTAGGAATAATGTGTTTAATCAGATTAACTGTGTATATCTTGATAGCTTCCTTGTAGGTGCTAAACTAGTAGTATGTTATAAGGGCTTCCCTGCACCAAAAACTGCTTTTGCTTGTAGAATATAACCATCTGAGTTTGCTATTAATATATATATATATATTTATATATGTGGATTTTGCTGGTTACTGCCTAGATATTGCAACTCTACCATAGACAAAAGAGCAAATCATACTTACTTTTCTGGGGTTAGGATCCAATCCATTACTTTTGCCTCTATTAATATCTGATACATTAATCATCACCATTCAGATGTGTATGCCTCATCCATTAATTATGAATGTCAATTTGTGAACAGTGATTACACATATAATAATGGACAAAAAAGTAATGGAGGGAAGCCAAACCCTCTTTTTTGGTTCTTATTCTTCATACATTAAGTTCCCATTCTAAACTGAGATCTTACTCTTTGAGCTTCAACGTGCCACAGGGAATACTTTAGATGTAAGATTCCTTGAGCTTCAACGTGCCATAGTGAGTACTTCAAAGCTGAGATTATTATTCATTTCTCATTAATCGTTATAAGCCGTGTAACCCCCTTACAAGGCATAAACAACGGCATCTACATCTTGTCATAACCCCACTATATGCTGCTTAATTATATTGTCTTGATGTGGGGCTAACCTTTGTTTTGGTAATATATTCACATTCTGTTACTTGAACTTGAATTTGAGTGTGAATGTCGAATATCGCAATGCATTCAATATGGGTATGTTAATAAATTTAAAGTTTTTCAATGGATTTAAAGGACCAGTTTAGCATTACTTCTAACAAACACTTTTGGGACAAAAAATATTTTTGAGTGAAAAGTATTGTTAAACAAAATATTTTTGAGCTTTTCAAATGTGCTTTTGGGACAAAAAAATGTTTTGTAAAAGTATTTTTTTAGCCAAAAGCAAAAGCAAAAATTTTAACTTTAGCTCATAAGTGTTTTTTGACCCAAAAACATTTTCGAAAAACAATACTAAACTAGTCCTAAATGTCATACTCTCATATCGATGTTTGATGCTTAAAGAACAACGAAGAGCCGTAACAACCGAGTTTGTAGAACCCTAGACAATTTCAAAAGTTGAAGCATTAGGGAAAGCAAAGGATCTGCTGACAACTGAGTTTCAAATATTTGGGGCTACATGGTAGGCATTAGCACCTCTCTTAGTATCCTGTATCGATTTACAACCTTTGGACATGCATGCGCTTATTCCGTCCATCTTGTATTGTTGACATACATTTCCTTGGTAGGAGTGAATTTCTGTAATGGAGCTACTCGATGCTTTCATTGCAACTCTACCAGTGTTGGTGGTTGCTGCTGTAGGTTGCAACAGAACATGTTGATCTTTTATTGGGGCAAATGCCTCGGGAGATATGTAAAAATTCACTAGCTTGGACTCACTCTCACGAATAAAATTCGTCTGCCCCCACTTGATGTCCCTATTGGTGCCTCTCCAATCATTTTTTGCCACATGGATTTTATTATTTTAAATATTTAACTGAGATTTACATCTTAACAAAAAAAAAAATTGAGAATAAGATTATTTCTTTTCTCTTCACAAAAAAATCACTGCCTTAAAAACTTAGTCGGATGATTTTTTTGGGTTTCGTTGATTGGGTTAACTCATTATTGAAAGATTAGGAAATCATCTTCACCATCTGTTTGGTATTTTTCTTTCTTAATTTTCTAAACTTTTGATTTTCTTTTGTAATCAAGCTGGTTGCATTCCCAAATAAAATGAGATTTTCTCTTTAAAAACATTTTTTTAATTTATTAGTGGGATTTTATGGTAATATTTTTTCTTACTTTCTTAACTCTATTAACTTGATGTATTGAATCGAAATTGACAAGTTGGAGGTGAATTGGCCTTTTAAATTTGTAAGAAGAGAGTAGAGAAAATTGAAACAATTTGACACAAGAATTTAAACTGGTTCAGCCCCAAATATCTACTCTACTACCTTAGCTTTCCACAATTAAAGATTTTTCCAAATCCATTAGATTATATAACATTTGAAGACAAGATTTAACCTTAATATAACATTTGAAGACAAGATTTAACCTTACAATCATTTAAAATTTCTACCTAAATTTTAAGTCTCAAACTCTCTCAAAGAAATAAAAATTAGCAAACAAGAGAAAATCTTAACAAGATCAAATTGTTTGCAAATTAAGCTCACAATACAAAGAAAATACACTTGAGTAAAGAAATGAAAGTAAGGCTCAGAAGTCTATGAAAGAAAGATGTGAAAATTTAAGCTCTTGGGATGTTTGATTGAAGATATTTGCTTGTAATTGCTTTGTTAGTTGTTGTAGGTCATTGGAAGATGATATTTAAGCCCTCTAATTGATTTCTAATCGTTGTGGTTGTTGGTGTCATTAATAAAGCAGTTGAGGATGAAAAACCAGAGCATTAAAGAGACCTGCAACTTCGAGTATTAATACCATACAAAAGGGTATCGATATTTTTTGCGTTTAATGAAAAGCTAGTGATCGTTGGGACCATTATCGATACCTCAACAAAATTATCGGTACCTTCTCAAAAGATATCGATACCAGATCAATACTTTTAGGGTTTGTGAAAAACAGAATGCTCTTTTAGTATCGTTTTTGAGACATGGTATCGATATTTTTCAGAAATTATCGATATCTATAATTTGGTATTGATATTTTTTTTAGAGATGTCAAAACAAAATGCAAGTTTGGTCTTTATTTTACGAAGGGCGTCGATATTTTAGAAATTATCGATACCGAACCAAAAAATATTGATACTTTTTGGCCTGGAGCTATTCTAACTTGTTTGAAAAACATTTTTAAATATTAAAAAGATTTTTGACTTAGTGCAAACATTTTGACATGTTTAAAATCATTTTAACTTGATTTGAAAATTGTTTCAAACTTTTTTAAGAGTTTAAGATAGGAGTTTAAATTTTACATCTTAGATTTTAAAATTGATAAATAATTTTGTCAATTTTAACTTATATTCAAAAATATTTTAATTTATTATATCAAAATATTTTATCAAATAAAGCTTAGTTTAACAATCTCCCCCTTTTTAATATAGCAAAACTTTGAGAAAATTTTGTTTTTGAATAAATGCTCCCCCTTAATAAAAGACATTTTGAATATAAGACCAAATTAAAATTTTGTCAATTAGGTTTGCATTCATTTTTATTTTAAAAAAAATTGGTCACATAATCTTGCATTTTAGCATTTAAAAATAAAGCAAATACTCAAACATTTTACCTTTCCTTCTTCCCCTTTTTGTTATATCAAAAGAATTCAAATAAAGCTTAAGGAAAAAAGAGAGTTAGTCCATCACAATATATAGAAAAAGGAATAGGATAAGCAATGAACCAAAACATAGGCTTTGTATCTAAAATATACCAATAAATCATAAATATTCATTGAAGTAAAAAATGTTAAAAAAAACAAGTTCAATAAACTAAAGACAAAAGCAAAAACAGAAAAAAATGAGTATGCAAATGTAATGAAAATGCATGGCCTAGGAAACTACTCTATTCGTAGTGAGGTGGAGATCGATAAGGAGGCGTGGCAGACGTGAAAGGCAAACGAGCAAGTATAGTGGCCACTTGTGCCTCAAGTGATGAGAACCTTGCATTCATGGTGTCTTGAAGAACCCGGACATTGTCGTTCAAGGAGTTGATTGTATCGAGCAAAGCGATGGTCCCCTCCGATGATGGTTGAGCATGAGAAGATAAGGCTGGAGGAGGAGCATGCTCGGGAGCCGGAATATCATCAAGGTCCACACCAATATCGTCGTCATCAAGGTCCGAGGGAACATCACCTTTAACCCCAAGTGTCGGTGGTAGCATCGAGGTGATAACCCGCATGGTGAAGAGTCCCATAGATAATGGGTTAAGTGGAGGAAACGGGGGTGTCACCACGAGTACTAATACCTATCCTCGTAAAAATGTATAACAAAAACGTGCCATGGGAAAGAGTGACATTAGTATTAAGTCTCCTCATAATAGCTTTTGTATTGTCATTAAAAAGAATAAGAGCAAGATCGGGACGCCTATTAGTTCTAAAGCAATCGATACACCAATAGTTGGTGTTTCGAATTTTGGCATGTTTTTTAATAGATCTTAGGTTCCATGTGAGTATTAGGTGGAGGATACAGTCATGAATGTTAAGTTTAGATACCAAACTAGAAGGTACAAAAAGTGAGGGATCCTAATGACCCTTCTCATCATAGAGACCTTCGAAAGGTAAGTGAAGATAGTCACCAAACTCTTCAAGAGTTAGGCGAATAGGTGTGCCCATGAGAAAGGAGGAGATGGCAACGACAGTTTCCTCGAACTCATCATGTTCGAGCATGACATTTGAAAAGAATGCTCGAAAAAGGTTTAGAAAAAGCGGTGAAGAAATATTAAAAATTCCATCCAACCTCAATTGTGTAGGATGGGAAGATAAGAACAGTTAATGGCATCTAACATTATCATGTCAATTTTCCTAGCCTCCTAAACACGTTTAGAGGCAAAATGTATGTTAAAGCGTTCATGTAACATCCGCGTTTTTTAACCGGATTTGAAACAATATTAGGTACAAGTTATGAATTAGAATATGAGGTTAAAATATGAAGATTAAGAAAATTTAAGGATTAATTAGTACTTGTGTGAAAGAAGGAAGGACTAAGTAGAAATTTAGTTAAAATGAATTATGAGTCGTTATGGGAATTATAGAGATTAAGGAAGGGCAAGTGAGTAATTAGCATGGGTGATATTTTTGGAGGTAATGATTTTGGGCCAAAGTGTAAAGTTGGATGGCCTAAGGACTTAAAGAGCAATTTTACCATTTTTATTAAAGAGAAATATTTTTAGTGGAGAAATCTAGAGAATTAGAGAAAAGGAAAAGAATTAAAAGATGAAAATATCATCTTTTCTTCTCATTTCACAACTGTCACATGCATGTCCCCTTCCACCCAACTTTTCCTTTTATTTCAATTAAGTCCTTCCGCCATTGTTAAGCTCTCCAAGCTTCAAAATTCTCCATTTTCTTTGAAATTTTTTTAAGAAAGGCATAGAAGGAAGCTAGTGGACACCTTAATTTTCATATAGAGTTCACTTTGAAGTGTTAAAGAGTGTAGGGATTGAAATAGAGTTTTGTGTTTTCAAGAGCTACGATAAGAGATGAATAAATTCTCATGACATACATGTATATTTCCATACTTTAGAATGAAAATCATTGAATTTTAGCTTATAGCTTGTGTTTATATGAAATTGAAGAAAAAAGAAAGAGGGACAATGATCAAATTGAAGAGAAAGGAAAAGAGAAGAGCAAGGAGTAGAAGAGAAGAATATCAACTTTTTGTTGTAAGTATTATAAGAGTTTTGATTAATAGTTTACTTTCTCTAATGGTATATGAATTATTAGCATAAAAATTGTTATATAGGTACATAGTATGAATATCTACAATGATGAAATGAAGGGATTAATTGTGATAAAATGAATAGAATGATATGTATAATTATAAGAATGATAATTATGTGTGATTGAGTAAAACAGTTTAGACAGAACAAAGGATTAACTTTGAAAATTCACCAAAAAATTTATATAATGAGTTAAGGGTCGAATTAAATATGTAATTAAATCTTATTGAGTTTAGTTTCATATGGAAGAAACAGTGAAAGAAAAGAAATTGTATACTTCGAGATATACTAGTTTTTGTATAACAAGGTTAGAGTAGGTTCGAGTTCTCCTGTTTTGACTTTGAAAAATCATAGAAAAATGTAGAAAAATTATTAGAGACTGAAATTTATATGGATGAATCATTTATGAGTCTATTTCCAAAATAAATAGACAAGAACCTCATTTGAGCTCTGTACTAAAAGATAGATAATTTTTAGTGAAGAAAGGCCGAAACTGTCAGGTAGCAGAAAAGGGGTAAATTGGAAGAATTTACTGTACAAATTGGCTAAAGTAAAAATTCTAAAATTATTATGGTAGGATATTTGAGTCTAGTTTCAGAAACATTAAGCGGATATGAATTTTTAATTCTTTAGCTCAAGATATAAATAATTTTGTGACTGTGACTCAAATGGACAGCTTTGAAAATTAATGTGAAAATAAGAGCAAAGAGGTATATGATGAATAAATTATGAATAATGATGTTAAATGAGATTATGCCCATGTAGACGAATTAGAACCATTGTGATATTAGTGACATGCCATTAAGGAACACTTGCGCACCTACTGTTCAGCATGTTTCGTGCCCTCTGTTCAGCACTGTGTGTGCTTCTGTTTAGCACTTTGTGTGCCTACTGTTGCCAGCACTTATGTGCCCTCTGTTAAGTACTTTGATGCTTCCTGATTGTTCTATTTATCCGGTAAGTGTCGAAACCATCTTTTTTTTTTTAAATGACGTGTCTCAAAAAAAATATTTTAAAATTGACAAATAATGGGAGTCACCACCAATCCTTTATTCAGTGTGATTGGATCACCACAAAACATTTTAAAAGCCGTTTTGAAAACAATTAAGTCTTCGAAATCTAGAAAAACATGTTCGGGAGTCGGTTACGCATGAGGAAGGATTAGCACCCTCATACGCCAAGAATTGGTACCGTATTGATTATTTTCAAGTCTTAATTTGTAATATTTAAAAACTCGAATAAAGTTTAAAATACGATCCTTGAATGCATGAATTAAATTTAAAAGAAATTGGGTTAGTTGGGAAATCTCGATATTTCAAAGTGATCGAGGAAGAAAGTTACATCCAGTGAGTTAGGACATAACATTTCAAGATCTAGACATAACGAGCTTCCTTTGTAAAACCTTTTGAAATCTTTACGAAAAGGATATTTGATTATCTCGATTTGAAGAAAGGTTGCACCTTGTAAGTTAAGGCGCAATATTTCGGAATCGAAGATAAGGAAACATTGCCTCAATTAAGGGTATTCGAATATTTCGATTTGAAGAGAAATTGCACCTAGTGAGTTAAGGCGCAAATTTTCGAAACTCGAAATGAAAGAATATTGCCTCGATTTTAAAGTTTTTATAAAAAAAAACAATTTCGAAAACAAGCATGCGAGTTAAATATGAATAAACAGTTAATAATAGATATTAAACGCAAAGTAAGAAAAATAAGAAGATAAATTAATTGCGAAAAAGAATCAAAAATACAAAATACTAGTGTGTTAAAAATTAAATGCAAATATTGATGAGAAAGAAGAATGATGCAATCGGAGTTCAAAATGAGACTTTTCGGATTCTCGGGGGCAAAAATGATAATTTTGGATTCTCAGGGGGCAAAACGATAATTTTGGGAAAATTCGATGTTAAAAATTCACTATGTCTTAAGAACTTTAAAAACTCCTTTTCCTCATTCTCAGTCACAAGCTCGGTGATGGGTGCTTCTGGTTTGTTAGTCGTTCCTTTCTCAGGCTCTCACATTCTAGCTTTCCCTTTATTTACCTCTTTTTCTTCATTCACAGGGTCATAATTATTACCGCTTCGGGTAACAAGGTTAACGTCCTTTCTGGGTTCCCCCTCTTTTGGCACGATCACATTGTAATTGTAACTCCATGGGACCCTCTTGCTGTCTTTGTAAGGAAACGTTGCGGGCTTTTGTATAATAATGCGGGGAGTTATTTGTTCTCTTGTCGTGCCACGAATAATCACCTTGGGACGATTGCTTCCGTAAGTCTTAGCTGTCCCGTCTTCAGAGGTACAAACGTCATTAGCTTCCGTCTTCAAAGAATTCCAGCTCTCGATTGTTCATCATCATCTGGACCACGGCTTTGAACTCGACACAACTTTAAATTTTATGCCCTTTGACGATGTGAAACTCGTAGTGGTCATCATCCCCGATTATCATACTCTCTTTATCGCTCAAGATTATCCCTTCTTTAACCAACTCCTGTCATACCCACCTGAGTGGAGATTGAATTTCTTCAATATTTCTCTTAATTTTTCGGGTTCCTTCTTCCATCAAGGTGTTCACCCCTTGCTCTGGGTGATTAGACAGAGGATTTCCAACTATATTAGGTTTTGCTGGCTCTTCCAACTTCACGATCTCATGCTCTATGAGTCCTTCGACTCATCTTTTAAAGGCGGGGTAGTTTTCAATTGAGTGCCCTTCTGTCCCTGCATGGTATTCGCAGTGAGCTTTTGTATCATACCAAGTCGGGAATGGGGGTTTGTATGGTCTTACGTGTTGAGGCGCTACCTCATGCGCATCGTATAATATCTTGTAGAGATCCCCATATGACATTGGAAGGGGAGTATTTTGAATTTTTTCCCTATTCAGTCTAGTGCTTGTCTCCTGCCACGGGGCACTTTGATAATTGCCTATTGGGGTCTTTGGCTGACTTGTCACGAAGGGTCTGGTGTAACCAGGTCTATACATGCTTGCATTGTTGACCTCGTTATCCCTTTTTTTAGGGGCAGGCCTTTTAGGGCTTTCTCCGGTCTCAATCTTACCGGTTTTGATCGCATTTTCAATCATTTCCCCTGACATGACCATATCGGAGAAACTCTTGGTAGCGTTTCCTAGCAGATGATTTAGGTAAGGAGCCTTGAGTATATTGACGAACAACATTGTTGTCTCTTTTTCTGTTAACGGTGGTTGCACTTGTGTTGCCACCTCGCGCCACCTCTGCGCATATGTTCTAAAGCTCTCATTTGACTTCTTTTCCATGTTCTGTAGTGTAAGCCGGTCAGGGGCTATTTCTATTACATGGTCGTATTGTTTTAAGAAAGCTTATGCCAAATCTTTCCACGAATGGATTTTTGATCGGCTCAGCTGATTATACCATCTGATTGCTGACCCAGCCAAGCTGTCTTGAAAATAATGAATTAACAGTTGGTCATTGTGTACATGCCCTGCCATCTTCCTGCAGAACATGGTTAGGTGAGATTCAGGGCAGCTCGTCCCGCTATATTTTTCAAATTCCGGAGCTTTGAATTTGGGAGGGAGCACTAGTTCCGGAACCAAACTTAGTTATTTGGCATCTACCTCATAGGCAATTTCAACCCCTTGCATTGTGTCAATTTTCTCTTCCAAACGCCTGTATTTTTCGTCTATTTGTCTGGGAAGATCTTCTCTTATAATTTCGTCAAAGTCTAGAACACCCAGATTTGCGGCATTATCCTCTGGATTTGACCCTGATCCAGTTGGATAATTAGCCGGTCATGACGTGCCTGTGGCTGGTTGCTGTGCCCTTACAGTAATGGTAGGTTCCCGTGTCGGCATTTCCTGTGATGCTGGGTTATGGAGAGGAGTAAAGCCTGGTGGGACCATCGGGTCCTCTTCCTCCTCAATTGCTGGGCTTTTTCCTTTGTCAGCCATGCTTTGTTTTACTTGCGCTAATTCGTTCATCAGACTCTTCTGTACTTCCATGAATTGATTCTTCATTTCTCTACACATCATGCTCATTTGCTCTTGGATGCGCTCTTGCATCTGGTCTTGTAACTCCTTTTGAATTTGTTCAAGTCTTTGTTCCATGGCTTTAGTTTTCTTTCGAGTATTATAACAGTGTGAGTTTTCAATGGTTACTGATGTAGCTCTGGGTAGTAAATATTAATAAGTTAAGATTGTTATGCAGAAATATGCGAAAATGTGACGTAAATATGTATGCAAGAGAAATGTATTGACTTATAATTCATTTTCCATTTAGAAAACTTCATTTGGATAACAAGTTCCTTAACATAAAGCGAATTACATAAACGGTTTCGCTTTGATGCTCAGAGCCTTGACTTTCTTAAGGAGTTTTGATAGCTTCTATCCTCGTTCAGTCTTTGTCTCGTATTGTATGCTTAACTCTTCTGCTTCAACTGCCAGGGTCTGCACGTGGTCAGCTACTCCGCGGATTTGATTTAAAGCTTCACCCATAACATAATCACTTTCTCTGACTTCCTTTTGAGTTTGCTGAAGATGCCAATCATTTGTTTCCAACGTCCTTTCCATAATCTCAGTTCGTATTTCACTATTCTGTAAAGAGGCCTCTAATTCTTCCACCCTCTCATTTAGTCTCTTGATCTCAGCTCGGCTTGCCTTTAACTCTATTACTGAATTTCGGCTACGATGCCTATACAAGGATTCCTCCAATTCTCCCACTCGAGCTTTTAATTCAGCTACTTCGGCTTGGCTTTCCAGAAGGCTGCTCTTTATAGCATTTTCCTAGACTTGGGCATCTTGGAATTTGTTTTTCCAGTGACTTGTTTTATTTTTCTCTTCGCGGACTTCCTGCTGTCATTGCTCTGATGTCTTACCCAAACCGGCAGTTCTCATTGACAATCAAAGTTTTTTATAGTCCTCTTTTAGGCTGCTCAGATCTTCTTCAGCCTTATTCTTCCCTTTCCTTAATTTTTCCACCTCCAGCTTCTGAACATCAACATCTAGTCCTAAGAGCACCTTCTCTTCCTCCAGTTTTTCTATCACTTTCCCCATCTCAACATTTTTCTTTTCAAAATCCTGTTTAATTATCTCTAATTCAGTCGGAACTACCTGCAAGTGTTCTTTAATTGGGCAGACAATCTCCAGGTTCGGCACAAGAATATTGTCATTGATCCTTCTGTTTCTCCACTAATCGTATTCCGCAGTTATCATGGGATTGGCGCCGAATGCTTTTATTTTTCGAACCTGGTTCCATGCATTTGAGATTTCTCGAATCCTTTTCTTATTGTTTTCTCCCCGGTACACGAATTCACATTAAGCTATCCCCTGCGTCGCGGGTATGAACTGTCTTGATCTGTATTGTCTTGAAACTAGCAAAGGTGCATATCCAGTTGCTCCCCATATCCCGGCTAATAGGACCCAGTCGAGATCTTCGCATCGATATAATATTTCATCAGGAATAAACCATGATGCTTGCCACTCTATGTCTTCATCTTTGAGGCTTTGAAGTATGGCCATCCATTTTTCTTCTGAGAAGCTTTCTTGTCTCTGTGTGGCCACGAACTCTTTCAAAGGGGAGTAATCTTTAGACAAGTACTGATAGGAGATTTTTTCTATTTTCCAAAAGTGACTATGAAACCATACCATCAGTAGCGGTGCGCAGGCGATAAATCGACATTCGCCCTCCTTTTTGCATGCATTCAGGGATTTGAAAGTTTCAGCTAGTATAACCGGGACAGGTGTCACTCTTTTACTTAATCTATCAAACAAATCTATCATCGCATCCTCTATATGTCCCAAGGCTTTTGGAAAAATGACCAACCCATAGATACTAAGGGCTAAAACGTCGATCTTCTTCTTCGCATCTGGATGGGCCCATATTAAATCTCGCAGGCTCTTCCATGTGATGCACTTGTTATCGCCCTTAACCTTAACTCGAGCTACAACCCACTGCTCGCTCATGCCCGTGATGTTTATTAATCTTTTAACCATAGTCGGAAGATTTGGAGCTCTAGAGTAGGCCTTATTTATTGACATTTTCAGACAACGGAGCAAAGTGGTGTATTCTTCTATCGTTGGCGTCATGTCTATATTCCCGAAGGTGAAACAATTGTAGGTCAAATTCCAATACTGTGTTAAGGCTCTAAAGAGGGATTTGTCCATCTTAACTTCGCACAAGTATGGCAGATCTCCGTATTCTTGGAAAAAGGTCTGTTTCATATTGTTGTCCCAACTATCCTAGATCTCCTCCAATTCCAGCATATTGTTTTGAGCCGTGCTAATCCTGGTGTAATCCCAAAGCTCGGACTCATATCCTTCCACTAGGCTATCACCCTTTTGGCGTTGAGTCTCCTCTGACTACATGCGCACGACCATATTGTCCTCCACTTTATCAAAGTACTTGTTTTCCATGATTAATTCTCTTATCGGTAACTGAACTTTTGAGTCTACACCTTCTCTTTATATGATGATGAGATGTGATGCAAAAGAGACAAAATAAACCAGTTAGCGAAATGCAGCAATGTCAATATACAAGTATAGCATAGAACCTAAGAGTCTGATTTGGAAGATTGCTAAATGGTTTAACACGACTCCTTCTAAAGTAAGTTTTTACGTCTTACTATATGTGGTTTTAGGCTCTAAAGTAGAGGTACCCAAACCAGCAGATTCCTCAATCCTCACCCATTACAGGATCATACGGATGAGTTCGATTTAGGGGGACGCATTTCTCACATGTTTGCACGGAAGTGAAAACTTCACGAAAATAGGGGTACTTTGTAATCCCGAAAGCAGTCCACTATCCTGCACGGAGGTGAAGACCTCACGAAGGAGTAGTTTCAGGCTTCCACTTATTAGGGTAATATCATATGCGGATGTATGCAAATATACACTAGCAATATCACATAATATAATGTTACAAAAGGTGTCGAGGATCTCATATTAAACAAAACTGAAGCTTTTAAAAGTTTCTATAGAATACCCGAAAAGAATCAATTTTGCGCTTGACTCTCATTTATTAAAAAGTCCCTAGTGGAGTCGCCAGCTGTCGAAACCATCCTTTTTTTTAAAATGACGTGTCTCGAAAAAAAATATTTTAAAATTGACAAATAATGGGAGTTGCCACCAATCCTTTATTCAGTGTCATTGGATCACCACAAAACGTTTTAAAAGCCGTTTTGAAAACAAGTAAGTCTTCGAAATCCAGAAAAACAGGTTCGGGAGTCGGTTACGCATGAGGAAGGATTAGCACCCTCATACGCCCAGAATTGGTACCGTATTGATTATTTTCAAGTCTTAACTTGTAATATTTAAAAGCTCGAACAAAGTTTAAAATACGATCCTTGAATGCATGAATTAAATTTAAAAGAAATCGGGTTAGTTGGGAAATCTTGATATTTCAAAGTAATCGAGGAAAAAAGTTACATCCAGTGAGTTAGGACATAACATTTCAAGATCTAGACATAACGAGCTTCCTTTGTAAAACCTTTTGAAATCTTTACGAAAAGGATATTTGATTATCTCGATTTGAAGAAAGATTGCACCTAGTAAGTTAAGGCGCAATATTTCGGAATCGAAGATAAGGAAACATTGCCTCGATTAAGGGTATTCGATTATTTCGATTTGAAGAGAAATTGCACCTAGTGACTTAAGGCGCAAATTTTCGAAACTCAAAATGAAAGAATATTGCCTCGATTTTAAAGTTTTTATAAAAAAAATAATTTCGAAAACAAGCATGCGAGTTAAATATGAATAAACAGTTAATAATAGATATTAAACGCAAAGTAAGATAAATAAGAAGATAAATTAATTGCGAAAAAGAATAAAAAACACAAAATACTAGTGTGTTAAAAATTAAATGCAAATATTAATGAGAAAGAAGAGTGATGCAATTAGAGTTCAAAATGAGACTTTTCAGATTCTTGGGGGACAAAAATGATAATTTTGGATTCTCAGGGGGTAAAACGATAATTTTGGGAAAATTCGGTGTTAAAAATGGACTTTTTGGACATCCGGGGGTAAAATGGTAATTTTAGGAAGTTTCGGAGTCAAAAATGGAATTTTGGGAAGTTCAAGGCTAAAAATGGAATTTTTAGAAGTTTTAGGGTTAAAAATAGGACTTTTGGAAGTTTGAGGGTAAAATGGTTATTTTTGGAGTTTCAGCGTCAAAAATGGGATTTTGGGAAGTTTGGGTGTAAAATGGTAATTTTTGGAAGTTTCGGGGTAAAAAATGGGACTTTTGGAAGTTTGAGGGTAAAAATGGAATTTTTGGAAGTTTTGGGGTCGAAAATGAGATTTTTTAAAGTTTGGGGGTAAAAATGGAATTTTTGGAAGTTTTAGGGTCGAAAATGGGATTTTTGGAAGTTTGGGGGTAAAATTGGAATTTTTGAAAGTTTTGGGGTCGAAAATGGGATTTTTGGAAGTTCGGGGGTAGAAATGGAATGTTTGGACAGTTTAGGGACCTCCGGGGTAATAAAACCAAAAAAATCGGTGACACGTGGCAGCCTCTCAGGCCTTCGAAAGTCAGAGGACTATTTGAAAACCATGGAAAATGTATGGGATAATTCTGTAATTAAAGCGAACCTGATTTAAGGATTAAATTAAAACAAATTAGAAATAAAGGGGACCATTTGCAAAATAAGCCAAAATCATGACACGTGGTAGCCCCTGGTGCTTTTAAAAGGTTGAGGGACTAAATTAAAAACCATGAAAATTATAGGGCCGATTTAAAATTGTTTAGAGGCACGAGAAGGACCTGATTGAAAATTTGAAAAAAACGGAATGACCAAATGCACAAATTTTCCCTTTTTCGAAAACACGCGGATCCTTCAGGCGGGTCGGGTCGGATTCGGGCTATAGCTTAGAATGATGCCGTTTTAGCACTGAAATTCAACCTTCAGAACGACACCGTTCTGAGGGCCTATAAATAGCCTATTTTAGAGAAAAAAATCATTTCTTAACCCCTTCTAAAAAAAAACCAGAAAACTCTCCGAAAGGGCTCCCCCTCCCCTTTTGGCCGGCCATGCTCCGGCCTCGGGCTTGTCGCCGTCCGTCGCGCGTAGAGCCACACGCGCCATCGTCTCCGGCCGCGCGTCGTCGCGCGTATTCGCCGCGCCGGGTCACGCGCAACGGTCTGTCCATGTTTCCGTCAACGTCGCCGATCCTCACGCGCCGGCTAACCACCGACGAAGGTAAAAAAAAACCTTTTTCTTTTTCCGATTTTAAATCTTTCCTTCTTTTTATTATTTCGGTTCTTGATTTTGTTAACCCCTGTTAAAAAGATCCTTTGTTCTTTTACAGATCTACGTTCGACAAGGCACGAACGGTGCTGGGCGGAACTTCATCGGGTGTTCCGGCGCGAGCTCCGACGATGGCGAACACGGCTCAGGGAAGTGACGCTTGACCTTTTATTTTCCTCTTTTATTTATTTTTTTTAAAAGAAATAATTAATAGCATTTATTAATATTAATAATTATTATTACTGTCATTAATATTACTAATGTTATTAGTAATATTTATTATTATTATTAATATTATTGCTGTTATTGTTATTATAACCAAAGATATTTAGGGTATTTATTATACTTAAGAAATTGGTAAAGATAATAAATGACATAAAGGGATTTAATGCATGCATGAATACGTTTTGAAATCGATTTAATGAAAACTTCTTTAATTTATAGAGGGTGATAAATACAAATTAAAAATTCCTGGGTAACTTAATGGAATCTGACTTGTTTTTCTCGGTTACTTATCGGGGCTATTCGAACCCTTCTGTTGTTGCTTACTGCTTCTGTTTAATCTTGGGAGATACCTTAAAAATTTCTTTTCCTTTTTTATTCCTTCGTAAAAAAAATCAAACCCCTTGAATCTGGTTTTTATAACCAGTATTACAATCATGGCTATTTTGTTGTTTGCGATTTAATGCCTATCTTTTCTTCTTGCAGGTTCGGCTATGGCAGTGGCGGTTGGAGCAGCCGGTGACAGTGCAAGTTGGAGCTGGAGATGGTGACTTGATTGCTGACGTGGCGCGTCCTGGTTGGCTGAGGGGAAGGTGGTAGCAGTAGATTAGGGTTAGGCAGTGTAAAGTTGGGCCTATTTGGGCCATTGTTGGGTTTTGGGTGTAATAGATTTTAGGTAATTTTGGGTTTATATTTGTAATTGGGCCAAATTCGGGTCCAAGAATGTAATTTGGACTTTTTTGTAATTATTTGGACTTTTGTATTTGGGTTTTATTTATTTTAAATTTTAAATTTGAAAATAATTTTAAACTTAATTTAAATTTAAATTTAAAATAAATTTAAATTTTAAACAAATTTAATTTTAAAATAAATTTAAAGGGAGTATGGGCCCAGTCAAAATTTGGGCTTCAACAGTAAGTTCTATAAAAGTCTACAATTAGCTAATAAGTGGGGAAAAAAATAGATCAAAGTGTGAATTAAGCCTATGTGGTAAGTTATATGGTATATGTTAGTAAGGCAAGAAGTGTAAAAGCATGAGTTATTTAATAGTTGTTCATTATTTTTGTAGTGCTTACTAAGCCTTCACCGGCTTAACACGTTTATTTTAACGCGTAGGTATAGAAGCTACGAGAAGTTAAGTCGAGCTAAGGGACCTCTCCTCACATCACATCATCATATTGGAAGATTCAAGTTTAGGTACATTACTTTTGGTAAAAATGGCATGTACAAATGGTACTATTATGTGTCTCAAATGGATGTGTATAAATGTTGTTTTCGATTACTACGAGTTGATGAATTGAAATGATGAGTTTTGAATGAAATAACTTTAAAACACATCGTTTGAAAGAAAAATTTTATTATACTCTTGTTAAATTCTCCGATATTGTATCTAATACTTCTATATTAGGTTTATACGTATGAATCGGGTGTAGGGGTGTTACAGTTCAAGTGAATTTGAGGTTTGAAAACATTCGTTGAAAGATGGTTCGACATCACTAGAAGTAAAGGTAGTAGTCCTAGAACGTTTCTAAGGAGCCATGATGTTATAGATTAACTTAGTTGACAATAAGGCTAAAAAAAATTATTTGGGGAATTTTGTCAAACACTTTGTGGGCAAGGGTTTTAGGTAAAGTTTTTTAGAAAAATCTCTAAAAATTGAGAACCTCCTGCAATAAAACAATATATATACAATCCAAATCAACCCAATAAACCAATAAAACACATTATTTCAACCTACATTGTTCAAAATCAACAAGTTGAAAATTTTGAGTTTTTACCTTGAAAGTGTTGAAATGGCCCAAAATTCCAAGTAAAAGTGAGCAAATCTTGATGGAAAGAGGTTTGAATGTGTTTAGAAGTCAAGAATTGTTGAACAAATGCAAAAAAAATTGAAGGATTTTAGTAGGGTGTTGTGTCTTTTTTGGAGAAAATAAGGGTTTTGGGTAAACTGTTTTGAAGAAAAATCATATTTTTCTTCTAATTTCTTCTTCTTCTTCACGGCTAAGGAGGAAAATTTAGGGTTTTCCATTGATGAACTTTGAGCTTTGGTTTAGATTACGATTATGCCACGAAACTAGGAAAAGGAAAATTAGCAGAATAGCCCCTGAAGTTTTACTTGAACTACAATTTCATCCGGTAAGTTCATAATGTTAGTTTATATGCATTGTATATTCTTTGTGCATTCACTGTTGTTACAGCAACTCGAGGAAAATTAAAACATTCGTGATGATAGGAAAGACGAAGAAAGAAACAAAATGTTAGGCTTGGGGCCGATTATCTGTTTTGACGCGGTGGTTGGGATTTTGTATATGTTGCAGTATCCTAACAGCTTGTGTGAGCAGCATTGCTAGTCGACAAATTCTGAATGAATAAGATGGCTGAGTCTCCGCGTATGTTACAGATTCTCAATAGCTTGTGTCAGCAGCATCGTGAGTGGGAAATTCTAAACCGTATCGATGGTCGAGTCTCTGCATACGTTGTAGATTCTTGTCAGCTTGTGTGAGTAGCATCGTATATTGATTAACCTTTTTAGGCTCGTCAGAGCTAATTCTGTCTAGGCTCGTATGAGGTAAATTCTAGAGGATCGAAAGAGAATAGATTCTATAGCGTTCACAGGATTATGAATACATACTTGCTATTATTTTAAAAAAATCGTTAGGTTATTCTGTAAGATAATGATTTATGCGAACTTACTAAGCTTACCTATGTATCCATTGTTGTTTTGTAGATTCATTTTGATGTCTAAAGATCGGATCACCTAGGAGAATCACACTATCCCGCAAATTTGTTCGGTAGACTTCGTTATCACCTAACTTATGTGGCATGTAGTAGGATTATGAAACTCGTTATGTTTAAAGCTTATTATGTATTATAGTGTTTAGGAACATGATGATGACTCATGAATGTATTTTGGTGTTGTTTGTACTTGCATCATTCCGATCTGATGTAGTCTCCATATACATGTCTTTGGATGGTTATCGTGTTATATAAAGGCAATATGAAAGGTATTTTGATGAAATGCTACAACACTTAGTAGAATTTTGTGTATCTTTGCAATTATGCTTACTTGTTTCGGTAGAACCCATGTATGTAACGGTAGAAATATAGGGTAGGAGAGAGGTTGTTTCTTGACTTGAGTTGTATTGGTAGTTGTATAACAGGTATCGATAGTTCTGTTCATAGTAGTATCGGTACTCTATGTACTTGTATCAGTAGAAGATGTAGGGTAGGACTTCTTAGCTCTCTGGAGTTTTTAGTATCGGTAGAATTGCCGTAGGTATCGGTAGAAGTCTACACTATTTCTTGAATTGTTTACTGACTTGACAACTACCGATACTTGTCCAATAGATACCGGTAGAAGTCTCCAAAAATCGTGAAAATGACATTTTTGCCCTTGTTGAGTTGTGGTTATAATTAATTGATGATTTATTACGTGTTAGGCACATTTCTTTAATAAAAGAAAAAAAATTAAATGGCATGATATTAAAAAAGTGAATAGTGATAGATGAACAGTAAGACATCGGGACCCTAACCGGTGACGGTTTCGGGTTTTGGGTGTTACACGAAAAGCTTGAACTTAATTATAAATCATTTGAGCCTCAATTTAATATGTCCAATCGGTCCTTCCGCTAGCTCGTTGAAACCATCAATGAATTGCATGTTAAATCAAATGAACATAAATGAATGGAAATGGTGAAAATGGAGAAATGAGAAACATTTAGAAATTAGTATGATTTTCTCTACAATGAAAATAAAAATAGAGAAACAAAATCATTTGGAAATGGGTGTGATTTTTTTCAAAATAAAAATGAAAAATGACTTGAAAAATAAATTTATGTTTTTCGAATTAAATGAAGTTCGAAAATGAAAATAAATCATTTGGTCATAGTAAACAGTTGAATACAAAAATATTAAATATATTTTCTCATAAATTCTTTTACGGTAAAATTGTCGTGATTTTAAAGAAATTAGAATTAGGTTGAGAAAATTATTTAATTGGGAATATATTGAAGTTTATTTTGATAAGTAAAAAAACAAATATTGGGTTGGACAAATTATAAAGTACTGAATTAAAAGTTTATGAAGTACTTGTAATTAGACCTAATATGAAAAAAAAGCCTAAAAATACCTTATGCAAAACGTTGGGACGACAAACCCTAGTATTATTAAATAGAGTTAGTCTTAGTTAGCCTAAAAATTCATTTTTCTAGTTGAAATAAACTTCTACTATTTAATCAGGGTTTTATCTTTTCTCCCTAAAAATAAATGACACCGATTTGACTATTTACACACAACTTTCAAATATTATTATTCTACTCGAAAATTATAAGAGATCTAAAAAAAAAAGTAAAAATAATTAAATTTACGTTTTATAATTTTTAAGTAAAAGTTATTTTTAATTTTTAGAAGTGTAAAGTAAAAGATTGGGTTTATATGTGGTTTTTATCTTTTATTAGTATTGCTTGGGATTCAATAGATATGTAAAAGAACTGATTAGATTATTTATGTTCAAGTTTGTTGTTATCACTTTTAACAATGTTTGAAAGAGTTTATTCAAATTTTATTTTTCATTAAATATTTTAATAACAGAGAATATTTGGATATTTTAATAATCGAAAATAATTGGATGTGATGCAAGCAAGCAAGAAAGAATAATTAGGAAAAGAATTAAATGAAGCATACGGTGCGACGGCAACAACTCCAATTTTCTTTATTAAGCTATATAGAATCGTGGTGGCCAAGTAAAGGGCTTGCACGAAGTCCTCCTTTGGATGACCACTTAACTCTATTTCAATGTGTTTGAACCACTTTCTGACTTCAATCTTACTGATAAGGTGTTTGGAGAATATTTTCTGTCAGTGGCGGAGATAGAAACATATTTTAGGGTGGAATTAAATTTTTTTATTTTTATGATAGTAAATAATATAAATTTATTATTTTAATAATCTATATTTTATAATTTTTAAAAAATTAAATTAAATTTTTATATTTTTAAAAATTAAAATATAATTTTATTATTACTAATTTAAAATTTTATAAATTATGAAACACTTGAATAAAATTTGTTTTCATTTTAGGGGAGACACTGCCAGATCCCTGGCTCCACTGCCTTCAGTTACCCGGTGGACTGGTTCTCACTGTGCACACTGGTGGTTTTTGCTTCAGATCCTCTTTTTTCCAATTTTACCCATGGCCCTTTCTATTTTTTTAACGTTTCTTTTCCCTTTTAATATCTTAAGTTGAAAAGCCCAAGCAATTTTATCTCTAGATTAGGTTGGAAAAAAACTTATATTATACAATAAATTAATAAATATTATAATTTATAGGCTAATAAGTAAATAACAATTGAGGTGTTTTAATATTATAACTATCATTTAAATAAATACAAATATTATAATTTATAAGATAATAACTAAAATATCGAAAGATAAATTTAATATTTTATTAAATAAATTTATAAATTTTTAATAATTTCATAAATTTAAAATAATTTAAAAAACTTTTATTATATATCATTTCTATTTTAATGTCTTTAATAGTCATTTTTTATTCTTACTCCACCATTATAATATTTAATCTTATCGCTATCGTTGTTAAATCCAAACACACATCTTACCGTTGTTTCTAATCTCACCGCTATAGTTTCTAATCTCACTGCTATCGCTGATTTTAATCTCACCGAAGGTAAACACACCACCCATCCAAACTAAAAGTTTTTTCGGCCTATTGAATCTTAGTTCAATTAGCATTGGTGTTATTGTCAGTGTAAGAGAACATGAGTTCGAGTGTGTTGAAGTACATTATCTTCTTATTTAAAGATTGGGGAGGGATTATAGGTAGTTTTAGATATTGTATAAAAAAAAAACAGATATAATAAGAATTTATAATGAGATTATTGTTCAAAAAATTTTGAATTCAAATTTCACTCAATTTTATTTTGTCTTTTAGAATATAACTTTATTTTATTATAAAATATTAACACTAATTTACTCAATTTAAAATTTTTTGAATAATATGCCGACTGAATTTATTAGAAATTAAAATAGAAAAACATTCCAAACGAAATTAAAATGTAGCAGAAAAATAACAAAACAAAAAGAAACTAAAAAAAACTAAAAAACAAAACATCAGACTAGCAAAACACGTTCAGTGGGCTGCAACGACAGGGATGAAATGAAACTCTAGAGAAAAGAAGCAGTAAACAAAATCCTTGTCTCTATCCACCTACATGCTTAAGATCAAAGTAGAAGTGGTGAGCGAAACCAACAATCTTGCAAGCTGCTTCGTAAAACAGATTTGACTGCATTGGCAAACGAACCACAAAAGGAAATCAAACTACTAAAAGACCATCGATAGCCGCAAATCAGAGCTGAACATTGTGAGAAAACTGTAACCCCCTTTACCCGGTCCAGAGTGTTTGATCGGATCTAAAAGGTTTATATATAAGTAATTTTACCCACACACAACTCGAAAGTCCAAAACCATTTAGAAAAATAATTATAAATATAAATATACAATTTAAGTCTATAATTAAAATAAAATAACATAATTAATATCTCAAAATAAAAATACCAAAATTCCAAAAATAAAATGTATTTACAACCCCAATTATAAAAATAATTAATAAAGTATAATAAAAACCTAAAATCAAAATAATTATATGGTAAAATAATATGTAAAAAGTATGCAATAACGCCTCCAGTACCAAGACCTAAATCCAAAATATTTGTAAAAGAACTGTAAGGATGTGAGCTATAAAGCCCAGTGTGTCTCTAAAGCACATATAACCTAACATATATCATCACAATCATATAAATATATAACTCAAAAAGTAACCACAAATCATGTTGCAACCACAAGCATGATGTAATGCGCCCAATACTCCAACACACCAACACAGTGAAAAGATTCTCCAGAACCCTTTCCCAACCAATCGTCACCAATCGTAGTGTGGTTTTAGTATCAACCTTAAAGGAATGATAACCACTTCTTCCACCATACAAACCCACCCCATGAACACACAATAGTATGATTACGTAATTATCTCAATACAATCTCAGTCTCAATTTTACAATGTTTCTCATATGTTTAATTATCTCAAAGCACGATAGAGTAACACAATAATTTAATCAACACATGCTTTGAGTAAATGCATGACATGATCAACAAATATTACTCCACTCAGTTTCAATCATACCATTTCCATATCTCAACACAATCATCACATCAACAACATGTATCTCAATATATCATGCAATCACCCAAATCACAACATTTTAATGAGAGGTTAAGTACAATTAGAAACACACCTCTAGCAAATAGAACTCTAACAACGAAGAGGTCGTCTGCCACGTGCTATACGAGTACCCGGTCTAACGGGATTAAATCCTACAAATACAACTATATATCATTACAATCCTAGCCACCACTTTAACACAAGACTAAACTAAAGTAACTTACGTGTAGCTCTCGGAACTGATGCAAGAGTGGGTTGCACAGGTGAAGGAGGAGGTAGATCATCCGCCTCAGAATCATGATCACCTAAACACGAATATCTTATATTAGTAATCCTAAATTAAAACTCTAAATAACTTAAAGTATAACACAAAATATAAAATAGTCTAAACGAGACTTTCGGGTTTGAATTAGGCAAAACGGACAGTGGATTCAGACTCAGGATGTCGAAAAAAGGGAGGGTAAGGTTTCCCGAAAAAGTCAACGAGTCAAAGTCAACGATCAACAATCAAAGTCAACGGTCAAAGTCAATGGTCAACAGATCGGGTTCAGGTCAGGCCGATCAGGTTCGTGTCGGTCCACTTGGTTTAAGAATTAGGTTGGTTTGACTTGGTTCACTTGGGTTTGGGTTATTGGTTTTAATTTTAAAAGATTTAGAGATTGGGTTTGATTGGTTTGGGTTTGAATTTTTAAGGGTTTGGGTTTAAAGGTTTATTGGATTAAAAGGTTTTGGGTATTTCCTTATTGGGCTAGCAAGGTGATTGGGCCATCAGAATTTGGGTTGTTACTTGACCTAATTCACTATCATAACCAACAAAGCATAAATTAGGGTTTGAAAGACCCCCAAATGACACCGCCAACCTCCCACCACCGCAAACAGCGTCCGACCGCCAGCATCAATACTCAAACAACTCCAAAACAAGACCACAACATGATTCCCACACTCACCAAGGCTCGAATCGATGAAGAAGCGACAAAACAATAAGAAGAACAAAAGCTGAAAACTTCCTTTCGTCGAAACTCACGAACGACAGCGATTAAAGTGACGTGAAATAAGGGGTTTTAGTCGCGAGGAAACAAGGAAGACTTTGATAGTGGTGGTGTTGGACACGCACGGCCAGAAGGCGTTCGTCGGAGGGTAATCGAAAAATTTACAAAAAAAAGGGGAAGGGTCTTGAAATTTTGGTAGAGGTGGAGCAAAAGGAAAAAGAATGGTTTACAAAAAAAATTTAAGAGTGCCTATATACCCTGAAAATTGGAATATTTCTTCGGGGGTCCCTAGAGTATCTTAGGGTTTCTAAATTGACCCTACAATTTCACACTCATTACACCTAAGTCCCAACTTCACAAATTAACAAAATTTACCCAAAAGGCCCCTAAGATTTCATAATTTTCTTAGTTTAATCCCTAAAAATTCTAAAGTGTTACAACTCTTCCCCCTTAAAAGAAATTTCGTCCTCAAAATTTACCTGGACTAAAAAGATGTGGATATTAGGCCTTGATGACGGCTTTGAGCTCCCAAGTAGCCTCTTCATAACCATGGTTGCGTCACAAAACCTTAACCATCTTAATGGTCTTCCTCTTAAGAACCTTTTCATCCTGAGCAATGATTTGAATCGGTTCCTCCTCAAAACTCAACTCAGGATGAACCTCGATCTCCTTAATAGGCACAATGTGAGATGGGTTCGATTGATAACGCCTCAATATAGAGACATGGAAAACATCATGAATCCGCTCAAGCCCAAGCGGTAACTCAAGTTGATAAGCAATTGGTCCCACTCGATTAAGTACTCGACATGGATCGATAAAATGAGGACTCAACTTGCCCTTCCGTCCAAAACTAAGCACCTTCTTCCATGGAAACACTTTCAAGAAAACCTCATCTCCTATAGTAAACTCAATATCCTGATGCTTCTGGTCGGCATAAGACTTCTGCTTGTCAAAAGCAGCCTTAAGCCTCTCACGAATCAATTTAACAGTCTCCTCAGACTCGTGAACAAGATCTGACCCCAACAACTAATACTCAGTCAACTCAATCCAACCGATAGGGGTACGACACTTGTGCCCTTACAAAGCCTCGTAAGGAGCCATCTTAATATTGGCTTGATAACTGTTATTGTAAGTGAATTCAATCAGCGGTAAGAAATCCTTCCAACTCTCTTGATACTCAATCACACAACCCCTCAACATGTCTTCCAATACCTGAATCACCAACTCGGATTGACCATCAGTCTACGGATGGTAAACAATACTGAAGTTTAACCGAGTACCCAAAGCACGTTGTAAGGATTTCCAAAATCTCAAAGTAAACCTCAGATCTCGATCAGAAATGATAGATAACGGTACCCCATTAAGATGAACTATCTCCGAGATGTAGAGTCGAGCTAACTTACTCAAAAGATAATCGACCCTTACTGGAATGAAATGCGCGGACTTAGTGAGTCGATCCACAATCACCCACAAGGAATCTTTCTTGGATGATGTTAAGGGAAAACCATTTACAAAATCCATAGTCACCCTTTCCCATTTCCACTAAGAAATCTCAATCGGTTGTAGTAACCTCGAAAGACACTGATGCTCGGCCTTAACTTTCTTGCAAGTTAGACACTTCGACACAAAATCCACAACATCCCTCTTCAAACCCTTCCAGCAATGTCTATCACAAAGATTCTTATACATCTTATCTCCGCTAAGATGCATAGAATAAGGGTTATCATGTGCCTCACGGAGAATAGTTTGCTTAATATCAGAATCTCTCGGAACATAATATCAACCACGAAAACATAGTAAACCATTCTGATCCACAAAGAAATCCATAGATGTACCTTGCTCTACCTCCCTCATACGGTGCTCTAGATAAGGATCATTAGCTTGCTCAGCCTTAATCTCCGAGAGTAAAGTGGGAATAACTCGGAGTTCAGCCAAAAGACTACCATCCTCAAACAAGCTCATTCTGGTAAGCAATGCCCTCAACTCAGTCACAGTACTACGACTTAAAGCGTCAGCAACCACATTAGCCTTACCAGGGTGATACTCAATCTTACAGTCGTAATCCTTAAAGAGCTCTAACCATTGTCGTTGCCTTAAGTTAAACTCATTCTGAGTAAGCAAATACTTCAAGCTCTTATGATAAGTGAAGATATAACACTTCTCCCCATAGAGATAGTGCCTCCAAATTTTAAGAGCGAAGATTACTGCAGCAAGCTCAAGATCATGAGTAGGGTAATTAATCTCATACGATTCAACTGTCGAGAGGCATAAGCTACAACCTTTTCCTCTTGCATTAGCACACATCCCAATCTAGTGTGAAAAACATCACTGTAGATAGTATAAACTTTCCCAAACTTGGGTTGAATCAGAATCGGTTCTTGGGTCAACACAAACTTCAACTTTTCAAAACTAGCTTCCTAAGCCTCAGTCCAAACAAGTGGAACACTCTTCCTCAGAAGCTTAGTTTGAGGTGCCGCAATAATCGAAAAACCTTCAACAAACCTCTAATAATATCCAGCTAAACCTAAGAAGCTATGAATCTTAGAAACATTCTTAGGTTACTTCCAGCCCATAATAACCTCAATCTTCTTCGGATCCACAGGAATATGCTCGATAGAAACTATATGACCCAAAAACATCACCTCAAATAACCAAAATTCACACTTGCTGAACTTAGCATAAAGCTGCGTCTCTCTCAAAGTTTACTGAACAACTCTCAGATGCTCCTCATGCTCAGCCTTAGACTCAGAGTATACTAGAATGTCATCTATAAATACCAGCACAAATTGATCTAAGTAGGGTTGAAACACCCTATTCATCATGTCTATAAAAGTAGTAGGGGCATTAGTTAACCTAAAGGGCATTACCAAGAACTCATAGTGCCCATAACGAGTTCAAAAAGCTGTCTTGAACACATCAGAATCTTTTACCTTAAGCTGATAGTACCCGGATCTCAAATCAATTATGGAGAATACCGTAACTCTCCGGAACTGATCGAATAAGTCATCAATTCGAGGCAATGGGTACTTATTCTTAATCTTCAACTAATTTAGCTTCCGATAATCAATGCACAACCGAAGTGTTCCATCCTTCTTCTTTACAAATAAGACTGACGCTTCATCAGGTGAAATACTTGGTCGAATAAAACCCCTATCCAACAGCTCTTGCAATTGTACTTTCAACTCATTAAGTTCCTTAGATGTCATTTGATAAGGTGCCATAGACATAGGAGTCGTACTTAGATAGACCTCAATGCCAAACTCCACCTCATCTTACTTAGATGGCACACCAAGCAACTTCTCTGGAAACACATTAGGGATGACTTTCACCACTCGAATTTTATCAATCCCAAAATCAGATTGCCTTGGATCTAGAATGTAAGCCAAATAAGCCATAGACCCCTTCCTAATCAATTTTTCGATTTTAAAAGCTGATATCACATTAGACAGAAACCCTCTACGTTCACCAACTAGGGTTATCTGTCAGTCATCAGAAGTTCTTAGAGTTACTCTTTTCTTCTCACAATCTAGATTAACTCGGTGCTTAGAAAGCCAATCCATACCAAGTATAAGGTTAAATTCATTGAATGGTAACTCTAGTAATTCGGAAGAAAAGATTTCCTTTTGAATCTTTAAAGGACAGTTGCGGTATATTCTATTAACCTCCATAGAGTTACCCACCGGACTTTGAAAAGTTACCGCAGACTCAACATTTTTAGCAGAAATCTAAAGACCCAAAGACACAGCACTTGCCACATAGGAATGTGTCGAACCATTATCGAGCAAAGCAAAATAAGGAATAGAATGAACAGAAAAAGTACCTGCTATAACGTCAGACTCATCATGATCCTCATGCCTCCTAGTAGCATATACCAACTCAAGTTATCTCGCCTTAGATCTAGAGGCCCCACCACTCTAAACCGGCCTACCTCTAGTAGCTCAACTCGAAGCACTGATCTAACTTGTCCTCTACTCCCAGCAGGAGCCTGAATTGAAGCTTGAGACTGACTCTGCACAAAAGAACCAGTAGGAGGATGGGGACAATCTCTAAAGAAGTGCTCCTATGAACTGCACCTAAAACAAGCCCCAATCTTTCTCCAACACTCGCCCCCATGCCTTTTATTACAATAAGAACAAAGATGCATAGGCCAAGGTCCAGTAGAACCACCAACACTACCCACTGAAGCTGCCGAAATCGTAGGCCTCACTCTCGTATAACTAGGTTGAGCTGCCTCCTCTCTAGGCCTCTTAATAGAAAGACCACTCGTAACAGGCTGAGTTGATATGCCCACTGGCTTTTTACTACGTTCCCTGTCTTGAACCTTCTAAGCCTTAGTACGAGCCTCTAAACTCTTAGCAGATCTAACTCGACTAACCAAGTCACTGAACACCCTATCGTGATGCATGTTGACCCCAGCTTGAAGTGAGAGTCGAACTCCCTTCCTAAACCAATAACATTTTTCTTTTTAATTTGTCACCAACCTTGACGCATAACGAACCAATCTCAGGAACTCTATCTCATAATCATTAACGAACATGTCCCCTTATCTCAAGTTCATAAAGTCGTCCTTACATTTGTCGAGAAACTCCTCACCTACATAACGATCCTAAAAAGACTCCTTGAAATAATCCCATGTAATCTGTCCAACAATAGTAGACTCTTCCATACTGTCCCACCAATTTTGGGTCTCACCCCTCAGTAAAGAGGCAGCAGCTCTAACCTTCTGTCTAGCAGGGTAGTTCATCTCTACAAACAATCTCTGTAAATCCTTCAGCCAATACTCAACAACTGAAGGATCTATACCAGTCTTACCCTCAAACACCTTCATCCTAGCAGCAACAAAATCAACAGAATTATGCCTCTTCGGACCCTCAAACTAACTCCCAATGGATCCACGAAGTAATCTCAATAACTCTAGATTAACCGTGACACTGTCTAACTCCACGGTCTCACTGTCCCTAGTATCGGGCACATCCTCAACAGGAGCTTCCTCAGCAGACAAGTCTCCTCCAACAGCTGTCTGACCCTCAGCACCTACGGACAGCTTATCCTCATCAACATGAGGCATCTCCTCCACGTTCGCCTCAGGCTCGAACACAAGAGTAGGGTTACTTATTGCCCTAGCAGTACGGCCTCGGCCTTGACCTTGGCCGCAGCCAATCGTAAGTCTAGCACTCCTATGTGGTGGCATACTATCTATCTACATCAGTAAAATGTACTAGAGTAAAAATCGGTACTGGAGGTTTAGAATAAATCACACACACACACACACACACACACATATATATATATATATATATTATAACTCATCAATTTATCTAAAATCCCTATGTAACCCAAAAATTATAAAACCAAGTCTAAAGAGCCTCACAGTTCGTGGGTTGAACTCAACTCTGATACTACTAAATGTAACCCTCTTTACCCGATCCAGACGGTTATATAAGTAATTTCACCCACACACAACTCGAAAGTCCAAAATCATTTACAAAAATAACTATAAATATAAATATATAATATTAAGTCTATAATTAAAATAAAATAACATAATTAATATCTCAAAATAAAAATACTAAAATTCTCAAAATAAAATGTATTTACAACCCCAATTATAAAAATAATTAACAAAGTATAATAAAAACCCAAAATCAAAATAATTATATGGTAAAATAATATGTAAAAAGTCTGCAATAACGCCTCCAATACCAAGACCTAAATCCAAAATATCTATAAAAGAACTGTAAGGATATGAGCTATAAAGCCCAGTGTGTCTCTAAGGCACATACAACCTAACGTATATTATCATAATCATATATATAAAACTCAAAAAGTAACTACAAATCATGTTGCAACCACAAGCAAGATGCAATGCGCCCGATACTCCAACACACCAACACAGTGAAAAGGAATTATAACCACTTCTTCCACCATACAAACCCACCCTATGAACACACAATTATATGATTACGTAATTATCTCAATATAATCTCAGTCTCAATTTCACAATGTTTCTCATATGTTTAATTATCTCAAAGCACGATAGAGTAACACAATAATTTAATCATCACATGCTCTGAGTAAATGCATGACATGATCAACAAATATTACTCAACTCAGTTTCAATCATACCATTTCCATATCTCAACACAATCATCACATCAACAACATGTATCTCAATATATCATGCAATCACCTAAATCACAACATTTCAATGAGAGGTTAAGTACAATTAGAAACACACCTCTAGCAAATAGAACTCTAACGACGAGGAGGTCGTCCACCACGTGCTGTACGAGTACCCGATCTAACGAGATTAGATCATACAAATACAACTAAATATCATTACAATCCTAGCCACCACTTTAACACAAGACTAAACTAAAGTAACTTACGTGTAGCTTTTGGAACCGATGCAAAAGCGGGTTGCACAGGTGGAGGAGGAGGTAGATCGTCCCCCTCAGAATCGTGATCACCTAAACACAAATATCTTATATTAGTAATCCCAAATTAAAACTCCAAATAACTTAAAGTACAACACAAAAGATAAAATAGTCTAAATGAGACTTTCAGGTTTGAATTTGGCAAAACGGACAGCAAATTCAGACTCAGGACGTCGAAAAAATGTAGGGTATGGTTTCTCGGAAAAAGTCAATGGGTCAACGTCAACGATCAACGGTTAACGGTTAATGGTCAATTATCAAGGTCAACGAGTTAGGTTCGGGTCGGGCCGGTCGGGTTCGAGTCGATCCACTTGGTTTAAGAATTGGGTTGGTTTGACTTGGTTCACTTGGGTCTAGGTTATTGGTTTTAATTTTAAAAGGTTTAGAGATTGGGTTTGATTGGTTTGGGTTCGAATTTTTAAGGGTTTGGGTTTAAGGGTTTATTGGATTAAAAGGTTTTGGTTATTTCCTTATTAGGCTAGGAAAGGTGATTGGGCCATCAGAAATTGGGTTGCTACTTGACCCAATTCACCATCATAACCAACATGGCAGAAATTAAGGTTTTAAACACCATCAAACGGCATCGTCAACCCCTATCACCGCAAACAACGTTCGACCGCCAAGATCAATACTTAAAGAACTCCAAAACAAAACCACAACATGATTCCCACACTCACCAAGGCTCGAATCGACGAAAAAGGTACGAAACAACAAGAAGAACAAAAGCTAAAAACTTCCCTTCGTCGAAACTCATGAATGGCGGTGGTTAAAGCGACATGGAACAAGGGGTTTTGGTCGCGAGGAAACAAGGAAGACTTTGATGGTGGTGATGTTGGACACGCATGGTTAGAAGGCGTTCGTCATAGGGTAATCGAAAAATTAGCAAAAGAAAAAAAGGGAAGGGGTCTTGAAATTTCGGTAGAGTTGGAGCAAAAGGAAGAAGAATGGTCACAAAAAAAATTTAAGGGTGCTTATATACCCTAAAAATAGGAATATTTCTTTTGGGGTCCCTAGAGTATCTTAGGGTTTTTAAATTGACCCTATAATTTCACACTCATTACACTTTAGTCCCAACTTCACAAATTAGCGAAATTTACCCAAAAGGCCCCCAAGATTTCTTAATTTTCTGATTTTAATCCCTAAAAATTCTAGAGTGTTACAAAAACTATCCACAAATGTAAATTTACCACAAATGTAGACGAAAACATGTCATAAAGTAAAAGCGTGCCACAAGGCAGAGGAAAAGCGTGCCACAAAGGCAGATAAAAACTAGAAGAAACCAAAATATAAAAAAAATAAGAACTTAATATAAAAAATTAAGGTGAACGAATATCGACGATCGATGACTAGCATTAAAACTGAAGTCGCCACCGGCTAATCAAGAACAAAAGAAAGAAATAGAGCGGCAACAACTAAAGAATTTTAATTCTCATAAACACGAGGGTTTTCATCCGTCATTTACTCAATTTAAATTAGAATATGAGTGAAATAAAAAAAATATCTATACCCGAAATGATCCTAAACTCAAAGCAACCAACATAAAAACATCTTGAACTTGAAATGATTTGTAAATTTTAAAACATGAATTGATCCATTCCAAAATCAATTGGACCCGCCTAATTAACAAATCTAGTGTAAAAAAAATTTCAATTAGGTTAAGTTTAATCATATTTGAATTATAATTTCCTCGAGTACAAAAATATAAATATAAATATAAAATATTTTTTATTATTTTTTAAATATGAAATGAGATTTCGAGTTCAATTATTGAGTTTAATTCGGATACGTGATGAAAAAAGAATTGTGACAACAACTGCAACTTGTCTCAACTAATGGACAAGTCTCAAGTAAACTTGCGACAATCAAGCTTGTTCAGGTGGATTTGGGTCAAGATAGATCCTTTCTACATCTGCTTCACTCAAAATGTAATACAATTTTTTATAATGTAATATATGATATAATGCTAAATTTAACCCTTAAATTTATTTCTTTTTTGACATTAGCCCTAAACTTTTTTGTTAATAACTTTGTCCCACAACTTTAAAAATTTAGTCAATTTTTTTCTAAGATGAAAAAATCGATTGAATTGTCAAATGTTTAACATTGTTGACATGACAACTGATGTGATAGTCCACATGTATTTTACAAAATTTCAAAAAATAATAAAAAGTATTAAAATTTTAATAAATTCCAAAAAACTTCGTGACTTTTTTAAAAAACAATATTCATGACAATGATGAAGTACATGTAGACTACAACCATTAAAATTTTAATAGTGTCCAAACATAACAAATTGACTAAAATTTAATGTTAATGACAAAGTGATAAAAAAGTTAGGACTAAAAAAAATGGTTAAATGTTAAGAGGCAAATTTATCATCACATATGTATTACACTTTTACCCCTTAGACACAACCTTCGAGCATCTACTCCTCGAAAATCTCCTCAAGAACAAATCCTTGAATGCACCCTTCACATCTACTCCTCAGCCACACAATCATGTGGGCCCGTGTATTATCACCACTTTTGACATCAATTCCCACGTCTCATCTGAAGTGATTGACAATGCATCCAAACGCTACTCTATCTAGACCTATGATGATAGACCACTTAGCTAACTTGCCTTGAGACCACCGATAGAAAGACAACACATCACACCTCGAGATAATGACTGATGGCATATAAAACCTCAACCCTGCCTACTCTCTCTATCTCTCCCATCTTCGGCCAACACCAGAGTCATTATTACTAGATATCCATATACAGTAAAATTTCTATAAAATAATACCTTTGGGACTCGAAAAAATTATCATTTCATTGAGGTTATTAGTTTATCGATAAATAAATATTTTATTAATTTATCGATAAATTAATATTTATTAATTTAGAGAATATTTCATACTTTATGCATGGGTTTTTTATTATTATCAAAATCCAGTATGCATGTAAGTGCAATGAATCAAAGTTAATCTTGTAGATATATAGGAGCATGTATCAAAGTTAATTGGTTCATGTAACCAAAAAGAAAAAAGAATTAATGGTTTCAAAATCTAATACGTATATATTCATTGGATAGATTAAAAAATTTATTATAAATAAACACATGTACGTATCAAAATATTGTAATTCATATAATCTTTTCCTCCATGGCTTCCTGTTTGAAAGGTGTAAAAAAGTCTACATTGACAGATGAGATGAGAAAACATTATGTGAGTACAAAAATGAGCATCCCTCTTCAAGTCAAAAAGATTTGCAAGAGTGGGTTCAACAAACATTTGATCTCTCTATTAGCCAATCAACAATATCAAATACTCTTAAAAGACACAAATCAGCCAAATATCCCGACTTATAAAAGGTATTGTATGATTGCTTTCTCCAATACCAAGAGAAAGTAAACATGACTGGAGAAATTATTCAAACTAAAGAAAAAGAGTTTTTGCAGAAAATGTATGGTGATGCAAATTCCGAATTTAACTTCTCAAGTGGTTGGCTAGAACAATTCAAGGCAAGACATGAGATTAAGTCTTATAAAAGATTAGGTGAAAGTGGTTCAGTTGTTATAAAGAATATTGAAGATACTTTACCTCAAATAAGAGCTAAATTGCAAAATTTTGAGATGAAACAAGCTCATTTTATCGTTTGTAAGCAGATCATTCACTGACTACAATGCAATTAAAAGGACAAAAAAGGGACAAGGAAAGACTTACTCTTGTGGTTTGTTGCAATGAGGTTGGTTCAGATAAAGTGCCTCTTTGGGTTATTGGTAAGTTTGTTAATCTTAGATGCTTTAATATGTGAATATTGATAATTTTAATTGTCATTATCGAGCCAACAAAAAAGCATGGATGACTGGATTACTTTTTCAAGATTTTGTTCGTTGGTTTGATGCTAGAATGACTGGTAAAAAGGTGTTGCTTATAATAGACAATTGCCTAGCTCATCCCAAAGTTATTGAAGGCTTGAGAAACGTTAATTATTCTTTTTGCCTCCAAATTCAACATAAAAAAATTCAACCATGTGATGCTGGAATTATTAGAGCAGTTAAGATTTATTATCGATGTCACTTTTATTCTAGCATCTTGGAAAGTTACGAGAAAGGAGAATTAAATCATGAAAAGATTAATATATTAGATGCAATCCATTTTATTAATGCTGCTTGGAATATTGATATGAAGCCTACACCTATTGCAAATTGTTTCCGACATTGCAAAATTCGATCCGAGGAGGATATGTCTCTCGAACAAGAAATTGGTGATGTTGAAGGCATTCATAAATTAAAAGAAGTAATTTCTGATTTACACTATAAAAATGCCATGTATGTTAATCAGATTTTGCATTATCCAAGTGAAAATGAATCTTTGATGGAGTCAACTATGAATGAAGAAATTATTCAAGGAGTAATGGATCTGCCAGCTGATGACGAGCAAGATCCCGATGACAATAGTGTTTTACCATATGTTTCTCAAAAAGAAATTTTTCTAGCTATAGATACCTTGAAGAATTATTTAATACAACACGAAAAGAATATACCAGATTTGGTTTATGCGCTTCTAAAAGTTAAAGATAAAATTGTATTTGATTCACATGCAAAGAAAAATCAATTACCTATATATGCATATTTTAGCAAAGAATAAAATTAAAAAAAAAAAAGAGTTGTCTAGAAATCACTTTAGTTTTATGTATTGTATATAAAATTTTCAGTATATTTAATGAATTATTATTTTATATTTTCATTGAGCTCTTAAAATTTTTTCTAAAAATTATTATCTTATGCATTTAGTGAAGTTATTATTTTATCCCCTTGATTCAAGTTGAGACTGAAAAAATATTATTTAACTGAAATTATTAATTTATGGAGATTTTATTGTACAACAACTCTCCTTCTTACCCTAACTATATACGAGTGATTATAGAAGAAAAAAAGTTTTAATGTAAATTTGAATTATATATTTATTAAATATATCAAGAGTAAATGAGATTAATTAAATCTTAGATTCATAAACCTAAACCCATCACTTAATAATAAATAATAACAACGTATCTCAGTTTTACATATCTTCTTCCTATAGATAATATCTCAAACGTACTTACAACTTTATATATAACTTCAGTTTTAATAGTTTATAAAAAAAAATCATGGAATTGGGTAGAATTGTTGAGTGAAGTAAAAAATTTAAGTTTGGACTCGGTTCAATTCAGATAAAAATGTTAAAATTCGAGTTTAATCATTTTTATCTATATTAAATTTTTTATTTTATTTTTATATAAAAATAAATTTAAAAAATATAATATATAAATAAAAAATTAAATAACATTAAAATAAGTGCAATTTAACAAGCAAATATCTCTAAAATAATAATAAAATTAATAATAAAACACAATATTTAAACAATAACAACAAAATAATAATAATATAATAGTAAAATGATAACAAAATATTGTTTTTTTTGTAAATTTAAATCGGATTCAAATAAAAAAATTTATTTATATTTTTATTCAAACTTTTTATGTTTCGAGCGTACCATCAAATCATAGATGAACTAAGTGTAGAAGGGGGCATGATTATATCGTGGAAGGGAGCATCGGATGAGGGAAATAATTGTCGTTGTTGTTGTTTGCCTTGCGCTACTCTAATATTTTTGTATATTTATTGTTGTCGTTGATTTGCATATCGTGAAGTGCGTTGGCAAAGTGTGGGAAAGAGAGTGTGAAACGGACTTTACGTTAACAACCTTCCCAACTGTTTTACTCTCCTTCTCTTCTAATTTTTGCCTCTTTTCAGTTACGATTTTGGTCTGTTTTTGGACTCCTTTTTCTTCCCTTCTTCTTCCCTATAAATATTTTTTTATACCCTTTTCAAAATAAATCAAAACAAAAAAAAAAATCTTGTAAGCTTGAGGAACATTTTGCCCTTACTATTTTACTCTTTACATTGCATTCACTAATATATCTTTGAAGTCTTTGGGTTGGTGGGGGTGATGGAGGCTTCAATGGATGTTGCTGAAATGGGGTCTAAGCATCATACCAGTATTGTAAAAGGGAAGCGGACGAAGCGGTCGAGGCCTCAATCACCTATCCCTTTTCCCATTATCTGCAACAATGGAGGTGAAGTTGAAGGGATTGGGAATAGTTGTTCTTCTTCTTCTTTCGAAGAAGAAGATATGGCCAACTGTTTGATCCTCCTGGCGCAAGGCAAATCCAGAGAGTCCCCGCTGGTTTACAACAAATTCAATTGTACAAAGTTCTTGGAAACGGCTTCAAATGTCTACGAGTGCAGAACATGTAATAGAACATTCCCTTCATTCCAAGCCCTTGGTGGTCATAGGGCTAGCCATAAGAAACCCAAGGCTATACTCTCTGAGGCTGCCATGGTTGAAGAACAAGGTCCTAATAACAGTAAGGTTAAGGTTCATGAATGCTCCATTTGTGGGGCTGAGTTTACCTCTGGACAAGCCTTGGGAGGGCATATGAGAAGGCATAGAGGGTCTATAGGCAGTCATGTTAATGTTCTTACAACCAACACAACCTTGTCTTTGACAGTTCCAATGCCATTGGAATCTGAGAAACCTAAGAAACCACCCAATGTTTTGTCTTTAAGCTTGGATCTCAATCTTCCTGCCCCGGAAGACGATCACCGGCAATCCGAATTCACCTTTGCTTCCGACCAGCAACAACAACAATCCCCTCTTGTCTTCTCAGCCTCCACTTTGGTGGATTGTCATTACTAAACAAGGTTAAACTCTTTTTATTTTTTTTTGTCTTTTTTGTTTTATCATATTTATTCAACATTTATAAGATTCTTTTCATTCTTTTCTTTTTCCCTACATCGATCAAATGTTAATCATATGGATCTTGAAATCTTTGATGAAAAGCAATGAATATTAATACATATCTGAATTGTTCCTGTCAAGTTTCATGATAGCCATCTTTTTCTTCTCTTTTATCGATTTGGTTTCTTCTTTTCTTTTTTCTAAATTTAAATAACAATAATATATTACTCAAATTAATTATACGGTTGAAGCAAAAGCACCGTTAGTTTTATCTGGGGCTCCTAAGGCTTCATTAGAGAAGTCATCAAACACTTGTACATCTATCTTTCAACAAATTAGTTAAATAATCAGCGATTTGGTTATCTTTTTTAGAAATACAACTAATCAATCGTTGTCATTCAGTTTGCAAAACTTGTTGGACTCGTTTGAGCACTGTAATATCTGAATATATAGGTGAGTATTTGATTGAGTCAAGTTAAAAAATTTCGAGTTAGTTGAGTTAACGAATCCTATTTTAACAATCGAACTCAATTTAAATTTTTTCGAATCAAATTGAGTCAACAAATTGCAAGTCAAGTCAAGTGAGTTAACGAATCCTATTATTTATACTTAATGTTGCTTTTATATGAACCGATTATTTAACTAGTAGGTGAAATACAAAATTATTTAACTACATAAACAATATAATGACTTAATGGGTAAATATTTATCAAAACGATGTAGTTTTTTTATTCGGATTTTCGAATAACTAGAATTATGTAATTAAAGTTCGATTTAAACCGAAAATTTTGAATTTTTTTATTCGAGTTGATCTGAATAACTCGATTAACTCAAATTATTTAATTCAAAATTTTAATTTTTTATCAAATTTTTCGAATTGAATAATAAAAAACCTTTTATCTGAATCCACCGACACACTACTTTATAAAACTTTAGCCACTTTTTAACTATCAATCTGGATCGTAATTCTATTGAAATTATCTTCTAATTAAAAGAAGCATGCCATCCAAAATGACCCGTAAATCTTTAGGTACTAATCACCTACAGGGGAAGCTATCCACTGTTTCTTGACCCAAAAATCTTATAATACACCTCCAAATTTTGGGTTGCTTGATTCAATCTTTTTGCAGTTACCATATCAGCTCATTGATCCTTAATTAATCTTAGCGAGTTGTTTAGTTTCAGAATTTATTATGTCAGTTATTAAAGAAGCAATCAATTTTTCTAAACTTATTCTTCAAAAGAAAAATAATAATAATAATTTCTAACTTACAAGTATACATGGCCATGCCAGGATGGGTTCAGATTGGGTGGACGTAACATTTTATGTTCAATTTTAGGTTCGAGTTCGGTTCAAAAAATAATATTAAAATTTTACTTAAGCTTAACTCAGATTAAAAATGTTAAATTCGAACTCGACTCAGTTTACCGTAATAATTTTTTTAAATTATTTTTATATAATTTTAAAAATATATATATAATATACTAAATACATCAAAAATATTAAAATGAATATTTTAGTTAAATTACATTAAGATAGTTGCAACTTAGCAAAAAAATACCTCTAAAATAGTAGCAAATTAACAATAAAATAAAAGTTATATAATATCCAAACAAATATTAACAAAATAATAGTAATATAATAATGAAATGACAGCAAAACAACTTATTCGGGAAAAAAATCTTACTCGAGGCCCGACCCATTTAAAAAACAAACATTATTTTTGTTCAAACCTATTTTTCGAGTATATATTTTTTTCAAACCCTATTATTTTTCGGACTAACCTTCAAGCTTGGACGAATAATTAAACCTAATATATTAATTTAAGCTGCAGATAATAACAACTATCCTTCTTATATTAATTTAACCTGTTATATTCGTTGTTTATAATTGTAGAAATTTTTTTAATAACTATTAAACAATTATTTTTTACCTTTAATTTAGTTTTCAATTTTGGAAAAGTAGTTTTGAGGATATACAATTCATTTGAATTGAAAAAAACTAAATTTATATATTTTGTAATATATATATATATTATGTATATGATAATACTCTAAAATGATATACTTTTGAGTTACTTACATATATATTTTGAGTATGATCCTATTAATTTGGGTTGTTTATGGTTCTTTTATTTTGTAGGAATTAAATTGAAGGCAAAAGAAAATTTGAGGGTAAAAACATGAATTTAAAGATAAAATGGGTCAACATGCGAAATAAGGAAGAAGTGATGCCGAAATACAAAGTGTAGAATACTTGGGACAAAATTTCAAAGAAAAATCATGGACATAAAACTTTGTTTAAATTTTAATTCTATTTTTAGGATTATTGTTAGAATTATTATGATATTGTTTAGATTTAATTTTAATTGTACCTTTTAAGCATTATCATCTAGAGTTTAATTAGGAACCAACTATGGTTTTTCATGTACTATAAATAAGGGATGGAGTGACATGAATATCATCTCATCACATCTATTTTTCTGTAAAACCTCCTTCCCCTAAGGCTCTTAGCCTTTTCCTTTCTAATAAAATCTTATTTTCATTAAACTTATGTTTTTCTCAAAGAGCATGAGTAACTAAACTCATCTAACCGAAGGTTATCAAGATTTCGCAAAAAAGGTTCATGAGGCTTAGAACCCGTACTTAACCTTTCTCAATAAGTATTAATCATTTCTCTGTATTACGAGACTGATGTTTCCATCCATGGCCTTCTAAAAGTAATCTTTTTATCTTGTGTGAACTTGGCCACTTTGTATGTTTTGGGAAGATTGCACTGTAATAGCCCGTTTTTCAGTGGTGTCATAAACAATGGCTCCGGGATCACAAACCCGACAAGAAAATTTTTATAATGAGTGTTTAAATTAAATAATTCAATAATAATTTTATATGGAATTATGAATTGAAGAATTTTAATTATTGAATTAAAAGTTAGTATAAGTGGTTTGGTTCAAAAGTCAAGTGATTTTAGAAAATGAAGTATCGAGACCTCGTTTCTGAAATTAAGGGCCGAAAATATTTTTATTAAATATTTAAAGAGTCTTATTATATGTGAATTGAAGTTTGGTAGGGTAATTTTAATGATTAATTGTTTAAGAAAATGCATTGACTTTGAATTCAATTCAATTAGAAGAACTTCTCTAGAAGAAAAACTTCTTTACATAAAGCGAAATTACACAAATGGCTTTGCCTTATTGCCTAAAGCTTTTATCTTTCTAAGAAGCCTGCCTAATTTCTGTCCTTGTCTTGATTTTGATTCATATTGGATGCTCAAAATATCAGCTTCGACAACTAACTCTTTCATGTGATCAGCGGCTTCCCTCATTTGGGTCAGTGCTTTTCCCATTACATAATCTCTTTCTTCGACCTATCTCTGAGCTTGTTGAAAGTGCTATTCACTAGTTTTTAGATTCCTTTCAAGGATCATAATTCGAATCTCATTGTTGTGGAGTGCAATCTCCAATTCCTACACCCTTTCCCTTAATTCTTTACACTCGGTCATACTCGCCTTAAGTTCCAGGATGGAGTTCCGGTTGCGGTGTCTACGTAGTGACTCTTCTAACTCCATTATTCTAGCTTCTAACCAAGCTATTTGGGCCTTTAGTTTGGCCTTCTTGACTTGTTTTTCTAGTAGTTCTCTTTTCATGGCGTTCTCTTGAGCCTGACCGTCTTGAAATATTCTTTTTAACTATTCTGTTTGATCTTTTTGTTTATATATTTATTGCCACCATTGTTCCGACGTCTTCTCTAATCCCGCGGTTCTCATGGACGAATGAAGCTTCTTATAAACCTTCTTCAAGTCTTCTAAGTCTTCTTCAACTTTGTTTTTCCCTTTCCTTAATCTTTCAGCCTCTAACCTATGTATATCCACATCCAATCCCAACTTCATCTTTTCTTCTTCTAAAACCTCTATTCTCGTTCAGAATTCTGTGCTCTTCTTCTCAAAGTCATGTTTCATGATGTCTATCTCTGATGGGATCTCTTGTAAATATTCCTCTATTGGCCGAACATTTTTGGGATTCGGCTCTGGAATGTTATCATTAACTCTTTTATTTCTCCACCAATCATAATTCGAGGTCGTCAACGGGTTTGCACTGAACTTTTTCATCTTGTGTACTTCCTTTCATGCATTCTCTACCTCTCGGATCCTTTTCTTGTAATCATTCCCTTTGTATGTGAACTCGCACTAAGCTAGGCAATGAGTCGTAGGGATAAATTGTCTCGTCTTGTATTGCCTCAACACAAACAAAGGGGCATATCCTATAGTACTTCATACCCCGAGTAAAGGGACCCAATCAAAGCTACCACAACGATAGAGGATCTCATCGAGAATAAACCAAGGCGCGCACCATTCGACGTCCTTATCTTGAAGGTTTTGAAGGATAACCATCAATTTTTCCTCGGATATATTTTGTTCCCTTTGTGTGGCAACAAATTCCCTCAAAGGTGAGAAATCAGCCGAGAACACTTTGCATGAAAATTTCTCTACCTTCCAAAAATGAATTTGAAACCAAACCATTAGAAGTGGTGCACAACCAATGAACCTCCCTTCCCCTTCTTTTCGACAAGCGTTTAATAATTTGAAGGTCTCAGCGAGAATTGCTGGGACGAGCGTGACTCCTTTACTAAGCCGATCAAACAGAATCGTAACTGCATCTTCGACATGCCTTAATGCTTTTGAGAAAAGGACTAACCCATATATGCCAGAAGCAAAAATGTCAATGCGTTTCTTTATATCTGGGTGTGCCAGTATTAGATCTCGTAAACTTTTCCAATTGATACACTTATTGTCTCCTTTTTACTTTGATCCGAGACGTAACCCACTATTCACTCATCCCGGTTACATTCATCAATCTCTTCAGAAAGGTTGGGACACATGCCTCTTTCGAGTATGCTTTGTCAACTTGAATTTTGGGATAGTGAATCAATGCAGTATACTCTTCCACTGTAGGCGTCATGTCGAAGTTTCCAAAGGTGAAACAGCTATATGCAGGATTCCAGTACTAGGTGAGAGCTCGAAAGATATGTTTGTCTATCTTTACCTCGAGTAAGTAGGGTAAGTCTCCATATTCTTGATAGAACATTTGCTTCATCTTACTATCCCACTAACCCCAAATCTCTCTCAATTCTTACAAACTATTTTGTGTTACCTTAATCCGAATATAATCCCAAAATTTTGATATATGCCCCTCTTTCAAACTATCTCTTTTCTCACGCTATCGTTCCTCTGACCATAAGCGCGCAACCATGTTATCTTCCACTCTATCAAGAAATCTGTCTTCCATGATGAAACTACCTATTTGGTAATCGAACTTAAATCAACACCTTTTCTTGTATGATGATGCAATGCAAGCAAAAGAGACAAAATAGAACATGTTTGTAGAATACATCAATATAAGGTATAAAATAAAGAACCTAAGAACTTGCCTTGGATAATTGCTAAAATGTTCAGTATAACTCTTTCTAAGGTAAGTACTTACGGCCCATTATATGTGGTTTAGGCTCTAGAGTAAAGGGTACCTAAACCAGCGAATTCCTCGATTCTCACCCATTACAAGCTCATACAGATGAGTTCGGTTTAGGAGGACATATTTCCTACGTGTTTGCACGGAAGTGAAAACTTCACGAAAACATGGGTACGGATGTAATCCCGAAAGCAATTCACTATCCTGCACGGAGGTGAAAATCTCACGAAGGAGTAGTTTCCTGCTTCCACTTAAGAAGATAGTAACAAAATGCATATGAATGCAAACTTATACTAGTAATATTGACATAATATAGCGTCACACCAAAATGCAAAGGATCGTATACTAAACAAAACTAAGTGTTTAAAATTTTTAACAAAAAGACCCGAAAATAATCGATTTTTGACTTGACTCTCTTTTATTAAAAAAGGTCCCCAGTGGAGTCGCTAAGCTATTAAAACGTTTATTTTTGGGAAACAAATAGGTCTCGAACAATATTTTAAAAATCGAAATATGGAGTCGCCACCAATCTTTTTATTTGGTGTGATTGGATCACCACAAAACATTTAAAATCCATTTTGAAAATATTTTGGTCTTCGAAATCCAGAAAATGGGTTCGAGAGTCGATTACGTATGAGGAAGGATTAGCACCCACACACCCAAAATTGGTACCACATCGATTGTTTTTTGGTCTTGATTTGTTAAAAGTTTAAAAACTCAAATAAGACTTAAAATACGATTTTTGTTTTCAGAAAACTTCGCATGATTTTCAAAAATCATATTTGAGAAAAATTGTCAGTGCGTTTCAAATTTCTCGGAGAATTGAAGTCGTATCCAACACGTTAGGGCACTACGTTCTCAGAATTTCAAAATTGAAGGACATTTTGAAAGTTTGGAAAAAGGATATTTGATTTTGCAGATTATACGAAAAACCACACCTAGCATGTTAGGACATGATTTTCCGAGATTTCCACACGAAAGGATTATTCGTTTAAAATTATTTGTATATTTTTTTTGAGAACTTAAAATTTCGAATTAAGCTTAAAATACGATCCTCGGACACATAACTTATTACACGTGATTTTTAAAAATTGGATTTGAAGAAAAATGCCCGTATATTTCGAATTCCTCGGAGAATTGAAGTCGTGTCCAACACGTTAAGGCACGACGTTCTTGGAATCTCGAAATTAAAGGGCATTTGAAAAGTTTGGAAGAAGATACTCGATTCGTGTAGATTATACGAAAAATCACACCTAGCACATTAGGGAATGATTTTTCGGAATTTCCACATGAAAAAGATATTGCCTCGGTTTTAAAGGTTTATTTGTATATGAAAGTAATTTTGAAAACGAACGCCTAGATTAAATATGATTGGGCAATTAAGAGCAAATATTAAATATCACGAAACAAAATAATTAGACAGATAAGTAAATACAAAAATTAAACGTAAAATTAATAGAATACAAAATACGAAAGAATAATAATTAAATTCTATGTATGAATATCGCAAAAAAAAAAAAAACAAACAAACAAACAGGGTAAAAAACGGAGCTTAGGAGAATTCAAGATGAAAACATAATTTTCGAGGAATTTGAGGTCAAAATTGAATTTTTTTGAAAATTTGGGATTAAAATTAAACTTTTGAAAAATTTGAGGTTAAAAATGTGACTTTTGAAAATTTGGGGGCAAAATGATGATTTTTAGATGTTCGTGGTAAAATGTAATTTTAGAGAAATTTAGGGGTCAAAATACAATTTTGGAAATTTTTGGGGTTAAAATGTAATTTTGGAAAAGTTTAGGGCTAAAATGTAATTTTTGAGAAGTTAAGGCTCAAAATGTAATTTTGGAAAAGTTTGGAAGCCAATATGTAATTTTTGAAAAGTTTAAGGGTTAAAATGTAATTTTTGATAATTTAAGGGTCAAAATGTAATTTTTACGAAGTTGGAGGGTCACAATATAATTTTTGAGAAGTTTGAGGACCTCTTGAGTAATAAACCCAAAAAAAAGTGACACGTGGCAGCTTCGTAGACCTCCAACAAGTCATGGTATTAATTTGAAAAATAATTAAAATTGTTAGGAAGTTTAAAATAAATTAAAAGTGTAAAAGGACGAAATTGTAAAAATAAAAAAAACGAAATGACTGAATGTGGAAATAACCCATCTTTCAAAAACACGCGGATTCTCAAGAGCGGGTTAGGTCTGGAAACGGTAAAGCACAAAACGACGTCGTTTTTGGGCTGAAACTCAACTCTCAAATCAGCGTTGTTTCTAAAGCTTATAAAAGGCTAAAATTTTAGAAAAAAAAAAACATTTTCCCTTTGTTTCTAAAAAAAAACAAACCCCTCCCCTTTCAAAATGCTCTCAAGCTCTCCTTCTCCGATCAGCATGGTCGGACCTAGGGTTCTATCGAGCACTGTCCGTCGGTCACAGTTCGCCACCTCTGTTGGTTTAGGTGTCGATGCACCACCGTGCGCGACTTCCAGGTATGAAACGAACCCTTTTTTTGTTTTTCTTTAAAAAAAAAAAAAACTCAGATCTTGGTTCAAATCGCATGAAATCGAACCCAGATCTAAAAACATTTCGATTTTTTGTTTTAAAAACAAGAAATCTGTTTATTTTGTTCATTTTTTCATATTTTAAATTAAAAAAATTTTATCTTCATATTTATTCGTTTCAAGTTTAATCCTTTTTTTAGGGTCCGAGTACTGGAGTCTTTCAAGGATATGGGAGAATCCGGAGGGACTCCGTCCACGATGGTGATGGCAACGACGAGATTAAGGTACAGCTCCTCGACTTCTCTTTTTTATTATTATTTAATATAATATTTATTATTTATTTATTAATTATTTAATAGACATTTAATACTCATTTCAGAATAATAAATAAGGAAAACTCATGATGTATGTATAATAAATATAATTATATATGCAAATGAATATACCTTGTGAACGTTGATGATTGGGATACTTCAAACTTAGTCCTTTAATGCAAATATCAATTACTTTCTATATTAACTTCAAATAGTCTCTGTTTTTGTATTGATTTTGGAATGTTTGTAAAAAAGGTCAGTACCCCCCTCCAAAAAAAAATCTGTTTATGAATGAAGCTTTATAGCCTATTTTACAAAGATTCTATTCTGTCTTTTACAACTTAATGCTGATCTTTTCTCCTTTTGCAAGTGCCAGTGACGGTGGTGCAACTTGGTGGTGGCAGTGGGGGTAGATGCTGACGTGGCAGCTCTTGAGTGGATGGGATGGAGGCGACAGCAGCACAAGTTGTTTGCAATTAGGGTTTTTGTTCTGGTTTTAAGGTTTGGGCCACTTGGGTCATGTAATTTTTACAATGATTCTATGCTGTTATTTTTGCTGCTATTTTGGTTGTTTGAATGTTATTTTTATGCGTTTTTACTATTGTTTCGATGTCTTTTTTAATATTATTTAAATATTGTAGAACTTATGTTTTATTGTTAATTTTTGTACTACTTTATTTGCAACTATCTTAATATAAATTTTTTTTAATGTATTTTAAATTTATTTATTTTTTAATGTTTGTTTTAATGTTTTTAAGTGTATTTGATATATTATATATTTTTTAAAATTGTTGTATATAATAAAATAATCTAAAAAATTAATATGGGCTGGGTCGGGTCGAGTCGGGTTCAGGCTTGGACAAAAATTTAGGCTCATTTTCGAGTCGGGCCCGGGCCTAGCAATTGGACCTAAAATTTTGTTGAAGCCCGACCCATGATTAGCTCTAATGTAAACTAATACATATACAATTATTTTACGAACTCTTCCCATCACATTATTCATGGTTTATTTCTAATTATTTAATGACATTTTAATAAATTTTTTTCATGTCATTGACACATAATTTTGGTAATTGTTTACCTTGAACCCAAACTCTGAATTCGAACTCGAACTTCAACCTCGAATCATGAACCCCGAGCTTAAACCAGTATTTAAGTTCAAGATTCGTGTTTGAGGTTTGGGTCTAGGGTTCGAGGTTTGAGATTTTAGATTTGGGGTGGTTCATGGTTCAAGGTCCAAGATTCATAATAAAAGAATTACCAAAATTGTTGGATAAATTAATAATTACATTTAATAATAAGTAGTGAATTAATTAAATTTATTTTAATTAATTAAATTAAAATATTTTGAGAATAGAGAACTACTTATTGAGTTGGATAAAGTATATGGGTTGATTTAAAGATTAGATAACACATATAATTGTATTCAATATACAAATGAACCTAACATACCCATTTGATACATGATGGGTGGCACCCTTAGGGTTCCCAAAAGGGTGTGCTGCTAGTGATGGCAAAAGGGCGGGGCGGGTCAGAATTTTGCCCATCCAATTTCGATTCGATATTCTATCATCATGCTCTGATTTAATCTTAATCTTAATCTTAATAAAATTTAACCTGCCCTGACCTCGAAAATTATTTGTATACTCGACTTCGATCTGATCCAACCCAAGTTCAAACTCTTTTTTTGAAATATTGATTAATTAAATTAAAAATATAATTTTGGCATCACTTCCCATTGAATTTGGTGTGTGTTTATTTTCTAGCATTGATTTTGTTGTGTTCATGGTTCACTTTTTTAGCTATTATGGTTTACAAAAAATACCTGGATGACTAAGTAAAAAATATATATTACATGACAAAAGAAAAAAAATAAGAAACAAAAATGAGAGGGATACTCATAATAATTTAAAAAGAGAAGGGAAAGAAACTAGTGTGAAATGGGAGAAAAGGTGGTAAAATGATGTTGGTAATGATAAATTTTAAGGATTTTTAATCTAATTAATACTAAATATATAAAAAAGGAATTTTTTAAAAATATATCGTGGAAATCAAGACGGTTTCACACTAAACCTGATCCGATCACTTTCTAAAATTAATTTGATCGGATCTGAAACTCGATTTTAGAAAAACCTAATCCTATCCTGTGTAGTCATAATGGGACACAATGTTTTTTTTATTAAAATATCATTATTTTGTCTCTTTTTGTTCAAGTAGAACTTTTATCATTTTTTCTATAAAAAACGCACTACTTTGAGCATAGTTTGTCGAATTATAGTGTGATTTATTTTCCAAATGAATTCTATATTTTCTAAAAACTCAAGTTAGGTTTCTGACTCGTAAAGAGATTTAATTTTCTCCATTGAAAAAATTAAAACTTTTCATTCTATAATCGATTCATGACATTAGAGCATACTCTTTATATAAATTAAGAGTTCGAAAATAATGAAAAATATCATATCGATTGAAATCAAATCAATCCTTGAGTTTTGGCATTAATAGGCTATTGATGGTGTAAAATAATACTTTTCATATTCTCTCTTTGCAAAATTTAAAAGAAAAATTAATAATTTCTTCAGAAAGAAAAAAAAAAAATAGAGAAAGAGATAATGCCTCATAGTTGAGAAATGAAAGGTAATAGATTGTTTATATTATTTCAAATAATAATTATTATAAATTTGGGCTTAATGAGAAAAATAAAGAAGTTAGGATTTCAAATAAATTTATTATAACATTCTATATTTTTTACAATTATTATACAAGTTTTGAATTTTTTTTATCATTTTTTAATAATTTTTATTGAAAATAATTTTTTGATATTTTCCTTTTTTTTTTTGGATGTTTAAGAAATAGAATAGAATTGACAAATTTTGTATATGTTGAGGATTAGATTTATTGAATTTTTTAGAATTAGAACTAAATTGATAAAATGTGTAAACATTAAGTGCTAAAATTTTTTTGCACCTATAAAAAGGTCGCATCAAACTTCTACTATTAACTACCAATCGTGTGACTAAAAAAATCTAATTTCGAAAACTTTAGTGGTTAAATAAAATAATTTTATAATTATGTGAAGAAATTGTGTAAAAATAATTTGCGAATCACGTTGATACATTTGATGATGTTCCGGTAATCACTATTAAATTAGTTCATGAAACTATTGATACTTCAAATTTTTTATGTAAAAAAATCTTTTATATTTATATCACATTTTTCTCTCAACAAGAAGAAGAATAAGAAATAGAAAAAATAATTAAAACTTTGAAGAAGAAAAGATGAAATGAAAATAAATAGATAAATAAACAAGAAAAAATAAATTTCATACATACGACTTAGAGTAAAGATGGCAATTCAGATTGCAAACTTTGATATCCATGGATATTTGATTTGAATTTGCGGATTCAAATGTTAAAATTACTATCCGCTGTGGATTTAAAGTGGATGCGAGTAAACCCCTCAATTATCAATTATCAATTATCAATTATTTGAATTCGCATTCTACAATTGTAGATTTGGATTCGAATATCTAATACGAGTCTACTAATTACAAAATAAATGTTTCTAAAAAAGTTTAAAGTATCAAAGCTATGCACATATTGATGCAACTCGACGAGAGGCAAATAATGAGGGTCAAGGGATCTGTTCACTCAAAATTTTTGAAAATATTCATTATGCTACATTATACCAACATCATCCATGTTGATGCTACATTATGCTAGGTGGAGGATGGTCAAGGTTTTGTTGTTGTTGTTGATTAATGGTATTAGCATTGTCTACTTTCACGGACTTAAATTTGAAAACCTAATTTTTTAACCCTTTTCTCTAACTATGGATCATTTCAATTTGGGGTCCAATGCCTTAAACCTCAGGAACTTGAAAGCCTAAACCAAACCCTCTTTGTTTTATGCTCCTCTATTGTTATTATTATTTTGTTTTTATGTGATTGTGGTTGTTGATTTTGCTAAGGTAGGTATTGTGGGTATGGGAATGGAGAATGGAGAATGGGAGTGACAAGGTAGAGTGGGCATTTTTATGTTGGGAACCGAGAGCCAAAAGTGGATTACTAAGGATTGGGCGGGACTAAAGTTGGGTGTGTTGGTGTTTAGGATAGTGAAGGCTAAGGCTAGCGAAGGTTTGTAGGGGCAAGTGAATAGCTTCATTAGCCACAAGTGGGGTGCTTGTGCAGCAACCTATGTACACTAATACATGCAGTATTGACCCAAGCTATTCATTAATTGAAAACTTGGGCTTAATTAACTCATCATCATTTACCAATTCCTGAAACATTCTAAAAGGCTCATATATTTGAAGCATGGATCTTAATTAACACCAACAAATGAAATCCCTCCTATAAAGGGATAGAGCTTAAATTTCTTACAATTATATAATGTAGATAAGGGATGTAGTGTGTTTAGTATTATTTTTAAAAAGTCCTTTTGAGACAAAAACATTTTTAAACAAATTATTTTTGAGAAAAAAAATACTTTTCCCAAATAAAAAATTAACCAAAAAAAAAAATACTTTTTCGAAAATTAAAAATTTTAATTTCTCTTCAAAAATATTTTTTTCCAAAAGAACTTTTGAGAAATATTCCTAAATTAGACCTAATTAATGTAATTTGAGCAGATACAATTATGCCTCCTTCAACCTTGATTGTATCATTCATTCTTCAATTAATCAATAAACTAAGAGCATTTAGTGTTCTACTTTTTGGGTGTAAGGCAGCATAGTTTGTATTAAAATCTAAGCATCCCAGTAGGGGTTGGTGTTGGCCTAAGAACTAGTTTAGTAATGCTTTTTAAAAGTGCTTTTTAGCTAAAAAAACACTTTTGAGAAAAAACTAAAATTTTCTTCATCTCTTTTTGACAAAAAAAGTGTTTTTTCAAAGTATTTTTGGTGCCAAAAATATTTTTAAAAAACTTAAAAACACTTTGTTTAGTAATGCTTTTATCTCAAATGTGCTTTTTGTTCCAAAAATACTTTTGAAAACAAAAAGCAATACTAAACCTAACTAGCAGATAAAAGCTGTTTGTGCTGGGTTTGGTGCATGAAAGATCATGAGCCTCTTGCCCACCCCAAACGTTTCAATGCATTGCAAGCTTATAATGGATCCTTAATCTAATGGATCCAACATAAAAAAAAATCAAGATTGAAAAATAAACTAAATATTACAACATTAATTTCAATGTAGAGGTGTTCATGGGTCGAGTTAGGTCGAATCAGACCTATACAATGTATCTAGAACGATTCTTAAGCTTGGGTTCATGCCGAAAATTGAGTTTATTTTTTGTCCAAGCCCGATTTTAATTACGAAAGGTAAACCCAAACCCAACCCGGCCTGAAAAATGGACTTACTTTTTTTTGAACATTAATATCATTATAGGTTCTTATCATATTTGTTCTTTTTTATACAAGCTTTAAAACTATCCATAGTCCCTCCCCAATCCTTAAATAGGAGAATAATGTGCTTCAGCACACTCGAACTCACGTTCTCCTACACTGGCAACAATGCCAATGCCAATCAAGTTAAGACTTAATCGACGGCTTATTTTTTTCCCCAAGCCCGACCAATTTAAGAAAAGTAAATCCGAATCCAACCTTGTCCGCCCATATTTTATTTTTTAGATTAATTTTTATTTAAAAACAATTAAAAAACATAATCCTATAAAACATTGAAATTAAAGTTTTTTAACACAAAAAAAAAATATAATAAATCTTTATTGTATTAAATATAAATTTTAAAATTTTATATTTTGAGTTGAGTTATTTAATTGAGTAAAATTTTTTTAGACTTTAAGTTACGAATTTAATTGTTATTGGGTTAATGATTTAATATAAATATAAATATAAATATTAATATAAATATATATAACTATCATTTAACATATATAATTAATATAATATTTTTTATAGCAATATATATTCGGGTTAGGTCGAACTAGATTTAATAAAAAAAATTTGCCCATTTTTTTTAAATTCATTTTTTGAACTTTATATTTTATCTAAATTTTCTCATCTTTCGTAAGATCTTCAAGTCTGAACGAATGACCTGATCATAAGTACGAAATAAGAAATATGAGGATTTTGACATATAATTTTGAAAGGTTTGGAGTTTTGGGTTTATCCAAATATTTGTTGTAAGTATAAAAATCAAACAAGGATGTTGGTATGTTTTCTACCCACTCATTTATTATCTTCAGGTTCATGTTTTCTCACAATTTTAAGAAACCTTTAATATTCTCAAAACAAACCCCTAACATCATACATCATGGAAGAGAATAAATCCCCCCAAATTTCAAATACATCCCATTATTCTTTTGGATTTTGGCTGTTGGAATATTTTGTATTCATTTTCACTAAATCAAGGTTTTTGGGCTACCAAATTTATTTGTAAACATATTGTGTAAGGGCAAAATTAAATTTTTTTAAAGGGTCAAATTAAATTATAATTTCTACGATAATAAAAATACAATTTTACCATTTTAATAACTTATATCTTTATAATTTTTAAAAGATTAAATCAATTTTTATTTTATTTTCAAGATACTAAAATATAATTTTACCTTTACTAATATAAAAGTTTAAAAAATTTAAATGGGCCTAAATGAAAAAATTTTCATTTTGCCCCTTAGCTATGCCACTGATAGTATGTTGATCCAATTTTTGAAGTGCTTTCATTTTGATTATCCAAAATAATTTTTTTTTTTGTAATTTGGTCTCCTAATTTTTAGGGAATTTTCATTTTAATCATTCAATTGTTAAATTTGTTGTCAATTGTACACGCTATATTATGTTTACACTTTCATTTTAGTTACTCAATTTTTGGGTTGCTTTCATTTTCGTCACCCAAAAAATATTTTTTTAAAGTATTTTTTGAGGTAAAAAGATTAAAGATTAAAGTGAAAAAACGATATAAACTAAAATAATATACAAAATTATTAAATTGTACTTGTTTATCTCGTTGCCAAAATTTTAAATTTTTTATTTTTTTAGATTAAAATTTTAAATCTTAAATAATTGGATCACCATTTGTATAATTCACTCTTTTATATATAAAGTAACAAGTATTTTAAAGGGTGTATTTCAAACATCTAATGTTACCATTTCAATTAAAATATCATTTTACTTTTTATATGAATTTTCAGTAAGTATATTTATTAAATAAAAATTTTCACACATATTAGATATAAAAAGAAAAAGAGGCATTGTCTTGGTTTAGTTTCCAATTAGAGAAAGTCCAGTTTATAGGTAAAAAAAATTTACATTCAATTCGAAAAAATAAAAAAAATTATATTTTGATTTAATCGAATTGAATTATTCAATTTTTTTAGTCAACTCAAATAAGTAATTCGAATTTTAAGTTTGAGTTGAGTTAAATTTTACAATTCGAATTATTCGAATAATATTGATGTAAATATCTTTTTGATCCCTATCAATTTTAAAAATGATCTCTCTCAATAAAAATTATAAAAAAATAAATAAAAATTTTAAAATTTATATTTTTTAAAATTATAAAATTTTAAAAAATATTCTAAAAAATATATAAAGAAAATTTAAAATTTAAAATTTTTCTAAAATAATCATTTTAAAACCTAAATAAATAAATTAATAATTAAATTTATACTAAAATATGGAAATTAATTAAAAAAATTTAATTTAATAGATTTAACATTTTAATTTAATTTATATAATTTTATTCTATTTAACTTAAATTATATTTCACTCAACACAATTCAAAAATTTTTAAAATCAAATTATAATGAAATAAAACTTATCAACTCCGTTCATTCATTTACGAGTCATCCATCGGTAATCCGCTGACCCTAATGTACCAAAAATCCAACAGAAAAAATAGATAGGAGTTAGATTTCTAGATGACTTTTGATGACAAGTGTCAATTGCATGGCCTTATACTAACATTTCAAATCCATCCATTCATCCCCCTCTATTCCCCTTCTCTCCCTCCTTTGCCACTGCCTCTCTCCCCTTTTTCTCTTTCCCAATTATACTGAACCAAAGAAAGTCTCTGCTGTATTCACCAAAAAAAAAAAAAAAGAAAAGAAAGTCTCTGCTGTAAATGGCGGTGGCAGAGTTATCGACTTCCTGTACCAAAACTCACTCTTCACAGCTCTCACTCTCATCTTCATCTTCTTCTCGTTTCTCTTATCATTTTCGTCGTTCCTTTCGACCCCTACCCACAACCAGGAATCCTACCATCTCATGCTCTGTTGCATCAGAGTAAGCTTTTTTTCACTTCTTTTTATGCCTTTTCTTGCTTTATAAATTTGATGGGATTTGCTTGGTTTTGCTTCTCAGTCAAGTTCAAACCCCAATTCCTGTACAAGCTCAGGATCTCAAGGGGAAGAGTGAATGCTATGGTGTCTTCTGCCTCACTTATGATCTCCAAGCTGTATGTTTTTCTCTTTTATTATAATAATATGTTTTATATCCAAACTTGGTGCTATCACCAATGAAAATTATGTCAGTTCAAAAGTATTAAGTAGTTTTGGTGTTTGCTTTTTGCTGCTTTATTAATAAAAAAAGGAAAAAAATGTGGAAAAAAATTAAGATATTGTATAATTTTCCTTATATGTAGAATTTGAATCATATGTTTATTAATTATAATTTTGCTTTATACCAATATTTGAGGCAAACAAATGAAAGTAAGTTGGGAAAAGGTAAAGCTTGAAGTAAACAGTTTCATATATATATGTGTGTGTGTGTGTGTCTTCTTCACTGCTTCTATACTTACTTTAACTTGTTGTTGTGTAGTTTTAGTAACTTATGAGATTGAATTCTATCTCAACCTCAATAATTTTGGAACTAGCTTCTCATAACCGGTTGTAATGAAAAAGATTAGTGGTTGAATCAATCACATCAGTAAGGTTACTTGCTCTTTTGTTTTGCAGTCCAATGTTCAGTCACCTTCTTTTTTATACTATTCACAGTTTGTCATCTTTCATGGTTGAACATTTTTTTTAACTATTTAAATCATGGTGGTATCAGTCTAGCACTGTTTTATTTGTTGACAGGAAGAGGAGACAAAATCATGGAAGAAACTAATTAATATAGCTGTTTCTGGTGCTGCTGGGATGATATCTAACCATCTTCTTTTCAAAGTAAGTAACTTTGATACAAGTTTAAATCCCATCTATGTTCATTGAATCTCTTAGTTGTATATTTGTATCTTTTCTCTGACTTTGTCATTATACATGGTTGGTTAACCCGTTAATAAGCTAAATGCCCTTCTATCTGACTATACTAAATAAAAGGTTCTTACGAATGAAAGACTGTATGCATCAGTGAAGTTGAGTTGCATACGAGGTAATATGAACTTACCATATGGAGGCTTGGTTCAATCCGGCTGTATGGGTGGATTATATTGTCCTTTAATAGGAAGTGCAGATAATGGAATCTTAACAGTGAACAACATTATAGTTACCATTTTTAGTGCGTTATACAATTGTAATTATAGTGATAATCTACTGTTCCGTCATTTTCCACCTTTCTCATTGCTTTCCACCGTGTCAGTAAGATGCTCCGATAATAATTATTGATTTTGATGCCCAATAGGCTGGTAGCATGTTGCTTAAAATGTGTCTTTTATAGTGAAACTATCTATTCTTTACTGGAGTTAAACTACAGTTCTGCATTCATGTTTCAGTGACATTTTTGTCGGTTGTAACTTAGTTGCTGAGTTGTTTTGCTTTTTCCAGATTGCATCTGGTGAAGTCTTTGGACCAAATCAGCCTGTTGCTCTGAAACTATTGGGATCGGAAAGGTCAATACAGGCACTCGAAGGTATGGTTCTTCAGTTATTCTTATGACAAATATTGAGCTAACTAGATTTCATTTCCTGAAAAAGAAAACTGTTTCCTTTTTCTTGAGAAAGAGAAGCATGTGTATCTAGGGCAATAAACTCTATACGCATCCAAGATATTTTTGGAACATAGATTGTTGAAAACTGAAGACTTGAAGTAACTTCCTAATTTGGAGAAAAGTGTCACACTAAAAATCTTTATAAGGAAGATATATATGGCTATTTTTTGGAAAATGCTGCAACTGTCTTCAAATTAATGTCCAAATGCATGTAGGAGTGGCCATGGAACTTGAAGATTCCTTGTTTCCTTTATTAAGAGAGGTTAGTATTGGAACAAATCCATATGAAGTGTTCCAAGATGCTGAATGGGCTCTTCTGATTGGGGCAAAGCCACGAGGACCTGGAATGGAACGAGCTGACTTGTTGGACATCAATGGGCAGATATTTGCTGAGCAGGTGCTTTCATTTTTTAGTCCCTTATATGTATTTCTGTGTGTTTGACTTACGACATGTTAAAATCAAGCTACTATCATGACCTTGGTTCTAACATTGTAGGGAAAAGCTCTCAATGCTTCTGCATCTCCTAATGTCAAGGTGATAGTAGTGGGCAATCCCTGCAATACCAAGTAAGGATCCTTGCCATTGTAGCTCTATGCTACTTAGAATTTGGTATAAGTGTCGGATACTAGTATGTGTGCAGCACATGTTCAATATTTTGAGTTTTTTCATGTATTTGGAGGATCCTTGAAAGGTCGTATTCCACACCCATGTCCAATTATGTATTGGACACGAGTACTTCAAACAAAATGAAGAGTTGGATCAACATAGTTTTAGTTGCTGCTGTCATTGTCAAAATTATACACATAATCTTTTTCTTGTTAATTGCTATGTTGATCCGACTTTTTATTTTTCTTGAAGAAACTGAGTCCGACACTCATGTCGGTCGCATATCTGGATGTAGTTATGGGGACATGATCCTCCCGGGGCTTTTCATATACATGGAAATCTTGAAAATTTTGATTATACTAGTGTTCAGCACTCACAAACTTGAGTCTAAGTAACATAAATTTATCATGCTTGTTTCCTAACTAGTTTAGGCTCCTTTAATACAAGTAATTCATTATTTTATTCTTTCTGATGCAGTGCCTTAATTTGTATGAAAAATGCTCCAAATATACCTGCAAAGAATTTCCATGCATTGACTAGGTTGGATGAAAATAGAGCGAAATGCCAGGTATATGCATTACTTGATTAATACCTGTTTCTGTAGTAGTTAGTAATTTTCACCTGTAAATATAATTATAAAATGTACAGTTTTACTAAAAGCAGTTGTTTCTGCAGCTTGCCCTAAAAGCAGGTGTCTTCTACGATCAAGTGTCAAACGTGACCATCTGGGGAAATCACTCAACAACTCAGGTAGTAACCGCTGTTTTGGAATATGCATTAACTAGGTTTTGAAGATGTTGACATAAGATAGTGTCCACATTTAATCTTGACTAGGTTCCAGACTTCCTAAATGCTAGAATCAAGGGCTTACCTGTCAAAGAGGTCATCAAGGATCACAAATGGTTAGAAGAGGAGTTTACTGAAAAGGTCCAAAAGGTAAAATATGGGGAAATATTATACTAAATTCCCGGAATAGCTTGTTGAGCAAGTATTTAATGAACCATTTGCACCTTAATTTGATTGGTTATCATGTGAAAATTTGATTTGCAGAGAGGCGGTGTTTTAATTAAGAAATGGGGAAGATCTTCAGCCGCATCTACTGCTGTCTCAATCGTTGATGCCATCAGGTCTCTAACAACTCCGACACCCGAGGGGGATTGGTTTTCTTCTGGAGTAAGTTTATATGCATAAAATGCGTTTATCGCATGTATATTTTTGCCTTTATGAAACCATCTTTACCTTTACAGAGAAGTAATTTATTGTCCAACCCTTACCATATTGAGTCTAATACCCAACATGCAGGAGAAAATACTGCAAAACACATCGAAATGCACATTTACATATAATTCCTAACACATGCAGTGAGAAAATTTTGATCCAAGCCATTAGTTTCTTTCGAGGTGTTTGATTGAGCTTCTCTATATGATTTTCCTTATCAAAAAGCATACTATGGCTAGCATAAAAAATACCATAGCAGTTAGCTAACTTTGAACATGATTTCAGCTTGAGTTTTAGATGTTCCATTTGCATTTTGCGATCTCTCTTTTTATAATCCAAATGTAGGTTTACACCAATGGCAATCCATATGGTATAGCGGAGGATATCGTCTTCAGCATGCCATGCCGATCAAAAGTATGAAATCAAAGAATTTTCTTTTTAATCTTTTTCTGAAATCCATTTTGTTCACTCTTATTAGATTTAAGGCAGTCTTTTAAATATCATTTTGTAGGGAGATGGTGATTATGAACTTGTCAAGGACGTGATCTTCGATGACTATCTGCTCAAGCGAATTAAAAAGGTATATATGCCTGTGTCTTTTTGATACAAAGGAGACTGTAGCTCGGAAATAAGGGAATGGTTCCAGGGTCTGCCCAAGCTAAGCTTCGGGCTCGATATGTCTTTTGTTTTGATTACAAATTTTGTGGACCTAAAAGTGAAAACAGAATTTTTATTTGACATTATGAAATAAGGACACTACTTGTCTACACCCTCGCGCTGATTTTCTGACATTCTTACACCAACTGATTCTCAGTCGGAAGCGGAATTGCTAGCAGAGAAGAGATGTGTGGCTCACCTTACAGGGGAGGTAAATTTCTGATAACATCAGTCAACATAGTTCATTTTGATTGATGATATGGTTAGCATATCAATGGTTTAAAATCTGGTGGTTGGTGTTTACAGGGTATTGGTTTCTGTGATCTACCTGAGGATACAATGCTTCCTGGAGAAATGTAAAATGAGGTTCAGTTGTTTCTTCCAATTATTTGTCCCTCAAAACCAGCTTTTGGGCAAAAGAAAGATGAAAAATTAAAATGACCATATATGTATACTAAATTGTTTTGAGTGTATGAGTAGGGATTGCAGGTGGTAAATTAAGATAATAACAAATAACACCCAATGTTTTCCCATTTGGTTGAGATTTTGGACTGAAAATTAAGTAAATAAAAGTACTATTCTGTATGATGTATCTTTGATCTTGTATTTGCTTGATTGCCCATTAACTTGGTTCCTTTGGTCTTCTATCATCATCTTTGTTCTATATCCTCCACTCTTTATTAAATACATATATACCGGTTATTTATTGAATCATCCTAAAATGGAGAAAAAAGTTAATATCCATTAATTTTGTTGATGTGGATGTGATATATACGTAGATTGTCACATGAATGTTATGTTAATAATTAATTAAATTTTCATATTTAAAATTTAAAAAAAATATAAAATTAATAAATAAATTATTAACATGATTAAAAAATATAAACATCATAAAAATATAAAATATAAAAAATAATTAATTGTCGATGTGGCATATATGTAGATGTTATGTCAACAAAGTTAATCTGCATTAATTTTTTTTATCGATTTTGGAGTGATTTGACGAACACTGTAAGGGACTAAAATAGATGGAAAAATAAACAGAGGGTTGAAATGATTGTTTTTATAAAGTTTAGAGGATCAAATAAACTATTATGCCATTTTTTAAGGAGAAATGCATGTATTTATTATTTATTAATTATATTATATATTTTGATATTCATTTAACATATTAAACTTAGGAAATATTTGGACACCACATAGTAATTGAATAAACGTGTCACGATTCTTAGTTTTATTTTTGATACAATATCTACCTATAACCTTTCTCTAATCATTAAATAGGAAGATAATGCGTTTTAACACACTCGAACCCATATCCTCCTACACTGGAAACAATGTCGATGCTAATTGAGTTAAGACTCAATCGACTAAAATTTTAAAATATATTAATTATTATAAAAAATTATCAATAATACTTGAGAAAATAATTCTCTAAACAAGTAACAAAATTTAAAATTAAAACATTGTATATGATATGTTAGTCTAAAAAAATATTTTACAATAATTACTCTCGTATTTCATATTTGTTGGGTTATTTCTCATCTAACATTAAACACGAACTTTTTATCATCATCGATTGGTCATTGACCAAGTATAAATAATTAATAATATGATTAAATATATGCTACAAAATTAAAATACTATTATTATTGTATGAAAAGGTGATTGCTATTCTAGCAACAGTAGGCACTATCTTATAGTCCAAACCCAAAGCAAAAATTTGAAATTGGTTAGTGTTCACATGTGTCACAATATTGTCTTCGTGTTTACTTCATCAAATTGTTACATGTGTTCATATGTTATTGGTTAGTGTGATCCTATTTTATCTTATAGATATGGATAAGGATTATATTACATGTATTCTCATGTTATTGGTTGGTGCCTATCTTATCTTATAAATATGGATAAGGATAGGGTTATAGATTTAGATAAGAATTCTAGAAAAGGCTTGAGCACTATAAATAAGTGAGATATGTTGTAGCTAAATCCCAAGTAAAAAAACAAAATCATAATAGAAGTTTCAAAATTCGCCTCTTTAAAATTGTTTTTCTTTCTTTACAAAATTCTTCTCTAGAAACAAGTTCTATAATGAGAAGAGATAGCAAGAAATGGGATGTTTTCATTTCAATTTCCTCGTCTTACGAAAGATAACTATGAAAATCAGTGTCTTCATATGAAAGTTTTACTTGGCTTACAAGATGTTTGGGATATCGTTCAAAGTGGTTATGAAGCTCACCAAAATGAGGCATCATTATCACAACATGAGAAGGATGCTTTGACGAAGACAAGGAAGAAAAATCAACAAGCTCTCACCTTTACCCATTAATGTTTGGATGAATCGATGTTTGTAAAAGCAACTAATACTACTATTGCAAAAGAAGCTTGGGAGATTTTACAAAGTGAAGAAGGTCTAACTCCAAATATTATGAGGAATTTTGAAACTCATTTCTACTTTGAATTTTTTCTTTTTTCTTTTTACTTGGTGTTTTAGTTACAATATACTCTACCTATGTATAGTGTTCAAGCCTTATCTACAAATCTTATTTGAATCTACAACTCTATCCTTACTTGGTGTGATCCTATCTTATCTAATAGATATGGATAATGATAGATAAGATTTTTTTTTTGTCTAACAGATATCGATAGAAGTCTCCCAGAATGAAAATGACATCTTTGCCCTAAACGGATTAAGTCGTTATGTGATTGATTATTTATGTTGTGTATAATATATTAATTTAATTAATCATATTAAACGAAGTATTTTCGAAAAAATAGTCAACGTTAAATGATCGGAAAGATCTCGGGATCCTAACCAGTGAAGGTAACGGGTTTTGAGTGTTACATTTAATGGTATCAAAGCTTACGATTTAGCCATTTCTTGGACTCCATTGACTGTGTTTAAATGATTTAAAAGTACATGACATATGAACCTATGATAGTGTGATATAGATGGATCCGATCTAACAATAATTTTTGCAAATAAGTACAAGATGTTTGATTCAAAAAGGGATGAAACTAATGAGGTAAACATTAATGTCCCGACTAATGATTCCGGGGCAAGTCATGGTGTACGGATATTATCAATGATAGAGAATGAAGCAAAGAACATGTTTTTTGGACTGATGGGATAGTGGTTCTTGGAGTTCATGAGGAAAAGTTCGATGGCATCACCTCTTCCACCTCTTGTTACACAGCCTACAGCCTGATCGGTAGCACCTCCAGTTATGCCTTCAACACCTCCTATGATAGAGCAGAGGCATCGTATTTTGACAGATACGGTTAGAAAATACGGGGCATAAAAATTCTGTGAAAGTATTGTGGATGATCTATCCAAGGCTGAATATTGGTTAGAAAACACTTTGAGGGTACTAAATGAAATGGCTTGTCCTCCGGAAGACTATCTGAGATGTGTAGTTTCGTTATTGAAAGAAGAGGCTTATAGCTGGTGGACGACGATCTTAGTAGTGGTTCTTGAGAATGAAATTAGCTGGGAATTTTTTCATACAGAGTTCAAAAAGAAATACGTTAGCAAAAGGTATCTGGACCGAAAGAAGAAAGAGTTCTTAGAGTTAAGATAGGGGAAGTGGTAGAATATGTACGAGAATTTGTACAACTCAGCAAGTATGTTAGAGATATTGTACTAATAGATGAGGCCATGTGTGTCCGTTTTGAAGATGGATTAAATGACGAGATCAAGATGATGGTAAGTGGTTCTGAATTACGACCATTTGTTGTTCTGACAGATAGAGCACAAAAAATGAAAGAAATATATAATCATAAAAGACAGAGGGAGAAGAGATTCTGAGATTTCGGAAAGAAGAATCCTACCAGAACTTTCTCTATGTCACCATTAAAGAAATCAAAGAAAATGAAACTCGTGGGGCGGTCTCATCTGGATTTCTGAGTAGGAGCGGATTAAGACCACTCGAGTCTAGAGTCCAAAATCGACTTGCTGATAGTGTGACTAGTGTTCGTAACGCACCTAAGCAAGTATGTGAGCATTATAGAATGATCTATTCGAGAGAATGTCGACTGATGAAGGGAGCTTGTTTTCGATGTGAAGGTACAAATCATTTTATGCGAAACTGTCCAATGACTTCTGAAGTGAAAAAAGATCGAAGTGTGAAACCTTTCGTTACTCCACAGAAAGGCAAATGCTCGGGACAAAGCAGTAGTACAGGTGGAAATCGAGAAGATAACAGAGATAATGCAAACAGGTCTGAAGTCCGAGCACTTGCACGGACATATGCTATCAGAGCTAAAGAAGAAGCTACCGCTCCCGATGTTGTGATCGATATATTTTATCTTTTTAATAATATTATGTGTGCTTTGATTGACCCGAGATCGACTCATTCATATATTTGTACTGTATTAGCAACTGATAAAAATTTTTCTGTTGAGTCGACTAAATTTGATGTACAAGTCACCAACCCATTGGGTCATAGTGTCATTGTTAATCTTGTGTGTCATAAATGTCCACTGAAAGTCTAGGACTATGAATTTCCTACTGACTCATGGTATTACCTTTTATCGAGTTCGATGTGATTCTGGGTGTGGACTGGTTATCTGAGCATGATGTAGTGGTTAACTGCAAGTGAACGCGGATTGATTTGAAATGTCTGACTGGTGAGATGATCACAGTTAAGTCCGGTAGATTAAACAATGAAACCAAAGTGATTTCAGCTATCTCAGCATGAAAAATGGTTCGTAAAGGCTGTGAAACATTTTGGCTTATATACTCGACATACGAGGTTCAGGGACAGAGTTAAAACAAGTACCGGTTATTAATGAGTTTATAGATGTATTTCCAGAAGAGTTACCTGGTTTATTGCCGATCTGAGAAGTGGAGTTTGGCATTGATATGATACTTGGCACTATATCGATATCGATTCCTCCGTATAGAATGACACCGACTTAGTTGAAAGAGTTAAAGGTTCAGTTACAGGAATTGTTGGATAGAGGTTATATAAGACCGAGTGTATTGCCCTGGGGTGCACTTATGGTATTACAAATGACATAGATTTTCTTCCCAATTTATTGTTTAAATTCTCTCTTTTGTATTTCATTTAGCATGCATTGTTAGCGTTTTATACTTAGTTTTCATGTTTTACAACTCATTAATAGTTAGTTTAAATTCTTGTTATTTTTATCTATTTTTGTACTAATATCGACGCAAGCAGTCGATATATTGCGTCTTAATATTGTCAGCACAGGAACTAAGCTTAGAAGCATAATGCTGGACGAATACAACAACAAGATCAACTAGTAATTGTGACCAAGAGATGTCACAACATTGAAACTGAACCTTGAATGAGTAGAAGCTGAATTCACAACTGGAAGCACCAACGTAGGAAATTGACAAATGTCACTGCAATTATGGTCTCATAACGCGCTCATCAATGGAGCGACAATCTGCAATTCTGTGAAGAACATACTAAAACTGAGTGAGTGCACAACTGTATTCTAGCTAATTTTGACAGCTGCAAAATCCAGATCTAGATCCGAGAGAGAAGGCTGAATCCTGAAACATTTTAGAGGCTATACATAGACAAACGAAGAAGGAAAGAAATCATCAAGAGCTAAGGGATTTAATTCTAAAAATTCTATGTGAATTTGAGATTTGAGCTAGAAATTGGAGAGCTGATGAAGCAAGTCTACAACTGCTTTTGACGAGAAGTGCTTGATACCGAGCAAGAGGAACAATTAGGGAGTAGGCCTAGTAGTCTAGAGATAGTAAGCTTTGTTGTACTCTTTAATTCTTCTTAAACGATGATGGATTTTAATGAAATTAAATGAATACGAGAGTATCTTTTGATGTTAAATCATTTTGATTCTCAGTTTACACTGCTTATCCATTTATTCTTAGATCTAACCACTCTAAACACGAAAGTGAAATTGTAGTACGTCGATATCGAGAGATGCTATGACAGGTTAGATTAACAAGTGGGTTAGGCGGGAGCTGCTCGGAACTGAGATAAAAACCAGTTACTTGTTATTGGATACATATCGTGACTCGCATTGAGAGGTGGAGTGATTGTATTTAAGTCGGGATTAAGTAGGGAGCTATTGTTGGTAAGAACTCAAAGAGGCTTCATTGCAGTGACAATTCATCTATATCTTACCTTGTCGACGCATCTAGCGTTGCAACTTAGCAATATTCAGTGAACCATTTATACCCTTTACACTTGGTCACATTTATATTTCATGCATTTTAGTATTTAGTATTCAACACTCAACACAATTAGATTTATTTTCAGTACACTGACGTTTAATCTTTAAAGTTTAACCTTAATTACGTTGACATTGATTGACTATTTTAGTGTGTAGATCTGACATATTGCACTAACATCAGTGTTTACATTACATTTAATTTCAGTATTGATTGCTCCAACATTTAGACATTAAGAACCCATTCCTCATGGGATCGATATCAAATAGATTTGTTTATCAACTATACTTGCATCGACGTGTGTACGCTTGCACAATCGTTGTGTCGTAAAATCACCGATCAAGTTTTGGCGTTGTTGCCAAGTATTGACATTTGTTTGATGTTTTCTTTCGTAGTTGCAATTAACTTTACTTAACTTTTAATTTCTACTAATCTGTTGTTATTTCTTTAATTATTTTCTTTTTCAGATTATTGCATGTCCACATGGAGAAATCCTAAGGACACTATAAACTTTGATCTGAAACTTGAATGGACACTTAGGAGGAGAAGGCAAGAACAAAGGAAAATTATTAATAACAATAACAACAATAATTTGTCACCATTGCTGCCACAAGAAAGAATTCCTCTAATGCTTCCTCAAATTATTAACGATATACCATCACCACGTCTACAAGAAAAAAAACAGAATAGAACAATAAGAGATTTTGTTGTGCCTATACTCGATGATCTATAACCAGGGGTTGTGAGACCAGCTATTCAGGTTGGTAAATTTAAACTGAAATCAGTGATGTTTTAGATGCTCAACTCTAATGAGCAGTATTCAGGTTTTCTGCATGAAGACGGACGAGAACATTTGAAATCATTTTTACTTATTTGTGCATCCTTTAGTCAACATGGTGACCCTGATGATGCCTTGAAAATACAATTATTCCCTTATTCGTTACAGGGTAAAGTAAGAACATGGTTCTTAGGATTATCGGCTGGATCTATCACATCTTGGAATGCGTTAGCAACGCAGTTTGTTTTGTGTTTCAATCCGTCGGCAATGAACTCAAGGTTACGAAATGACATCATTGCATATCATCAACTTGATGATGTGAATTTACACACAACATAGGAGCATTACAAAGCATTACTTCGACGTTGCCCAATGAATGGAATTCAACAAGAGACCCAGATTGAGATTTTTTATAATTGTTTAAATGCTTAGACAAGAAATCTTGTTGACGCATCTGCAAATGGTCTATTGTTGAATTGTATATATGATGAAGCTGTTCGAATTTTAGAGAGGATTATCGAGAACGACTACCAACATCCAATCTCTCGTTCTGCACAGGTAAAAACTAACCTTGGAGTTCTTGAATTAGATGCTATTTCTGCATTGCCAGCGCAAGTATCCTCACTGGCCAACATCATAAAGAATATGAAAGGAACAAGCGATGTTGCTCCTATACAAGTGGCCCAGCAATTGGATACGCCGATATATAGATATGGAAATTCCTCAAATCAAGGTGGTTATAGATAAGGAGGTTACAATGCCAATTCGTAACAAAATTATCACCAAAATTCACAGATAAATTCTCGTTCTGACCAGGTGCAATCACATAATCCAATGCAACCACAATCGCGATTACAACAGCAACAGTCTGTACCACCACAAATTCAAGGACAACATCATCAGCATCAACAACAGCAGTTTGCTCAACTAAAGGCAAATCCTATGGTTGCTCTTGAGCAATTGTGCACTAGCATATCACACGAAAAAAACAATAGTGCAAGGAAATTCTTCTTCCATACGAGCATTGGAAGCTCAGCTCGATCAGTTAGCTTCTAATCTTAGTAATAGATCGGTAGGTACTCTGCCTAGTGATACTGAAAATCCAACGCAAAGGGGGAAGGAGCATTGCAAAGCAATCACATTAAGGAGTGAAAAATAAACAGTAGGGCTAAGCAATTCTGATCAAAACCATGTCGAAGCATCCACTTCACAGCAACAAGAAGAAGATATAGTTGAAAGAAGTCAAGCAGAAATCAATGCTGAAGAAGATATAGTTGAAAGAAGTCAAGCAGAAATCAATGCTGAAGAACTAACTGTAGTACCATTTCTGCCTACAGTCTGCCCAAATAAGTTGTCGGCACAACCATCAAAGTCGATACCACTGAGTTATTCTCAACAACCCACTACCACAATACCTTTGCCATTCCCATATCGATTTAAAAAAAAAGTCCATGACAAAGATTACCAAAAGTTTGTTTCTACTCTGAAACAATTGCATATTAATATACCTCTAATAGATGCTCTTGTGAAGATACCCAATTATGGAAAATACATGAAGAAGCTATTATCAAAGAAAAAGTAATTGTCCAACATCGAAACAATTGCACTCACAGAAGGGTGCAGCGCTGTGCTCACAAACAAGTTGTCAACCAAGATGAAAGATCCTAGCAGCTTCACAATCCCATGCTCTATAGGAAATCATTACTTAGGTAAAGCTTTATGTGATCCAGGAGCTAGTATTAACCTTATGCCTTTATCTACATTTTAGAAATTAGGAATAGGTTCGATGAAGCCCACTGCGATGACATTGTAACTGGCGAATAGTTCTCTTGCACAACCGGAGGGACAAATTAAAGATGTTCTTGTTCAAGTATATAAGCTGGTATTCCTTGTTGATTTTATCATCCTAGACTACGAAGTAGATAAAGAGATACCCATTATTTTGGGACGGCCATTTCTAGCAATAGGACGAACACTTATAGACGTGTTCAAGGGAGAACTAGTGATACGTCATAATGATGATCATGTAACCTTCAGTGTGTTTGAGGCATCACCGTCCGGACTTAAAGAACAATGCCACCACATAGGCGTGTTGGATAAAATTATTTTGGAAGAATTTTATGCAAGGAGTTCAACATTTTCTAGTGATGATGCGGCAACATCTACCAATGGCATCCTAGATGACAGTGCTGGCAAAGAGGAAGTGAACAATTGTGAACTGTGTAAAAAGGGGCAAATGGAATCTTTAGATTTGTCTAACAGGATAATCCCAGTGTTTAAACCATCTATTGAGCAAGCTCCTACCTTAAAGTTAAAACCATTGTTGACACATTTGAAATATGTCTTCCTTGGTGACAACGAGACACTGCCTGTTATTGTCAACGCATCCCTCAACGCAATGCAAGAAGATTAGCTCGTCACAATTCTGAAAGAACATAAGAAAGCTATAGCTTGGAGCATTGAAGGTATCAGAGGCATTAGTCCCTCTTTTTGTATGCATAAGATGAGGCTAGAAGATGAAAAGAAGCAATCAATTGAGTAGCAACGAAGACTCAATGAAAGATGAAAGAAGTCGTGAAGAAGGAAATTATCAAATGGTTAGATGCGGGTATTATATATCCTATCTCTGATAGTGATTGGGTAAGCCCCGTTCAATGGGTGCCTAAAAAGAGTGGTTTCACAGTTGTGATCAACGACAAGAAAGAGTTAATCCCTACTCGTATCGCAACTGGCTGGCGAGTATACATGGATTACTGACGACTGAATGCGGTCACAAAGAAGGTTCGTTTTCCATTACCTTTCATCGATCAGATGCAAGTATGCCGTTTGGGTTGTGTAATGCACCAGTAACATTTTAGAGATGTATGATGGCAATATTTTTGGACACGATCAAGGATTCCTTAGAGGTATTCATGGATGATTTCTCTGTCTATGGACAGAATTTCAATCAATGCGCTTACAATTTGGAAAGAGTCTTGAAAAGATTCGAGGACACAAATCTAGTTCTGAATTGGGAGAAATGCCACTTCATGGTAACTGAAGGCATTATCCTCGGGCATTGGATATCTTGTCAGGGTATTGAGGTTGATAAAGAAAAGGTCAAAATCATCGAAAAATTACCACCACCTACCACTGTCAAAGCAATAAGAAGCTTTCTTGGACATGTTGACTTTTATAGACGATTCATCAAAGATTTCTCCAAGATAGCTAAACCCTTATGCTCGTTACTAGAGCAAAGTAAAAAGTTTGTGTTCGATGTCGCTTGTTTAGACACGTTCAAAACAATAAAAAAATAGCTGGTACAAGCTCCGATTGTCATCGCATCAGATTGGACGCAACCTTTCGAACTTATGTGTGATGCTAGTGACTTCGTTGTAAGAGCTGTCCTAGGACAAAGAAAAGAAAAGGTATTTTATACTATTTATTATGCTAGTAAAACTCTAACCGAAATGCATGTTAATTATACCATGACTGAGAAGGAGTTGCTAGTAGTAGTCTTCGCATTTGACAAGTTCCGTTCTTATCTTATCCGCGTAAAAACCATAGTTTACACAGATCACTCAGCATTAAGACACCTTTTCAACAAAAAAAGATGCCAAACCTAGACTCATTAGACCTATTACTTCAAGAATTTGATGTGGAAATCAGAGATAGCAAAGGATCTAAAAATCAAGTAGCTGACCACTTGTCTCGCCTGGAAACTAGGAGTGAAAATGGGTAAACAACTCAAATTGTCGAGGCATTTCCTAACGAGCAATTATTTACTGTTGATACATCACCATGGTATGCTGATATTGTCAACTACCTTGTATGTGGAAAGCTACCTATAAGTGTAATTGGTCACAAGAAAAGTAGGTTCCTATGTGTTGCTGCTAAATACCATTGGAATGAGCCATACCTATTTAAACTATGCGTTAATAATATAATTCGCCGCTGTGTACCTGAAGAAGAAATAATGTCAATCTTGCGACACTGCCATGACGCCACTTATGGAGGCCATTTTTGTGGCACAAGGATTGCTGCAAAGGTCTACCAGTCAGGATTCTATTGGCCCAATTTGTTTCGAGATGCTCACAACTTCACATAACAATGTGATCGTTGTCAACGCACTGGTTCAATTTCTTGGCGTAATGAAATGCTCCAACAACCTATTATGGAGGTAGAGCTCTTCGACGTTTAGGGTATAGATTTTATGGGACGATTTCCAAACTCTTTTGGAACTATGTATATCTTAGTAGCTGTTGACTATGTCTCAAAGTAGATTGAAGCTATTACAATGCCAAGAGACGACGCTCGGATAGTGTGGAAATTATTTCACATATACATCCTCACAAGGTTTAGAACACCGAGAGCATTGATAAGCGGCCAAGGCACTCATTTCTACAATAACCAAGTAGCAACTACATTAAAACGATATGGTGTGAAGCATCGTATGACTACCACGTATCATCCACAAACTAATGGTCAAGTCGAAGTATCCAATCGTCAAATTAAAAGCATACTTGAGAAGGTGGTTCCATTTAGGAAGGATTGGTCTACGCGGCTACATGACGCATTGTGGGCGCTTCGTACTGCTTATAAAACCTCGTTAGGGATGTTGCCATATCAACTAGTGTTTAGGAAGTCTTGCCACTTGCTTGTCGAACTTGAGCATAAGGCTATGTTGGTAATTTAGCAAGTGTATTTGAATTATGATGCCACTGGAAAGAAAAGATTGCTAGACATCACGGAATTAGAAGAAATTCGATGCCATGCTTATGAAAATGCTACGATATACAAGGAAAAGACAAAGAAATGGCATGACAACATCATCTTGCGTCGACAATTTCATCCTGGTCAATTGATACTTTTATTTAATTCACATTTAAAGTTGCACCCAGGGAAATTTTGATCAAGGTGGTCAGGTCCATTCAAGGTTGTCGAAGAATTTCAAAGCGGTGTAGTGACAATGGAAAACTTATAGGATGGATAACAATTTAAGGTGAATGGCCAACGTCTTAAACACTATGTGAGACCAGATGTTCGAGAACCAAACGAAACCGTCGACCTGGTGACATTTAAATAATGTCGATGCATTTCTTTATTTACTTTTAATTGTTTCACTTTTCGTTGTGTTGTTTCAAATTCTTAGCAGAAATAAAAATAATCTTTTTTATGACACATTGAAGCACAGATTGTCGGCGCATCCTTTGATGAGTCAGAATTACTTTTTCAGCAAGAATAGCGTCGATTGATTCTTTCCTCTCTCAGTCATTAGATCAAACCGAATTGGTACGATCTATAGCCTGGTAATTAATGGCTGCAGATGCAACGTTCCCCCGTGTTTTTCCACTCATTACGCCTAGGTTATATAATCCCCCTTATGAAAGTTATCTTTTCTCTTCATATCCCCCATTACTGCTGTGATTTATTTCCTTTGATGTCTTCATAGTTCTTTTTCCTATTTCGAAGCGATATTTCTTTGCAACTCTTCTTTACTTTCTTTTTCTTTCACCATGACTAAAACCTGTGCTTCCAAAAACACTCCTAAACCCTCCTCCAAGAACACTCCAACTTCTCCTATTGAGGTTCCATCCACGACACCACCACCTTCATCCACAGGCCTAGTTTTGTTCCTAATGACTGCAACCAAATATCGATATCACAATGTTAAGCTAAAGCATAACATCCACCCTGAACAGGGCTTCCAACTTTTCCCACATCTAACTCTTGGAAAACAAGTTCACCGCACCATCAGCCGCATCGGGTGGGAATATTTTTGTGACTATCCTTCAAGTTATTCCCCTACTCTGGTTAAGGAATTTTATGCAAATTTGATAGACCAGTAGCAGGAGTTTGTGTTTGTCCAAGAGGGGTTGGTGCTATGGAGTGCGACACATATCAATGTTTTTTTACGGAATTCGAAACGGATAGATGAGTATACATTCTTCATGCACAGTTTGAACGATGATAACTTCGTCCAGATGATGAACACCTTTGTGTCGATGCTGCTACATGAATGAGAAATGAATTGCATAACTATACAATGCACAGACACTACCTTACAACCTTTTGCAAGGTATGGTTTCATTTCATTAATAGTCGTGTTATGTCTTCAACCCACGGCACTACGGTCACACTAGACCGTATGTGTCTATTGTATTCCATCCTACATGGTCAACACATCGACATTGGGGAGTTTATACATGCTCAGATCACAGAAGCTACAGGAAAGCCTCTCTTATCATGCTACTCTGTCAACACAAGGGCATTATGCCCAAAGATGATGAAGAGGTTTTAGACAACAAAGGTCCGATCAACGATATATCGGTTGAGAGGATGACACGAGGCCTAGATACACTTGTGGCAAGGAAACCTCGAAGAAGAAAGACAAGGGAAATGGGAAAAAGAAAGAAGAACAGACTAATGCGCCCACAGATCCTCAAGTGTTGAGAAGACTGGCTAGTTCAAAAATCCATCTTGACTGTATTGATACGCGTACAATCCGCCTCATGAGCGTATTAGACGATTTGGATTACAGGCAGCCTATATTTTATGCATACATAAAAGCTTGGAACAAAGCCATTGTCGTTGCATTAGGCTACATCAGTACCATACCATTGCCAGATTTCCCAGCATTTCTTGATATCTTCTACCCTATGCACCACTCTCATCTGGCCAACTTACTACTGATGGTAGGCCTACTCAAATGCCAACAAGAATTCACATATCTGATGATGAAAACGATGAAGGGCATTCAAAGGCTGAGGAGGATTGCTATCGCAACATTGCTGATCTGTTCGAGGATGAATTCTTCAATAGTCTAGGCGCAAATATGGTTGAAAGAGCAACTGTTGCGGTAGAAGATGTTGATGCAGTCCATTGCGCTGATAATGGCCAACTTGAATTTGAGCAACATAAGAAAGATGAAGCCAATCATGGAGGTGATCAAGAGAAGGATGAAGAAAAAGAAGAAGAAGGAGAGGAAGAAGAGAAAGAAGAAACTGAACCTGCCAAGGTGTAGGAGGAGAAGGAACTCGATACCCTAGCAATGATCATTGAGGATGTTTTGGGGGCATCCAACTTAGAAGAGACTCGACCTATTGTGAGTCAGGCTGAGGTTGTCACTGACGAAATAGAGGAGGAGCAATTGATGAGGCCGTCAGCCAACCAACAGAGGAGGAGAAATCTACCAAGCCGGTTGGTTCAAAGGGTAAGAAGCGGAAGAGGCGAAATGACAAGAAAAAGAAGAAACACTATGATGAGGGAGAGCACCCGAAAAAGAAGATGAAAAAAACCAAAGTAGCCTCTACATCGGCTGCTACTGAATAATTTAGTACATCTCTTTTTAGTTAGTTTTCATGCATTTTTCTTATGCCTGCATTTTCATTATCACTGCATTCCTCTTAGTTTACTACATTGTAGCTGCATTTCCATTAATTTTGTATATCTATTGTTAGTGCATTGGGGACAATGCAGACATTAAGTTTGGGGGGGAAGCTAATGTGACTTGGAAATGCAACTACACCTTCTTATTTGACTTTTATTTTGTTTCTTTAGTAATGAAAAGTGACAAAATTTTAACAGAAATGTGCCCACAAATTTTTATTTTGATGCGTAATTCTTGAATTGTTTGAATACTAATATGAAAATTGGATGAGTATGAATGAATGTTGAGTCTACTATTTTGGAATGAATAATTGAAATTGTTTTAGTAATGGATGGATAGTGTTGGTGTTGAATCTTAAACTAACTGATCAGTACAACGACATTGTATGAATAAAAGACACTCCAATATGAGTGCATTGTGACTTTTAAGGGAGAACACTTTGCTGCAGACAAAGAAAAGAAAACTTATCTAGCCAAAGGCTGTAACTGTAAGAGTGTGTGTCGACGCAATTACATGCCTCCTACGGGTTTGTTGCACCCCATCGTTACTGCCCAGGAACAAAAGTAAAGTAATGCAATGACATCTTTCAGTCACTTACAACAATGAGAAAAATAAGAATAAATTGCTGAAATGGTTCAAGAAAGGTTAAGATTCAATGCATGATACTAACATTGATGAAATTGCAGTTTCAAGTTGCTCATGTCTATAAATTATAGGCGCATAATTCTATTAGATGAATGCAGTTTAAAAATTAGAAATTTAGAGAATTCAAGTTGTATGAATAATGATTGCAGTGACATTTGTAATTGCTACTTTGTTAATATTTGTTTATTTGAGGACAAGTAAAAATTTAGGTTTGGGGGTGTGATGGTATTACAAATGACATAGATTTTCTTCCCAATTTAGTGTTTAAATGTCTCTTTTGTATTTCATTTAGCATGCATTGTTAGCATTTTATACTTAATTTTCATGTTTTCCAACTCATTGATAGTTAGTTTAAATTCTTGTTATTTTTTTAATCTATTTTTGTACTAATATCGACGCAAGCAGCCGATATATTGCGTCTTAATATTGTCAGCGTAGAAACTAAGCCTAGAAGCTTAATGCTGGACGAATACAGCCACAAGATCATCTAGTAATTGCAACCAAGAGATGTCATAGCATTGAAATTGAACCTTGAATGAGTAGAAGCTGAATTCATAACTGGAAGCACCAACGCAGAAATTTGACAGATGTCGCTGCATTTATGATCTCAGAACGCGCTCAGCAATGCAGCGACAATCTACAAATCTATGCAGAACATACTAGAACTACGTGAGTACACAACTGTATTCTAACTAATTTTGACAACTGCAAAATCCAAATCTAAATCCGAGAGAGAAGGCTGAATCCTGAAACATTTTAGAGGCTATAAATAGACAAATGAAGAAGGAAAGAAATCATCAAGAGCTAAGGGATTTAATTCTAAAAATTCTGTGTGAATTTGAGATTTGAGCTGAAAATCGAGGAACTGATAAAGCAAGTCTGAAATTGCTTCTAACGAGAAGTGCTTGATGTCGAGCAAGAGGAATAATTAGGGAGTAGTCTTAGTAGTCTAGAGATAGTAAGCTTCATTGTACTCTTTAATTCTTCTTAAACGATGATGGATTTTAATGATATTAAATGAATACGAGAGTATCTTTTGATATTAGATCATTTTGATTCTTACTGTACACTGCTTATCCGTTTATTCTTGGATCTAACAGCTCTAAACACGAAAGTGAAATTGCAGTACGTCGACATCGAGAGATGCGGTAATAGGTTAGATTAAAAAATAGGTTAGGTGAGAGCTGCTCGGGATTGGGATAAAAACCAGTTATTTGTTCTTGGATACACATTGTTACTCGCACTGAGAGGTGGAGTGATTGTATTTGAGTCTGGATTAAGTAGGGAGCTATTGTTGGTAGGAACTCAAAGGGACTTCATTACAGTGACAATTCATCTATATCTTACATTGTTGGCACATCTAACATTGCAACTTAGCAATATTCAGTGAACCATTTCTACCCTTTAGACTTGGTCACATTTATATTTCATGCATTTTAATATTTAGTATTCAACACTCAACACAATTGGATTTATTTTCAGTACACTGACATTTAATCTCTAAAGTTTAACCCTAATTACGTTTTAGTATGCAGATATGACATATTGCACTGACATCAGTACTCACATTACATTTAATTTCAATATTGATTGTTCCGACATTTAGACATCAAGAACCCATTCCTCGTGAGATCGATATTCGATAGATTTGTCTATCAACTATACTTGCATTGACGTGGGTATGCTTGCATGATCGTTGTGTCGTAGAATCACCGATCATGCACCTATACTATTTGTGAAGAAAAAATATGGCTCGATGAGAATGTGTATAGATTACAGATAGCTGAATAAGGTGAAGATCAAGAACAAGTATCTATTGCCTCGTATTGATGAGTTATTTGATCAGTTGAAAGTGCAATCATATTTTCCAAAATAGACCATCGGTTAGGTTACTATCAGATGCGAGTGAAAAATTGTGATGTGTCGAAAACATCATTTAGAACCTGGCATGGACATTATAAGTTTCTGGTAATGTCGTTTGGGTTGACTAACGCCCTAACAACATTCATGAATCTAATGAATCGAGTATTCTAGCCTCAGTTGGATAGATTTATGGTGGTATTTATTGATGACGTATTGATACATTCCAAGACAGAGTAAGAGCATACTCAGTATCTGAGAGAGGTGTTACTGATTTTGCGAGAAAAACAATTGTAAGCGAAATTCAGCAAATGTGAGTTCTGACTTTTAGAGGTTGGTTTTTTGGGTCCTGTGGTATCCGCGGAAAGAATACGAGTTGATCCGAGTAAAGTTTCAAATATTCTAAATTGGATTATTTCGAAGAATATTTCTAAGGTGCGCAGTTTTCTAGGATTAGCAGGTTATTACTATCGATTAGTGAAAGATTTCTCTATTATAGCTTTGCTAATGAAAAATTTGCTATAGAAGAGTGTCCATTTTGGTTGGTTAGAAAAGTGCCAACAGAGTTTTGATCAGTTAAAGAAATTATTGACAGAAGCTCTGATTTTGACACAGCCAAAGTCGTGAAAGAATTTGTAATTTACAGCGACGCATCTTTGAATGGTTTGGGTTGCGTTTTGATGCAATCTAAGAAAGTGATAGCTTATGCCTCTCGATGGTTAAAGCTGCATGAAAGGAATTATCAAACTCATGATTTGAAGTTAGCTACCATAGTCTTTGCGTTAAAGATTTGGCGTCATTATCTATATGGTGAGAGAGGTCGTGTATTTACTGATCATAAGAGTTTGAAGAACTTGATGACACAAAGAGAGCTGAATTTAAGACAACGCCGTTGGTTAGAACTATTAAAAGGTTATGACCTTGTGATTGATTATCATCCGGGAAAGGTTAATATTATTGTTGATTCCCTGAGCCGAAAATCATTCTTTGTATTGAGGGCAATGATTGCTCATTTGTCACTAGAGATTGATGGTTCTGTCACCATTGAACTGAGGATGAGACCGTTATTTCTATAGCAGATTCGAGAGTTACAAAAAAATGATCCAAAGCTTATAGCTAATAAAAAACATATGCATAGAGATTCCACCAAGGGGTTTATAGTTGATATGTATGGTGTGTTGTATTTCAGAGGCAGAGTGTGTGTTCCTAACATTCTGTTAGAAGCTCACTGCAGCACTTATTACTTTTACCCGGGGATTGTGAAAATTTATAATGACTTGAAAAAGATGTATCGTTAACCAAGTATGAAACGAGAGATTTTTTAGTTTGTGACTAGATGTCTGGTGTGTTAGCATGTAAAAGCTGAGCATCAGGTACCGTGTGGATTATTGCATCTTGTTACCGTTCCAAAGTGAAAGTGGGAATGAGTTATTATGGACTTTGTTACAAGACTACCAGTGACACCGTGGAAGAAAGATTCGATCTGGGTTATAGTAGACAGATTGACGAAGTCAGCTCACTTCATCCCTATCCAGGTGAATTATCCACTTGAGAAGTTGGTTGAGTTATATGTATATGAGATTGTACGACTACACGATGTGCCGGTATCGATTATCTCCAACAGGGATCCACATTTTATCTCGAGATTTTAAGGTAAGCTGTAAGAAGCTTTGGGAACCAAGTTAAATTTCAGCACTGCATACCATTCGCAGATGGATGGACAATTTGAGCGGGTAATTTAGATTCTGGAAGATATGTTACGGTGTTGTATACTTGAGTTCAAGGGTAGTTAGGAGAAATACTTACCGTTAGTAGAGTTTGCTTATAATAACAACTATCAGTTCAGTATTAAAATGACATCGTTCGAGGCACTATACGATAGAAAATATAGAACACCATTATATTGGATAGAGTTGAGTGAATCGAAGTTGGTTGGGACCGACTTGATACATGAGATAAAGGATAAATTTTGGGTGATCCGTGATTATTTAAAGGTAGCGTTCAACCGACAAAAGTCATACGCTGATCTGAAGAGAAAAGATATAGAGTTTGTAGTTGGGGATCGTGTTTTTCTGTGAGTTTCGCCTTAGAAGAAGGTGTTTCAGTTTGACAGAAAAGGAAAGTTAAGTTCGTGTTTTATTGTGCTGTATGAGATTATCGAGCGAGTTGGCCTGTAGCTTATAAGCTAGCTTTACCTTTAGAACTTGAAAAGATTCATAACGTATTCCATGTTTCGATGTTGAGACGGTACAGAGTAGATCCTTCTCATGTGATTACACCTTGTGAGGTTGAGATACAGTTGGATTTGTCGTATTCAAAGGAACCAGTTAGAATTCTGGCTCGTGAGGTAAAAGAACTGCGGAATAAAAGGGTATCGTTGGTAAAGGTCCTATGGAATCGATATGGTATAGAGGAAGCAACTTGGGAGATAGGGGCTTCAATGAGATCAAAGTGCCTTAACCTGTTTACTGGTAAAAAATTTTAGGACGAAATTTCCCTAAGGGGGGAGAGATGCAACAACCCGATTTTTAGTGGTGTCGAAAACAGTGGTTTCGAGACCACAAATTTGACAAGTCGAGTCATAAATGTATTTATTTTTATATTTATGATGTCATTAGCATCGTATTAAAATTTGATTATGAAATTTTAACAGTTAGATAGTTAATTAAGTAGAAAGGATTAAATCGTAAAAGGCTCAAAGGTTGAGTTGGTTAATTAGAAGGACCAAATGAAAAAATTAACCAAAAGTATTTTAGTGGGTGGATTATCATTAGATATATTGATAATAAATAGGATTAATTAAGGTTAACTAATTGATTAATAAAGCTAATTATGAAAGTCTAAATATTTACAAAATTGTCATTGGGTATAAAAGTGAAATTAAAGAAGAAAATAACATAATTTCTTATATTTTCTTCATCTTCTTTGGCAAGAACAAGGGGGAAAGCTAGGGTTTGTATTCTAAGCTTTGAGCTTTGATTTAAATTACGATAGTGCCACGGATCATGAAAAAGGAAAATTAGCAAAGTAGTCCTTAGAGCTTATCCGTCACTGCAATTCAATCCTATTGTATTTTGTTGCTTGAAGATTGGATCATCTCAAAGAAATCACACTATCTTAGAGCTCGTTTGGTAGTATTTACATCACTTGGTTATATGGCATGTACTAGGATGATGTTATTTTGTATAATACTTGATTTTGGATTGATTAGTTCTTTGTTGAAACTTGTAGTGAATGTTGAATATATATTTTTTATGGTGTGCTTAATGTTGGTATTAGGCATTATGCTTTGAAATGTAAATACTTATGAATCTATGATCACTTAGGTTGTTTTTATTGTAAGATGAGGTTATACAAATGAAGAATGTTTGTTAAACTTGAGAACTTGTATGAGTATTTGAAATTTTGTTTTGATAGAACTCTCACATGTATCGGTATAAGTATAGGGTAGGAGAGAGGTTGGCTATTGACTTGCATTGTATCGGTAGTATCATAAAAAGTATCGGTAGTTCTGTTCATAGTAGTATCTGTAGTCTAAGTGCTAGTGTCGGTAGAAGTTGCAGGATAAAACTTCTTCTCTTTGGAGTTTTTAGTGTTGGTAGTAGCATGAATTGTTTCTGTAGAAGTCACCTTTGTATCAGTAGAACCATTTGAACTACCAATAGGAAACTGCAACTATTTCTATATTGTTTACTGACTTGACTTCTATCGATACTTGTCCAATAGGTACTTCTATCGATACTTGTCCTATAGGTACCAGTAGAAGTCTCCTAGAATTGTGGAAATGACATATTTACCCTAAACAGATTAAGTCGTTATGTGATTGATTATTTATGTTGTGTATAATATATTAATTTAACTGATTATATTAAACAAAGTATTTTGGAGAAAATAGTCAACTTTAAATGATCAGAAAGACCTCGAGACCCTAACTGATAACAGTAATGGGTTCTTGGTGTTACAGAGATTATGTCAAAGACATTGATTTGAATAGTTGGGAGCCTAAATCATTTTACTCGTACTTTGAGATCCATAAGTGTAGTGTATATTTTGCATTATAGGTGAATTATACTTATTCAGATCTTGTAAGTAAAAGCTTACAAATATACTTAACCATCAGGTGAATGTATAAAAGTAGGTCAGATTTTTAAGCTTAGGCTTAGCTAGACCTAAAAAATTGCATGATATGATCCAGGTTAAAAATGCTAAACTCGAACTCGATCTAGTTCTCTCGTATTAATTTTTTAGATTATTTTTTATAAAAAATAAATTTAAAAAATTAAAATAAATATTTCCTAATAAATTGACAATACATTAAATTTTTTTTATACTTAAATAACACTAATATAGTTAGATTTTAGTAAGCAGATGCTTCTAAAATAGTAGTAAAATTAAAAATAAAACAATAGTTATACAATATATAAATAATAACAACAAAATTAATAGTAATATAATAACGAAATAGTTGTACAACAACATTAAAACAATTGATTCAGGCCGGATCGAGCTCGAGCTCAGAAGCCCGATCCATTTAAAAAACAAATATTATTTTTTTATCCAAACCCGTTATTTTTACTTAAACCTTTTAATTTTCAAGCAGACTTGAATGGATAGCCTAACCCATGATAAAGTTTACTTATTCATATATTGTAAGCACGAATTTCATAAAAAGACACAAATATGCTCAAATATAAACTCAAGTCTATAAAGCATAATAAATCAATAAATAATTTAAAAAGTGGATGTAATTAGACGTTCCTTGTCTTCAAGGAAATAGAATTTATTGGAAGAAGGCTTGCCTTAGTTTTTTCTTTTAATTTATTCAATTCAAATTAAATTCAAACACCTTTGTAAACTGTACATGATTTCTCTTTTCTTCTTCCTCTTGTAAATATTTGATAAAATTGAAACTTTGTTTGCCTTATTCTTTGGGTAATCATGGAGGAAACCAATTGGGAAAGCCTGTTGTTTGTGTATGACATTCCCAATCTTGGGAATATCTTACAAAATGAATCAGAATCGGTAACTCAACCAAATTCCACCCACTCTCCTTATGAAAAACCCATTTGGTCTTCCTCCATTGATGAGATCGAGAAGTTTTTAATGAAGGATGTTGCAAGTCAAATTTGAAGAGAGAAATTTGACGAGAAAGAAGAGAGAATTTGAGAAGTAGTTGAGAAAGAAACATTGAGAGAATTGAGAATTCTATTCAAACTTTTCATAATTATTTTTGCCTTCAAAAGAAGTATTTAAAGGAACCAACTAACAAACATGACTTAACCAAAATGCATCGTTTTAGCACCAACTAAGACTCAACCAAAACACACTGTATAGTAATCATATAACTACACTAAAACACAACGTACAAGAACTAAGACTAATCAAAACATAATAGACTTTCAAAATGACAGTTAAAAACTTTGGTTCCATAACAAATACCCCTTCCCCTAAACAGGATCCTTGGCCTCAAGGATCAAAAGCAGGAAATTGAAGTTGGAAATCCTTCAAACTCTCCCATGTTGAATCCTCAAGAAATGTGTTGGCCCACTCAACCAAAATCTCTTTGATGGCATGGTTTCCTTTCTTAGCCATGCGCTTGTCAAGCTCTCGAACTGGTTCCTTAAGTAGGTGGTACCATTGAATCACTCACAATAGCACCAATGTGCTTCGTTAATTGCGAAACATGGAAGGTAGAATGTATGCGAGTAGTTGGTGGAAATATTAGCTTGTAAATAACCTGCCCCACTAGTGCCTCTTTAAGGAAAGGGTTAAAATACTAAGGAGACAATTTTTGATTTCTAAACTTCCTCCAAAGAATGTTGCCTGTAGGGTTGCAGCCTCAAATACACAAGCTCCCTCACTTTAAATTCTTTGTCAGATCTCTTCTTGTTGGACATCTGTCTTATCCTATCTTGAGCTCATATGAGGTGAAACTTCAAAAGCTTTGTCATAGTTTCTCTATGCTACAAGGATCTATCAACAGTAGCAACTCGAGAAGCTCCAAGTAGATAAGGCAAATGTGTTAGAGGATCTTAGCTATAGAGGGCCTCATATGGGGTAGTTTTGGTGGCTGAATGATAGCTGGTGTTATACCACCATTCAAGTAAAAAAGCAACCAAGATACCTACTTAACAGGTTTCTCCTTAGTCATGCATCTCAATTAAGTCTCCAAACACTTATTGAGAATTTTCGTTTGACCATCAACCTATGGATGGTATGTAGTTGACATCTTCAGCTTATTGCCTAAGTGTCTAAACAGTTCTTGCCAAAAGTTGCTAAGAAAAACTGTCTTTGTCAAACATAATGGATTTAGGAATACCATGAAGTTTGAAAACTAGATTAAGGTACTCTTGTGCTACTGTCAAGGCAATAAATGGATGAGCCAAAGTAATAAAATGGCCATACTTGGTTAATTTGTCAATCACCACCAAGATGGATGATTTCCCTTTTGAAATAGGTAAGCCTTCAACAAAATCCAAGCTTACAGTAGATCAGGCTCTATCCGGTATTGGCAAAGGTTGTAGCTGCCTAGGATAAGCTGAATTATCCACCTTGCACCTCTGACAAGTCACACACTCCCTCACCCAATTTTTCACATCATTGTTGAGCCCTTTCTAGTACAAAAGGTTAGCCTTTCTATGCCTTGTACCATGCATACCAGAATGACCACCTAAGGGAGTACCATGGAACATTTCAAAGATCCTCTTTCTCAATACAAAATCATGTCCCACAATAACTTTTCCCAATCTTTGAATGAACTTCCCATCCTAAGAGTATTTAGGATGAAGTTGAGGTTATTCCTGTAAATTCTTACACAACTACTGTAACTTCATGTCTGACAACTAAGAATCAACAACCTGATCCCACATCTATGACCATTTAGAACTAACGTCACCCTCACATTGGAAAAACTGGTTAGTGCACTCATGAGCCCTCCTTGAAAAAGCATCAACCACTACATTTTGGACTTCTTTCCTATAAACAATTGAGTAATCATACCTTAGCATCTTAGCAACCCACCTTCTTTGGTATGGTGTGATTGCTTGCTGCTCAGATAAGAATATTAAACTTTGGCGGTCTATTTTGATTAGAAAATGCCCTTAAATCAAATAAAGGTGCCACATCTTCATTGCAAGTAACACAACTAACATTTCTTTATCATAGATTGACAAAGCTTGGTGTTTTACCCTCCATGGACTTTCTGAAAAAAGCTATGGGCCTTCCCTTTTGCTACATCACAACACCAATTCCCTGTCCACTTGCATCTATCTCCACACAAAAAGTTTCTTGGAAATCTGGTAAAGCTAAAACTAGTGCAGCATATATAGCCTTTTTCAGCTTATCAAAAGCTGTTTATTCTAACTTAATCCAATGCCACACAACTTCTTTTTTCAAAAGTGTGGTAAGCGGCTTAGCTAGGACCCTATATCCCTTGATGAACCTCTAGTAATCTGACAATCCAAGAAAACCCCTTAACTCCTTCACTAACTTGGAAACAGACCAGTGAAGAACCCTCTACCTTTGACCTATCCATACTAGCCACTCCCCTTAAAATCACATGGCCCAAATACTCCACTTGAGTCGCACCAAAAATACATTTAGATCTCTTAGCATAAAGATGATGAGACCTTAATAGTCGCAGTACCTTTTACTGATAAACCAAATGATCTACCCAATTCCTTGAGTAGACAAGGATATCATAAAAAAAAAACCAAAATTGTCTTCCTCAATAACTCTTTGAAAACAAAATTTATCAAGGTTTGGAAGTTCGAAGGTGCATTGGTCAAGACAAAAAGCATAACCAAGAATTCATAATGACCAGCATGAATCTTAAATGTTGTCTTATGAACATCCTTATCCCACATTCTAATCTGGTGATATCCTGAAAGCAAGTCTAACTTAGAAAATAAACTTGCCTTCCCCAATTCATCAAGTAGCTCCTCAATGACAGGTATTGGAAACCTGTCCTTAATTGTCAACTAATTAAGTTGGTTGTAGTCAATACAAAACCTCTAGCTCCTTGATCGGTGATTTTACGACACAATGATTGTGCAAGCGTACACACGTCGATGCAAGTATAGTTGATAGACAAATCTATCGGATATCGATCCCATGAGGAATGGGTTCTTGATGTCTAAATGTCAGAGCAATCAATACTGAAATTAAATGTAATGTGAGTATTGATGTCAGTGCAATATGTTAGATCTGCACACTAAAATAGTCAATCAATGTCAATGCAGTTAGGGTTAAACTTCTGAGATTAAATGTCAGTGTACTAAAAATAAATCCAATTGTGTTGAGTATTGAATACTAAATATTAAAATGCATGAAATATAAATGTGACCAAGTGTAAAGGGTAGAAAGGGTTCACTGAACATTGCTAAGTTGCAACGCTAGAAGCGTCGACAAGGTATGATATAGATGAATTGTAGCTGTAATGAAGTCCCTTTGAGTTCTTACCAGCAACAACTCCTTACTTAATCCCGACTCAAATACAATCACTCCACCTCTCAGTACGAGTAACGATTTGTATCCAAGAAAAAGTAACTGGTTTTTATCCTAGTCCCGAGTAGCTCTCACCTAACCTACTTGTTAATCTAACCTGTCACTGCATCTCTCGATGTCGACGTACTGCAATTTCACTTTCGTGTTTAGAGCGGTTAGATCCAAGAATAAACGGATAAGCAGTGTAAAGAAAGAATCAAAATGATCTAACATCAAAAGATACTCTCGTATTCATTTAATATCATCAAATGCATCATCATTTAAGAAGAATTAAAGAGTACGATGAAGCTTACTATCTTTAGACTACTAGGCCTACTCCTTAATTGTTCCTCTTGCTCAGCATCAAGCACTTCTCGTCAAAAGCAGTTGCAGACTTGCTTCATCAACTTCTCGATTTCCAGCAAAAATCTCAAATTCGCATAGAATTTTCATAATTAAATCCCTTAGTTCTTGATGATTTCTTTCCTTCTTCATTTGTTTATTTATAGCCTCTAAAATGTTTTACGATTCAGCCTTCTCTCTCAGATCTAGATCTAGATTTTGCAGTTATTAAAATTAGTTAGAATACAGCTGTGCACTCACGTAGTTCTAGTATGTTCTTCACAAATCTGCATGTTTTCGTTGCATCGCTGAGCGTATTCTGAGATCATAATTACAGCGACATCTGTGAAATTCCTGTGTAGGTGCTTCCAGTTGTGAATTCAGCTTCTACTCATTCAAGGTTCAGTTTCAATGCTGTGACATCACTTGGTCGTAATTACTAGCTGATCTTGTGGTTGCATTCGTATAGCATTAAGCTTCTAGGCTTAGTTCCTGCGCTGACAATATTAAGTTGCAATATATCGACTGCTGGCGTCGATATTAGTACAAAAATAGATAAAAATAACAAGAATTTAAAGTAACTATCAATGAGTTGGAAAACATGAAAACTAAGTATAAAATACTAACAATGAATGCTAAATGAAATACAAAAGAGACAATTTAAACACTAAATTAGGAAGAAAATCTATGTCATTTGTAATACCATCACACCCCCAAACTTGAGTTTTTACTTGTCCTCAAGTAAACAAAAATTAACAATGTAGCAATTAGAAATGTCACCGCAATCATTATTCATACAACTTGAATTCTCTAAATTTCTAATGTTTAAACTGCATTCATATAATAGAATGATGCGCCGATAATTTACAGACATGAACAACTTGAAACTGCAATTTCATCAATGTTAGTATCATGCATTAAATCTTAACCTTCCTTGAACCATTTCAGCAATTTATTCTTATTTTTCTCATTGTTGTAAGTGGCTGAAAGATGTCATTGCATTACTCTACCTTTGTTCCTGGGTAGTAACGATGGGGTGCAACAAACCCCTAGGAGGCATGTAATTGCGTCGACACACACTCTTGCAATTACAGCCTTTGGCTAGATAGGTTTTCTTTTCTTTGTCTGCAGTGGAGTTTTCTTCCTTAAAAGTCACAATGCACTCATATTGGAGTGTCTTTTATTCATACAATGTCACTGTACTGATCAGTTAGTTCAAGATTCAACACCAACACTATCCATCCTTTACTAAAAAAAATTTAATTATTCATTCCAAAATAGCAGACTCAACATTCATTCATACTCATCCAATTTCCATATTAGTATTCAAACAATTCAAGAATTACGCATCAAAATAAAAATTTGTGGGCACATTTCTATTGAAATTTTGTCACTTTTCATTACTAAAGAAACAAAATAAAAGTCAAATAAGAAGGTGTAGTAACATTTCCAAGTCACATTAGCTTCCCCTCTAAACTTATTATCTGCATTGTCCCCAATGCACTGACAATATATATACAAAATGAATGGAAATGTAGCTACAATGTAGTAAACTAAGAGGAATGAAGTGATAATGAAAATGCAGGCATAAGAAAAATGCTTGAAAACTAACTAAAAAGAGATGTACCAAACTATTCAGCAGCAGCCGATACAGAGGCTGCTTTGGTTTTTTTCTTCTTCTTTTTCGGGTGCTCTCCCTTATCGTAGTGTTTCTTCTTTTTCTTATCCTTGCGCCTCTTTCGCTTCTTATCCTTTGAACCAATCGACTTGATAGATTGCTCCTCCTTTGTTGGTTGGGTGACGGCCTCATCAATTGTCACCTCTGATGGATGGATCTCGACGAGTGGTGCTATATATGACACAATAGCCAGAGGATTCAGTTCCTCTATTTCACCAGTGACAACTTCAGCCTGACTCGTAGAAGGTCGAGTCTCTTCTGAGCTGGATTCCCCCACAAAATCCTCAACGATCATTGTTGAGGCATCAGGTTCCTTCTCCTCCTGTACCTTGGCAAGTTCAGTTTCTTCCTTCTCTTCTTGCTTCTCTTTTTCATCCTTCTTTTAATCACCTTCCTGATTGGCTTTCTCTTCCTTATGTTGCTCAAATTCAGGTGGGCCATTGTCAGCGCAATCGACTGCATCAACATCTTCTTCCGCAACAATTGCTCTCTCAACCATATTTACGCCTAGACTGTTAGAGAATTCATCCTCGAACAAATCAGCAATGTTGCGATAGCAATCCTCCTCAGCCTTTGAATACCCTTAATCGTTTTCATCATCAGATATGTGAATTCTTGTTGGCATTTGAGTAGGCCTACCATCACTAGTAGGCTAGTAAGATAAGGAGTTGTGCATAGGGTAGAAGATATCAGGGAATGCTAGGAAATCTAGCAGTGGTTTGGAGTTGATGGGACTCAATGCAGCGATAATGGTTTTGTTCCAGTCTTTTGTGTATGCATAAAATATATGCTACCTGTAATCCAAATCGTCTAATACACTCATGAGGCGGACTGTACGCGTATCAATACGGTCAAGATGGATTTCTGAACTAGTCAGTCTTCTCATCACTTGAGGATCTGTGGGTGCATTGGTCTGTTCTTCTTTCTTTTTCCTTTTCCCTTGTCTTTCTTCTTCGAGGTTTCCTTGGCCATAGGTGTATCTAGGCCTCGTGTCATCCTCTCAACTAATATATCGTTGATCAAACCTTTGTTGTCCAAAACCTCTTTATCATCTTTGGGCATAATGCCCATGTGTTGGCAGAGTAGCATGATAAGAGAGGGAAAAGAAAGGATACCATTTTGCTTTCTTGCAGCTTCTGTGATCTAAGCAAAACATTTATATGTACCACACTCCATGGCACCAACCCCTCTCAGACAAACACAAACTCCTGCTCCTGGTTCATCAAATTTGCATAAAATTCCCTAACCAGAGTAGGGGAATAACTTGAAGGATGGTCGCAAAAATATTCCAACGCGAGGCGGCAGATGGTGTGATGAACTTGTTTTCCAAGAGTCAGATGTGGGGAGAGTTGGAAGCCCTGTTTAGGGTGGATGTTACGCTTTAGCATAACATTGTGATACTGATCTTTGGCCGCAGTCTTTAAGAACAAAACTGGGCCTGTGGATAAAGGCGGTGGTGTCGTGGACGAAACCTCAATAGGAGTAGTTGGAGTGTTCTTAGAGGAGGGTTTAGGAGTGTTTTTGGAAGCATGAGTTTTAGCCATGGTGAAAGAAAAATAAATTAAAGAAGAGTTGTAGAGAAATATCGCTTTGAAATAAGGAAAAGAAGTATGAAGACATTAAAGGAAATAAATCACAGTAGTAATGACGGATGTGAAGAGAAAAGATAACTGCCATGAGGGGGATCATATAACCTAGGCGTAAGGAGTGGAAAAACACAGGGAAACATTGCGTCTGTAGCCATTAATTACCAGGCTGCATATCGTACCAAATCGTTTTGATCCAATGGCTGGGAGAGGAAAGAATTAATCGACACGATTCTTGCTGAAAAAGTAATGCTGACTCATCGCAAGATGCGCCGACAATCTGTGCTTCAATGCGTCGACAAAAAGATGATTTTTATTTTTGCTAAGAATTTGAAGCAACACAACGAAAGTGAAACAATTAAAAGTAAATAAAGAAATGCATCGACATTATTTAAATGTCACCAGGTCAACGGTTTCGTCTGATTCTCGAACATCTAGGCTCACATAGTGTTTAAGACATTGGCCATTCACCTTAAATTGTTGTCCATCCAGTAAGTTTTCAATTGTCACCGCATCGCTTTAAAATGCTTTGACAACCTTGAATGGACCTAACCACCTTGATCGAAATTTCCTTAGATGCAATTTTAAACATGAATTAAATAAAAGTACCAATTGACCAGGATGAAATTGTTGATGCAAGATGATGTTGTCATGCCATTTCTTTGTCTTTTCCTTGTATATCGTAACATTTACATAAGCATGGCATCGAATTTCTTCTAATTCCGTGATGTCCAACAGTCTTTTCTTTCCAACGGCATCATAGTCCAAATTCACTTGCTTAATTGCCAACATAGCCTTATGTTCAAGTTCGACAAGCAAGTGGCAAGACTTCCCAAACACTAGTTGATATGGCGACATCCCCAACGGGGTTTTATAAGCGGTGCAAAGCGCCCACAATGCGTCATGTAGCCACGCAGACCAATCCTTCCTAGATGGGTTAACCACCTTCTCAAGTATGCTTTTAATTTGACGATGGATACTTCAACTTGACCATTAGCTTGTGGATGATATGTGGTAGTCATACGATGCTTCACACCATATCGTTTTAATGCTGTCACTACTTGGTTATTATAGAAATGAGTGCCTTGGTCTCTTATCAACGCTCTCGGTGTTCCAAACCTTGTGAGGATGTATGTGTGAAAGAATTTCAACATTTTCTGAGCGTCGTCTCTTAGCACCGCAATAGCTTCAATCCTCTTTGAGATGTAGTCAACAGCCACTAAGATATACATATTTCCAAAAGAGTTTGGAAATGGTCCCATAAAATCTATACCCCAAACATCGAAGAGCTCTACCTCCATAATGGGTTGTTGGAGAATTTCATTGCGCCGAGATATTGAACTAGTGCGTTGACAATGATCACATTATCGTACGAAGTTGTGAGCGTCTCGAAACAAATTGAGCCAATAGAATCTTGACTAGAGAACTTTTGCAGCAGTCTTTGTGCCACCAAAATGGCCTCCATAAGGGGCGTCATGACAGTGTCACAGGATTGACATAATTTCTTCTTCAGGTACACAACGGCAAATTATATTATCGACGCATACCTTAAATAGGTATGGCTCTTTCCAATTGTATTTAACAGCAACGTGTATGAGCCTACTTTTCTTGTGACCAGTTGCACTTATAGGTAGCTTTCCACATACAAGGTAGTTTACAATATCAACATACCATGGTGATGTATCAACAACAAATAATTGCTCGTCAGGAAATGCCTTGACAATCTGAGTTGTTTGCCCATTTTCACTCCTAGTTTCCAACCAAGACAAGTGGTCAACTACTTAATTTACAGATCCTTTCCTATCTCTGATTTTCACATCAAATTCTTAAAGTAATAAGATCCATCTAATGAGTCTAGGTTTGGCATCTTTTTAGTTGAAAAGGTGTCTCAATGCTGAGTGATCTGTGTAAACTGTGGTATTTGCGCCGACAAGACTACTACTAGCAACTCCTTCTCAGTCGTGGTATAATATACCTACGTTTCGGTTAGAGTTTTACTAGCATAATAAATAATATGAAATACCTTTTTTTTTTTTGGCCTAGGACAGCTCTTATAGCGAAGTCATTGGCATCGCACATAAGTTTGAAAGGTTGCGTCCAATTCGGTGCGACGACAATCAGAGCTTGTACCAACTGTTTTTTTTATTGTTTTGAATGCGTTCAGACAAGCGACATCGAACGCAAACTTTTTATTTTGCTCTAGTAACGAGCATAAGGGTTTAGCTATCTTGGAGAAATCTCTGATGAATCGTCTATAAAAGCCAGCATGTACAAGCAAGCTTCTTATTGCTTTGACAGTGGTGGGTGTGGTAATTTTTCGATGATTTCGACCTTTGCTTTATCAACCTCAATGCCCTGACAAGATATCCAATGCCTGAGAACAATGCCTTCAGTTGCCATGAAGTGACATTTCTCCCAATTTAGAACTAGTGTAACACCCAAAACTCGAAATTTATCGCTGATCAGGGTCTTGGTATCTTACTGTTCATCTATCATTGTTCGTCTTTTACTTTCATTTTAGTCAGTTTTATTTTAATAAAGATGTGCACTTAACATATCATAAATCATCAATCGACTAAAAATCACAACTCAACAAGGGCAAAAAGTTCATTTCCATGATTTTTGAACACTTCTACCGGTACCTAATGAACATGTACCGGTAGTTGTCAAGTCAAAAAATAGTTCAGAAATATTGTATAGTTCTACCGATACTCGAGATGATTCTACCGATACATGTGACACAACTATCGAAACAATTCATGCAACTACCGATACCAAAAACTCCAGAGAGTAAAAATCTTTGTCCCACAACTTCTACCAATACAATCATTCTTACTACCGATACATCAATACCATAAACTACCGATACTTGTATCTTAACTACCGATACAACCCAAGTCAGAGAACAACTTCTCTCCTACCCTACACTTCTACCGATACATGCATAAGTTCTACCGAAACAAGTATACAGGATCTCATGAGTAACGCCAAGATACAAGTTTAATATCTCATACACAACCAGTATAAGTTATGCATTAAAACATCACATAACATACATAACTTCTAAGTCTTACAAGCATTATAAGCTTGAGCATCTAATTCATACTTCATGCAACATACAAAATCAAAATAGAAGGATTCCAACATCTTTTAGTTCAATCTCAAGTTAATATCATCCTAGTACATGTCATAAGACCAAGTGATGTAAAATCTACCATACAAGCTCCGTAATAGTGTGATTTTCTCTAGATGATCCGATCTTTAAACAAAAAAACATATTTACAAAACAACAACAGATTCACGAGTAAGCTTATTAAGCTTAGTAAGTTCACGATTATCATTTTCTCACAGAATAAACAGATCAGTTAAAAGATGATAACGAGTATGTATTTGTAACCATGTATATAATAACGAACTAAATCTCTTCAGTTCTCTAGACTTTAACTCGTTACGAGCACAAACAACATTTAGCCCACACGAGCCCAGAATGATTAGCTCTTACGAGCCCAAAATGGTTAGCTCTTACGAGCCCAAAATGGCTAGCTCTTATGAAGCCAGAATGATTAGCTCTTACAAGCCCAGAATGATTAGCTCTTACGAGCCTAGATAGAGTTTAACCAATATATGATGCTGCTCACACAAGCTGATGAGAATCCGCAACATATGCGAAGACTCAGCCATCGATACGGTCTAGAATTTTTCACTCTCGATGCTGCTCACACAAGCTGATGAGAATCCGCAACATATGCGAATACTCAGCCATCGGAGGAATCCATAATTCATTCAGAATCTGTTAACTAGCGATGCTACTGACACAAGCTGTTAGGATACTGCAACATATGCAAGATCCCAGCCATCGCTTCAAATCAGATTACCGGTCCGAAGCTTGACATTTCGTTTCCTTTTTTGCCTTTCCATTACCACGAATGTTTAACCTTTCTCCATTTTCTGTGACAATAATGAAGCACAAGAAATAATCAATGTATATAAACTATCACTACGAACTTTCCGGATGAAATTGTAGTTCGGTTCTACTTTAGGGACTATTCTACTAATTTCCCTTTTCCGCAATCCGTGGCACGATTGTAATCTAAATCAGCAATTCATCCAAATTTCACATTAAAACACATAATTAAAAGAATTAATATAATTTGGTCCTTTTTGGGAAAAAATATTATTTTACCCCTGATACTTTCCTTTTATTCAATCTAGTCCTTTCAACACAAACATGCAAAATACTCATTTCCTCCTCAACTCATAGCAACCAAATTTACCATGATTCCAATACAAGTCCCCACAATCCATTTATTTCACCAAAAGTACATTTAATTTCATCTTTTAGCATTTTAGTCCTTAAACCTTAATTTCATCAAAAATCACTTTACAAAAAGATCCAACCTAATCATCAAGCATCCAAAACCATCAAGAACTTTCAAAGATAAGCATATTCAAAAATGGTAAGATCCACAGCATCTGACAGATTCGCAAATTAGTCCCTAGATTAGCTAGATCAAGTTAACACGGACTCAAAAACAAGAAAATTACTAAAAACGGGTAACAATAGCTTACTCAAATCAAAGCTCAAAGCTTAAGAATGAAACCCTAGCTTTCTCCTTATGCTTGACGAAGAAGATGAAGAAATTAGAAGAAGAAAAATAGGTTATTTCTTCTTAAATTCACTTTTATACTTAATGGTAAAATTGTAATTTTTATGACTTTCATAATTAGACTTAATTAGTCCCTTTTTAAACCTTAATTAATCCTAATTATAATCAATTTAACTCATAATAATCCACCCATTAAAATGTCATAGGTTAATTTACTTATTTGATCCTTCAATTATATTAAATTCCAATTAAACCCACTTATTTACAATTTAGCCTTAAACTAAAAAGGACTAAATGAATAAATAACCCAAAAGTAAGTGGAAGATAATCATGTCACCATTGCTTGGACTTTTTGACCATGGTTTAATTACCACTTTGGTCCTTTCTATTTTTTTAATCCATAACAATTAACTTACTTTTTTTTACAATTTACTCCTTTTGCCTTAATTAAACAATTAATTAACAAAATTACCTAACCGAACTTCAATTCACATATAATAGGATTCTGTAAATATTTAATAAAAATATTTACAGCACTAAATTTTAGAAATGAGGTCTCGCTACATCATTTTCTAGAGCCACTTGACTTTTGAACCAAAACACTTATACTAAATTTTAATTTAATAATTAAAATCCTTCAATTCAAAATTCCACATAAAATTATTACTAACTAATTTAATTTAATCAGTCATTTATAAAAATTTCTCGCCGGGTTTTTGATCCCGCAATCACTGTTTTCGACACCACTGAAAAATGGGCTGTTACAACTAGATTTGTGTCCTCGCATCTCTTCAAGACTCTTGCCAAATTGTCAGTGTATTGGTTAAAATTCTGTCCATAGACTGAGAAATCATCCATGATTACCTCTAGGGAATCCTTGATCATGTCCGAAAATATTGTCATCATACATCTCTAGAATGTTGCTGGCGCATTACACAACCCAAACGGTATGCGTCGGAAAGCAAATGTTCTAAAAGGGCATGTGAATGTTGTCTTTGCTTGATCCTCCGGTGCAATAGCAATTTGGTTGTATCCAAAGTAATCGTCTAGGAAACAATAATAGGCTTTACCAGCTAACCTATCCAGCATCTGATTGATGAAAGGTAATGGAAAATGGCCCTTCTTTGTGGCCGCATTCAATCGTCGGTAATCAATGCATACTCGCCAGCCAGTTGCGATTCGAGTAGGGATTAACTCATTCTTGTCATTGGTCACAACTGTGAAACCACTCTTTTTAGGCACACATTGAACGGGGCTTACCCAATCATTATCAGAGATAGGATATATAATGCCCGCATCTAACCATTTGATAATCTTCACTACTTCTTTCATCTTTTCATTGAGTCTTCGTTGCTGCTCAATTGATTGCTTCTTTTCATCTTCTAGCCTAATCTTGTGCATACAAAAAGAGGGACTAATGCCCTTGATATCTGCAATGCACTAGGCTATAGCTTTCTTATATTCTTTCAGAATTACGATGAGCTTATCTTCTTGCATTGTGTTGAGGGATGCGTTGACAATAACAGGCAGTGTCTTGTTGTCACCAAGGAAGACATATTTCAAATGTGTCAGCAATGGTTTTAACTCCAAGGTAGGAGCTTGCTCAATAGATGGTTTAAACATTGAGATTATTCTGTTAGACAAATCTAAAGATTCCATTTGCCAGTTTTTATGCAGCTCACAATTGTTCACATCCTCTTTATCAGCACAGTTATTTGGGATGTCATCAGTAGATGTTGTCGCATCATCACCAGAAAATGTTAAACTTCTTGCATAAAATTGTTCCAAAATAATTTCATCCAACACGTCTATGTGGTGGCCTTGTTCTTTAGGTCCGGATGGTGATGCCTCAAACACACTAAAGGTTACATTATCATCATTATGACACATTACTAATTCTTCCTTGAACACGTTGATAAGTGTTCTTCCTGTTGCAAGAAATGGCCGTCCCAAAATAATGGGTATCTCCTTATCTGCTTTGCAGTCTCAGATGATAAAATCAACAGGGAATACCAGCTTATTAACTTGAACAAGAAAATCTTTAATCTGTCCCTCCAATTGTGCAAGAGATCTATCTGCTAGTTGCAATGTCACCGTAGTAGGCTTCATCGAACCTATTCCTACTTTTTTAAAAGTAGACAAAGGCATTAGGTTAATACTAGCTCCTAGATCACATAAAGCTTTACCTAAGTAATGATTCCCTATGGAGCATAGGATTGTGAAGCTGCCTGAATCTTTCATCTTGGTTGGCAACTTTTTTGTGAGCATAGCGCTGCACCCCTTTGTGAGCATAATCGTTTCGATGTCGGGCAATTTCTTTTTCTTTGATAATAGCTCCTTCATGTATTTCCCATAACTAAGTATCTGCACAAGAGCATCTATTAGAGGTATATTAATATGCAATTGTTTCAGAGTAGAAAAAACTTTTGGTAATCTTTGTCATGGACTTTTTCTTTAAATCGTTGTAGGAATGGCAAAGGTATTGTGGCAGTGGGTTGTTGTGAATAACTCATTGGTATCGACTTTGATGGTTGTGTCGATAACTTATTTGGTCAAACTATAGGCAGAAATGGTACTACAGTTGGTTCTTCAGCATTGATTTCTGCTTGACTTCTCCCAGCTATATCTTCTTCTTGTTGCTATGAAGTGGATGCTTCGACATGGTTTTGATCAGAATTGCTTCGCCCTACTGTCTGTTTTCCACTCCTTAATGTGATTGCTTTACAATGCTCCTTCCCCATTTGCGTTGGATTTTCAGTATCACTAGGCAAAGAACCTGGCGATCTATTGCTAAGATTAGAAGCTAACTAACCGATCTGAGCTTCCAATGCTCGTATGGAAGAAGAATTTCCTCGCACTATTGCTTTGATTCGTGTGATATGCTCGCGCATCATTGCTTCAAGTGCAGCCATAAGATCTGCCTTTGGTTGAGCAAACTACTGCTGTTGATGCTGATGATGTTGTCTTTGCATTTATGGTGGTATAGACTATTGTGGCTGTAATCGTGATTGTGATTGCATTGGATTATGTGACTGTACCTGGTCAGAACGAGAATTTATTTGTGAATTCTGATGATAATTTTGCTACGAATAGGCATTGTAACCTCCTTGTCTATAACCCCTTTGATTTGAGGAATTTTCATATCTATACGTGGAAGTATTGTGATTCCCCCAAGGTTATTGAGAATGATTGTTGTATGAATTACCAAATGATCCCCCTCAGATGTTATTGACATAGTATGCATTTTCTGCATGTTCTGGACAGTCCTAATAGCTATGATTGTCCCCGCAAATCTCACAGGAAAATATTGGCGTATCCAATTGCTGGGCCACTTTTATAGGAGCAACATTACTTGTTCCTTTCATATTCTTTATGATGTTGGCTAGTGAGTATACTTGCGCTGACAATGCAGAAATAACATCTAATTCAAGAACTCTAGGGTTAGTTTTTACCTGTGTAGAACGAGAGATTGGATATTTGTAGTCGTTCTGGCAATTCTCTCTAGAATTCGAATAGCTTTATCATATGTACAATCCAACAATGGACCATTTACAAATGCGTCGATAAGATTTCTTGTTTGAGCATTTGAACCATTATAAAAAAATCTCAATCTAGGTCTCTTGTTGAATTTAATTCATTGGGAAACGTCGAAGCAATGCTTTGTAACGCTCCCATGTTGTGTGTAAATTCTCATCATCAAGTTGATGATATGTAGTGATGTCATTTCGCAACCTTGCGTTCATTTTTGGCGGATTGAAACACAAAACAAACTGCGTTGCTAATGCATTCCAAGATGTGATACATCCTACCGGTAATCCTAAGAACCATGTTCTTGCTTTACCCTACAACGAATAAAGGAATAGTTGCATTTTCAAGGCATCATCAAGGACACCATGTTGACTAAAGGAAGCATAAATAACTAAAAATGATTTCAAATGTTCTCGTGTGTCTTCATGCGGAAAACTTGAATACTGCCCATTGGAGTTGAGCATCTGAAACATCACCGGTTTCAGTTCAAAATTACCACCCTGAATAGCTGGTCTCACAACCCCTGGTTGTAGATCATCGAGTATAGGCATAACAAAATCTCTTATTGTCCTATTCTGTATTTGTTCTTCTTGTGGACATGGTGGCGGTATATCATTAATAATTTGTGAAAGCACTGAAGGAATTCCTTCTTGTGGCAACAATGGTGGCAAATTATTGTTATTGTTGTTACCAGCCATTTTCCTTTATTCTTGTCTTCTTCTCATAAGTGTCCGTTCAAGTTCCGGATCAAGGTTTACAATGTCCTTAGGATTTCTCCTTGTGGACATGCAACATTCTGAAAAAGAAAATAATTAAGGAAATAACGACAGATTAGTAAAAATAAAAAGTTAAGTAAGTAAAGTTAATTGCAACTACAAAAGTAAACATCAAACAAACGTCATTCCTCAACAACGACGCCAAAACTTGATTGGTGATTTTGTGACATAACGATTATGCAAGCGTACACATGTCAATGCAAGTATAGTTGATAGACAAATCTATCAGATATCGATCCCACGAGGAATGAGTTCTTGATGTCTAAATGTCAGAGCAATCAATACTGAAATTAAATGTAATGTGAGTACTGATGTCAGTGCAATATGTCAGATCTGCAAACTAAAATAATCAATCAATGTCAACGCAATTAGGGTTAAACTTCAGATATTAAACGTCAGTGTACTGAAAATAAATCCAATTATGTTGAGCGTTGAATACTAAATATTAAAATGCATGAAATATAAATGTGACCAAGTGTAAAGGGTAAAAATGGGTCACTGAATATTGCTAAGTTGCAACGCTAGATGCGTCGACAAGGTAAGATATAGATGAATTATCGCTGCAATGATGTCCCTTTGAGTTTTTACCAACAACAACTCCCTACTTAATCCCGACTCAAATACAATCACTCCACCTCTTAATGCGAGTAACGATGTGTATCCAAGAACAAGTAATTGGTTTTTATCCCAATCCCGAGCAGCTCTCATGTAACCCACTTGTTAATCTAACCTGTCACTGCATCTCTCGATGTCGACGTACTGCAATTTCACTTTCGTGTTTAGAGCGGTTAGATCCAAGAATAAATGGATAAGCAGTGTAAAGAAAGAATCAAAATGATCTAACATCAAAAGATACTCTTGTATTCATTTAATATCATCAAAATCCATTATCGTTTAAGAAGAATTAAAGAGTACAACGAAGCTTACTATCTCTAGACTACTAGGCCTACTCCTTAATTGTTCCTCTTGCTCGGCATCAAGCACTTCTTGTTAGAAGCAGTTGCAGACTTGCTTCATCAGCTCCCCGATTTCCAGATCAAATCTCAAACTCACACAGAATTTTCATAATTAAATCTCTTAGCTCTTGATGATTTCTTTCCTTCTTCGTTTGTCTATTTATAGCCTCTAAAATGTTTCAGGATTCAACCTTTTCTCTCAGATCTAGATCTGGATTTTGTAGCTGTTAAAATTAGTTAGAATACAACTGTACACTCACGCAGTTCTAGTATGTTCTTCACAAATCTGCAAATTGTCGATGCATCACTGAGCGCGTTCTGAGATCATAATTGCAGCGACATCTTTGAAATTCCTGTGTTGGTGTTTCCAGTTGTGAATTCAGCTTCTACTCATTCAAGGTTCAGTTTCAATGCTGTGACATCTCTTGGTCGCAATTACTAGCTGATCTTGTGGCTGCATTCATCAAGCATTAAGTTTTTAGGCTTAGTTCCTGCTCTGACAATATTAAGACGGAATATATCGGTTGCTTGTATCGACATTAGTACAAAAATAAATAAAAATAACAAGAATTTAAACTAACTATCAATGAGTTGGAAAACATGAAAACTAAGTATAAAATGCTAACAATGCATGCTAAATGAAATATAAAAGAGACAATTTAAACAATAAATTGGGAAGAAAATCAATGTCATTTGTAATACCATCACTCCTATCCTTCTTCTTCACCATCACCACTGGAGATGCAAAAAGACTATTTCTATCTCTGATGATGCCATCTTGCAACATTTCTTGCACCAACTTCTCTATTTTTGTTTTCTGAACTGCAAGGTATCTGTATGGTCTCATCTTGATAATTCTGGACTCATCAAGCAAAGGAATCCTATTATCCTGCAACCTAAAAGGTGGCAAACCAGTTGGTGTTTGAAAAACATCCTCAAACTCCTGAAGAAGAGTTTGCAAATCTTGTGGCAATTGTTCTTCAACCATTATAACAATTGTTTGGTCCCCAAAGGTTAGCAGCATTGGACATGGTCTTATCCCAACCAAACTCAAACACTTAGACAGTTGAGAACTAGCCATAATCTGTAATAAACCTGGCACAATACCCTGCAACATGCATATATTTCCCATATAATCAAATTGCATTGTTAAGCTTAAAAAATTCCAAATTATGGGACCAAGTGACAAGAGCCATTGAATTCCCAATACCAAATCACAACCTTTCACTTGTAGAATCAGAAAATCGGTAGAAATATTTTACCTCTGTGCACTCCACTGAACAAATCTGCATAAGCCTTGAGTTGACAACCTCACACCATTAGCCATAATCACTTTCAATGGATTTCCAGCTTCTATCACAAGATTCAACCTCTTAGCTACTATAAAATCTATAAAATTGTGTGTAAATCATAAGTCAACCAGTACTATCACCTTGGTTTGACCAATAGAAGCTAAGAATCTCATGGTATTAGGTCCTTGAGATCCATGAAGTGCATGCAAAGATAACACAAGAGTAAGGAATTCAATTACCTACTCAATTGCCTCTAACTATTCTGAGCAATCTAGGAAATCTTCAACATTAACCACCTTTGCCTCAACATCCAAATCCACTTAAGGTTTAACAACTAACTGGTATAGCTGAGATTTAGAGCATTTGTGACCTGGAGTAAACTTCAGACCACACCAAAAACAAAGTCTTTTTCTTCTTCTTCTATCTTCTAATTCTGCTTGTGATAAAGATTTGGCCCGAAGTTACCTCCCACTACTAATGAACTGCCCTTGCTGAATCTTAGAAGTAGGAAATAATGGCTTGGACATATTAGATCCCCCACTCACAACGAAACCTCTCTTCATAGGCCCCATCACTAAACATTCAACTTGTCTAGCCGAATTATAACCTTCCACCAGTGTTTGAGATTTAAATAACCTGAGATATTGGCTAACAACACTTTTCAAATTACTGACGAAAATGCTCAAAGTATAGGACTCAGGTAAGCTTAGCTGGTTCAATAGACTCACAAATCTATCATGGAATTGGTCAACGGAGCCTTGCTGCTTCAAACACACCAACTCGATCATAGGATCTAAGAATGAATCAAATCCAAACCTTTCCTTTAAACCTTTAGCATACATCTCCTAATTGACTTGATTCAAACGATCATACATTTGTACACAAAATGGTGTCAAAGTGGAGCATAACAACTCTCACCTTAGCATGGTCGCCTAATCTCTTCGATTCAAAATACTGTTCTAACTTTGACCACCAACCTTTAAAATCACCATCATTAAAATGAGGAAAATCAACTCTAAAAGAAGAATTTACAGCATCTACAGTACCTCTCCTAGAAGATTCACCAACATGTCCTACATTTGCCATAGGAGACACCACTAGATGCTCCCTAGTAGGAAAACCAGGAGGAGACTCGCCTAATAATCCTTTTCCTTTACCAGACATCACACCAGTAACAGTAACAAAAGGAGTTTGTCCAAAATATTGCTCAAACAATGAATGAAGTTCAAATCGGAGTTCAGATCTTACCTCCGTTTGCAGCTCTTGTTTGATTCCTTCTTGAAAATCCTTCAGTCGCACATCAATTTGTGCATCCAATTATTGTGTAAACTTCAACTAAAGCTGGCAAGCTCACCTTGTATCGTTCCCAACTCTTTTTGCAGTTTAGTGGTCATGCCCTCGTTGGCCATGAAGATTGATCTCGCTCTGATACCTTTGTTGTGAGTCAGATTTGAAGAGAGAAATTTGACGAGAAAGAAGAGAGAATTTGAGAAGAAGTTGAGAATGGACCAGGAGAAAATTGAGAATTCTATTCAAACTTTTCAATAACTGTTTTTGCCTCCAAAGGAGGTATTTAAAGGAACCAACTAATAGACATGACTTAACCAAAACGCATCGTTTCAATATCAACTAAGACTCAGCCAAAACGCACAGTATACTAAACATATAACTGCACCAAAACACAGCGTACAAAAACTAAGACTAATCAAAACATAGAACTAAGACTAATCAAAACATAACAAACTTTCAAAATGACAGTTAAAAATTTTGGTTTCATAACAGAGGATGATCTTTTTGATGACAAGGTTGAGACTCAACTTATCCCTAACGAGTTTTTGGTGGAATTATTGGCTGACTCATCTCCTAGTGGCAACATGGATAATGGTGAGCAAAACTTGATTCGAATCGAAAAATTCGAAAAAAAATTGAATTTCGAATTATTTGAATCGAGTTATTCGAGTTAAAGGAATCAAGTTGAATTTTTTTCAAATTTCGAGTTCGAATTGAGTTAAATTTTCGAATTCTAATAACTCGAATAATTCGAATAAAACTATATTATTTTTAATTTTAAATTTATATTACCCATGGTTAAATATTTTTACTTTACTCTATTCCCCCTCAAAGCCCAAACTTTTTACTTTAACCAATTTTTCCCCCTAAAGGTTAAAACTTATCCATAAACTAAACTCAAATATTTTTAATTTTTTACCTTTTATCTTATCTAAATATTTTTAATTTTTTACCTTTTACTTTACCCAAATATTGTATAATCATGTTTAAAAACTTTAAATAAAAATATTTTTAAAAATTACATAAAATTAAACATCACCAAATTATTATTTTTTAATTTAACTCGAATAAATATATTCGATTCGGTTCGATTCGAATTCTATCTCACTCGATTCTATTCGTAAAAATTTCAAATCGAATTAAAATAACAAAATAAAATTCGAAAAGTAGATTACATCAAAAAAATTTCATTCCATTCGATCAAATTTTCACCTCTAATCAGGATGGTACTGCTTTTGACAAACAATACCAGACCCTTTCCAACGTTGATAATGATGATCCCATTGATAAGAAACAGAGAAGGTATAAATGGGCAATTCCCAGTTCCTCCTTTTTTTTCCCTTTTCTATTCTGAATATCTTGATATGGTTTCTGGCATTTCCTAAGATACTAAAGTGGTTTTAGGGCAACTGGTTGGTCTGATAATTTTGTAGGAAATTGAGAAATAGAGATGCAGCTGTGAGATCAAGGGAGAGAAAGAAGTCAAGAAGATGTATGTTAAGGATCTGGAGATGAAGAGTGGGTATTTAGAAGGGAAATGTAGGAGACTGAGCTGTTTGCTTCAATGGTCCATTGCGGAGAATCAAGCTCTTCGTTTTACTTTAAACCAGTGTTGTGCATTTGATGCTTCCTTGGCCAAGCAGGAGTCTGCTGTACTCTTGTTGGGTACGATACGATTCCATAAACTCTTAATTCATTGCGTTGTCTTATTTTTATACTACAATCAGAAGAAATTAGTGTTTTGTTACCGTCTTTCTGAGTGCTATCGACTTTTAGTTCTTCTAGTTTGAATTCATATTCAGGTTTCGAAATGTTCATCTGAGCCTGCATTAGCTGAAGCTTGATCAGGGTTTTTCTTTAGTATAGATTTATTTCAGTATACATAGTGTCTGTATTACAAATCAACAAGGTGAAATTAACGAAAAACAGTATTGTCTTTTGCCGAATAGGTGCTGGTTTACGGCTTCTCCATGTATCTTTTTCGACTTTTAGTTCTTCTAGTTCGAATCATAATGGTGGTCGGAAATGTTGGACCTTGCCTGTGTCAGCCACTGCTTGATAGGGGTTCATCTTATTTCTTTGTCCAAGTGTAGATGTGGTTCAATATAATTGTGTTTGTTACAAACCAGTGAACGAAATGAAAAGGAGTACTAGCATAGTGAATGAGAAATGTACACAATTTGTTTTGTTGTTAGCTTTAAGAATCTTTTCCCTTCCCACAAAATGTTAGTGGAGAAGTAGAGATTTCAACAGGATGGCATTATTTTTCTTTCCCTGCTTAATTTGCTTGCTGGCCTCGGAGAAGCTCGATGCTTTTTATCTTCTTTTTGGTTATTGTAATGGTTGGTTATAATGATGGTTTTATCTTTTGTTGCTATGCAGAATCCCTGCTGTTGGGTTCCGTGTTTTGGTTCCTGGGCATCATGTGCCGGTTCACCCTGCCAAGTCTCTTCTAGAAAACGAGGAAAAAAGAGGTCCCGGAAGAGTGGCTCATAGTAACTTGGTGGGACAGTCTTTTGTTAAGAGTAGGAGATGCATGGCATCAAGGACAAAGATGAAGAATATCATGTTTCTGGAATTCCAATTCCATTTTAGGTTAGGGGATGATGAAGAGGTTTCATTATCATACAAAATGACTAGTGGTGGTGGTTCATATTTTGTTTCTTGACTCTGTAGGCCGTAGTCTCCTCAGCAGATAAGCACTCATAATTTCTTTGTTTTTGCCTTAGAACACTTATATCATGTTGGTTTGTTTGCAAAATTGAAGCTATAAATTGTTGTAGTTTCTTACTTGTTCATTTTGTCTCCAATGGAATGTTAGGCTGGACCATGAAGTCTCAACCTGTTTATGATTAAGAAGCTAGAATTTTTGTTATCTTAACATATTTGAACACTGTTTTGTGAACATCTCAAAAATCTAATTCTTAATGTAATAGACCAACTTTTATAGAATCTAATTAGCAAAAATAGATGAAATTACTGAAAATCAAGGAAATTATCCATCTCTATTAGTTAAGAAGGAAATTTTCCTACATTTCAAATTGTAACATCAACTAGATGAACAAGGCATAAATAAGCAGCAAAGCTACAACACTGTTCAACAAAAACCAAATGCTAATGCAATGTCATTGGAGAACAGTAAGAAAAACAGATAACAGTATCAGTACTTAAGTTCCTCTTTGGGGTTGGCCTCTTAAGGATGGCTACATGAGCCAACCGAACCACCCCTGAGTTCACGATTGTTTCTCTTTAGATCCTCATTTTCCTTGATAAGAAAATCTACTTTTGACTGGAGAATGTTAATCATAGCTTGAGCACTCATCATTTCAAGCTTCAACGTCTCCCTCTCTGCAGAAATCTTGCGGATTTCATTCTGCAAGTCAGTGATAAGTTTCATGCAGCCTGGAGGCACCATTGAATCTAGGTTAGCAGTTTCATATATTGGTGGAGGAACATGAGGCTTCTTCTTTTTGGGTTCTATAGATTCCATTAAAGAAAATTCCAACAGTGCAGAAACTGCTGTTGTTGTATCTGATGATGGTGATGCTGTGGTTGTCCCTGCTGTTGTTGTAGATGAACAATGATCCTGAGTTGTTCTTGTCGAGTTCTCAGAAATATTTGCATGGTTAGGTCCTGAATCACTCTGGCGTCTTCTCTTGTAATGGATTAGAGGCAAGGGTGCTTCTCTATTAACCAAGCATAGAGGAGGGCCATTATCTAGTCTCTCAATCTTGCCCGGAGGTAATGGAGGACAGTCATATATTCTCTCATTCAGTAACTCCCTCCGAACTTTATCATTAGCTGGAGCTTCCTCATCTGCATTTTGAATCTCCTGCCAGAGTAAAAGAAATTTCAGAAGCAATTCTTCAATCAAGGCTCGAGAATTAGACTGGGCACAAGACAATCAATTAATAAAATCGTATTACTATTATCCAACATATAGATGGAAGGAGCCTCAGGTAGAGACAACAAAATCAATAGTGTCTATCTGCGAAAACTGAACCACTAGCATTTGAACTTTACATTTCATAGCAAATAAAACTTCATCTTAATGCATATAAGACGTAAAGATGATTTTATGTCCATTTGCAAAACTGAAATATGAAGTGTGCTCCTTCCATAAAAATAAACCTATATTCACAAGCAAACAACATTTATCTATTTATTCAAACATAAGGAAAATGACAAAAGAAAAGCTGCTACACGAGACATGAAGAGATGTGGAATAAAATCAGTTTGGTTTAAACAATCCCAATGACATAATTCATTCCCAAGATGCTTCATAGCATCATTCTACTACTCTAAGAAGTTCAGTCCGTCTTATCTACGAGTCCACCACTCTGCCTTCTTTTAGGGACAACACAGGAAACAAGGCAGCAGCATCACGGCACACACATGATTCTTTCTGAAGTGAAAAAACATGCCAAGATTACCGCACATGTCAGTTAAAATTTACCAGCTATTTGGGACCAAACTACTTGAATAGCTTTAGACTATAGCCTGGTTGTAAATTTACTCAACATAATCACAATTCCATTAGCTTGATAATAAAGTAAAAAAGAATAGACATCCTTGACTTAAATAGTTTTGCAGAGTTGGTCTAAGTGGACTCCAATTCCCTAGTAAGTTTGAGAGCTAAATGCTCATGATATCAAATTGGTATAAATTCTAACACCATGAGAGCAAAATCCACCAAGAGTATTTAAGCACAGCCAATCCCAAAAACTAAATACTCTTGAAACACAAGAAAATTGTATTAGCTAGCAAAGGATGCAAAATTTTGACAACTTTATGCTCCATGAGCTTGTCAGTAAAGCTAACAAAACCTATAATTTGAAGATGTTAAGTGATGTTAATCCCACAAGTATTGAATTTTCGTGGTTTATTATTAAAAATGCTTTTACAAAAGTATCGTTGTAGGTGAGACCTTAGCAGGCTATCTAACAATATTATTCAGCACTGTAGAAGAATTTTTCAAGACAAAAGAAGGATAAATGAGACAGTTCTTAGGCATGGAATCTTTTATCTAACGGAATAGTCAAGCATAATATCATCCAATTCAGTGAACACACGGAATGAGTTGGTGAAACTGTTATATTGATAATTTAAAGTTCAACTTGAACATCAAAACAAGAAACTCCAGAGAAGTTAATCACAGTGAAAATTATGAGCACCTGCATTAAAGTTCAATATTATGAAAAAGTAGTAGCCAGAAAAAATAAAGACAAACCTGCTCAAAACCACTTCTTTGAACACCATTGCTTTCAATCAGTGCCTTCTCAGAAGCTACACCATCATCCCCAATATCTATTCCTGGAACTACAGCTGCTGAACCATCATCCCATTCTGCCTCAATGAAAGGGGCATATCGGTTTCCATTGGGTGGTCCAATGTTATTCTTATGAAATACTCTACATAGCACATACCCCTTCAACACCAAGAGGAGAGGAAAAAAAGAATAGAAAGGAAAAGAAACAATTCTTATAAGATTAGTTTCAATAATTGTACAATAGTAAAGCTTGATTAAGAGAAAATTGTGAGACTTCTAAAGGTTTCAAAATACTAACACATCTAAAGAATAGGTTTGAATTCTACCTACCTCAAGCAAGGTGCACATACATTATTTACTGTATCAAATAAAAATCATAATACATGACAACCAGAATCACATTTACTATTCGTTTCCTGAATGTTCTCAGCAACCAGATTGAGATGAAACCAAAGCAGCTGATATACAAACCAATCATCTCATCCTACCTCAGATGTCATATGTTTTCCATACGGAAAAATGTGTTTCAAGTAAGTAGTTCTTCATTAGGCATAAAATACTTAAAGCACTTCATGCTAAAATTCTATATTTTCATGTCATCCAAAATTTTAATATAAACCAACGCATCAAAAGTCGCAACCATAGATAACAGATCACCATCCAGATCAAGATCAAATTAAATGGTCTCAGACCTGCAATGTCCCAATTCTTTCCAATTCTTCTTCAACAAGTCGATACTCGTGCATAACCCAATTGGTTCGCAACCCATCTGGCGCTCTCCCATTATGGAATACTAGCGTCTTTTTCATCCCAATAAGCTGATCATTGTGGCGGACCTCTCGGTCCTTCCCTGTGGCCTTCCAATACCCTTGGTTTGTGGCCCTATTCATTCTTCCTCCATTCCCATACTTCTTGTCCAATAAACTAAAAAAATACCACTCCTGGTCTCTGCTTTTCAATCTTGACTTGTCTAAAAATAAATCACCAAACAGAAACTTCAGTGCCTTAGCTTAAAAGGAACTAAAATCCACCAGCAAAACAGTATAAGAAAGATACTAGAAAAGAGAGGAGAAAAAAAAACAGTAAAAGGAGACAGAAATCCACAAAGACTACATAGCATAGAGGAACAAGAAAACTTAATATCCATGAATCCCATTTCTTAGAAGATGGTGAAGCGAGAGCAAAAGATACTGCATGTAACTACTATACATAATCTTTCAAAAGATACTGCAAGAAAATTCACTATTGTTATAGATTCTTAAATTTTGAAACAGATAATCTTTCAAAATCTTTCTTTTTAAATCAATTTTGAACGATACTGGAATTACCCAATGGATATATATGTTCAAACATGCAAATAAGACCCAATCATTTCACTATATTCTCAAATTTTCAACTAAGAAATCCAAAAAACCGAAACCCTTTTAAAACCCAGCTTTACCAAAAATAAAACTTCAAAAAAAAACTCTAAAATTCCAGAAAATTTCCACAACCTATTTAAACAAACAAACAAACAAAATAATAAATAAACCCAAAAAAAAAAAAAACCTGAAAGGTCCCAAGGCTCGTGCTTGTAAATATCAACTTCTGCAATAGCGTTAAATCTGACAGGCTTGTTTGAAACTTTTCTTTTCAAGTAATAGCTAACCAACTCTTCATCTGTTGGGTGGAATCGAAACCCAGGTGCTAAGGCCGTCGCTGAACCTCCCGTCTCCGCCGCCGCAGATGGTGCTGTCACTATAGCTAAAGAGTTTTCACCACGCATGCCGATAATTTTTGGGGGGAAATGCAAAACAGAGGATTTCCGTGGGAGGAATGGAAGAGTTGATGGATAAATTAATCGAAAAAGAAGAAAAAAAAAGTTTTAATTGATGGTGAAGGAAGAAGGTACCTTCGATGGCAAGAAATTTCAAAACAACATTTTGGGGTTTAGTAGAGCCGAGTAAAATGATAAATTTGTTATTATTTATTATTATTATTTACTGCTCTATTTGTTATTTATCGTTTTGAGATAAAACACTGAAACAGACTTTAAAAAGGTAAAATTTTCTCTTCTTCCCTCTAATTTTTTAAATTTGAAAATTTAAGTTAAATTTTATTATTTTCGAAATTTTATATCGCAAATATATTATCAAATGTGTAATATTATATATTATCAAACGGATACTATTTAATTAGGATTAAAATTTTAAATTTTAAAAAATATAATGACTAAATCTAAAATTTATGCATAATATGAGACTAATAGTAGAATTTAAAAAAACACAGAGATTAAAATTGAAAGTTAACTTTTTAAGTAACTTACGCATAATTTAGGGTTAATAGCAAAATTATGTTTTTTTAATTTTCAAATTAATTGAATTGAATTATTAGATTTTTTTTGTCAATTTAATTTAAATAAATAATTTAACTTTTTGAGTTTAATTTGAATTGAATTTAACCATTTGAAAATTTTAAATTATAATTTTGTGTCCCACTCAAAAAATTATAATAAAAAAAAGTCATAATAATTCTTTAAAATTCAAATTATTTTTTCAAAATTTTATAAAATTATAAAAATAAAAATTCTAAATATATTAAGTTATAAAAATTTTCAAAAATGGTAAATATAATGTTTTAAATGAGTAAATTAACAAATCAAGTTTATTATACTAATATATTATATTGCTTTGAACTGATTTTAAATTATATATGATCTCAAATTTATGTATTCTAACTTGAAATCGGTTGTATTATCAATAACAGTTCAATGTTATTTGCTGATTCTTTTTAATTTAACTCAAAAAAATTTATTCAATTTGATTCGAATTTCATTTTACCTAACTCAATTCAAAAAAAATTCAAATCAAGTTAGAATAATAAAATAGAAATTTTCAACTTAATTAACTCGAAATATATTTACTTGATATCTATTTGAGTGGATCAAATATAACAATATAAAAACAAAATAAAATATATATGGTGTAAAAAATATAAGGCTAAACTATCAAAAAAGTCACTTTGTTTGGCCCAAATTACATTTTAGTCACTTATGTTAGAAATGTTACTTTTTAATCACTTACGTTATCGTATTGTAACATTTTAGTCATTGAGCCATTAATTGTTGTTGTGGTGGTGGTGGTAGTAGTAGTGGTAGTGGTAGTAGTAATGGTAGTGGTGGTGGTGGTGGTGGTGGTAGTAGTAATGGTAGTGGTGGTGGTGGTGGTTGTAACACCCCAAACCCGACCTAGACGTTATGGTCGAATCTAGAAGGTTACACCAATACGTAGAAATTACTTTCCAAAATGTGTCTCATTACAAAATCGAAAATCAAAGTTCATAAAACTCGTCTCAATTTTTCGATAGGAAAATTTGTAATTTCTTAAAGCGTTAATGTAAGCTTATTAATTGCTAACTTTTAAAAAAACCTAGCTTACGTGATTCATAAAATAAAAACGTTTAATTTAGTCGATTGAGCATACTCCAAAACTTACGTGATTAACTCTCGTAAAATTAAATTCAAAATTTTTGTAGCGGAAAAAAGAAAACTTGACTTGTTTAATTTTGAAAGTCCAGCATCGATTGTTGATTAACATAAAACTTGCATAAAAAACCTTTAACTAAGTAACAAAAACCTAAATCCAAAAATTAAATCCAAGAGCTTAAACCAAAAGAAAAAAGTTCAGAAAATTAATTTATTAACTGAAACAAACCATTTTATGAGAGAATCAATTCGAGTTTTCAGATGTCGCCTAATCCTAATATTGACTTTTACCTGATGGGAAAACAAATAAAGAGTGAACTCACGAGCTCAATGTGTAACACATCCCAAGCAACAATTAAGATACAAATAAATTAACAGATACGTTTTCAGATATAGATTCAAACGTATTCACATATACAGAATCAGATGTATTTTCATAATACAAACGCATATTCAGATTCAGATACAAATGCATATGCAAATACAAATATAGAAACAGATCTTACCCCCATCCACTATACACCATCTTTGTCCAACCAATCACACCAAATAGGACTGCAAGAATCCATCCATCCAATCATACCGGTACGTGGTGGTATGCCACTCAAAAAATTTGCAGCTATGCTGCCAGAATACACATATTGTGTAATGATCCGTTTTAGTATTAATTAAAATAAAGGTTTAGGATCAAAATTAATAGTAACTAAGAGAGTGCTTCATTTAAAAATTTAATTGTTATGACGGAAACGTGAATTAATTAAAAAGGATGTAATTAAGAAAATGTAAAAGTGAGTGGTTATAGTTTAAAAGGACATAAAAAGAAAGAGTTATGTAAATAAATATATCATGATTGAGATAGTGGATTTTGATGGGCAAGTATTATGGTAATTATAATAATTTAAAAGGGGCATTATAGTAATTAAATAAATCAAGTATAATTAGAATTAAGTAAAAGGAAAAAGGCCACTAAAACATGAGACATTTTTAATTCTTTACTTTCTTCTTTTCTTGCCGAAAATTAGAGGAAAATAAAAGCCATTGTTGAAAGCTTGAGTTTGGTCTTCGTAGGTGCATGCATGTAAGTGAAACTTGATCTATTTCTCATGATTTTGATATATTTGTGATCCTTTTGACTCAAACTAATTAAATCGGGTGTTAATTTCTAAAATTATCAAGTGTTTTGGGAAATGCCATTGTTGAAATTGTAGGTTCTTTGTGGTATTTGTTGGTATATTTCCTTGCATGTCTATTATGTAGAAAGATTTAGCATGAGGGACTCATGGATTATGTACATGATGATTTAATTTAGTATTAAATGTGAGTAGGATGATATTGTATGAAAATATGGGTGTACATGGACTGTTTAGGAATATTTTGGGTAGTAGATATAAGTTCAATTATATCTAAATCATTTTGGATGGCAAGTTAAATGGTGTTAATGGTTGAGGATGAAAATGAATAAATTTTAGAGGCATGTTATTTAAATTATAGAATGTCAATAGTTGAAGGACTGATTAGAAATTAAATATATGTATATAATTGCGTTTGATGGCTGGAAATGTTTTCTGCCATGAAATTAGATTTAATGATGTTGATTATTAAATTAAGAGTTTATAGATTGTTAATTAAATTAAATTGTTGAATATAGAGCAAGAAACTAGTAGAATGAATATTAAACGCGGGAAGGAGAAGATTGCGGAATAGTCAACTTCAATTTAAGCGACTATCGTAATTCGGTAAGTTCGTATCCCCGAACTTATCATTTCTATCCATTTATTAATTTAAGTTCAATTATATTTAATTGTTACTAAAATTCTTGATATATGTATATAAATGGTCTCATTTATATGATTAAATGATGATATATTGCAAATTGAGGAAATGGTAGAAATGAATTATTAATTGTTGTTAGTTTAACTGACAAGTGCTGAGCACACATATGTAGGTTTATCCGACTAGCGCTGGGCGCAAAACTGTTGGTTAAACTAACTAGAGTTGGGCTCACTTATTGCGGTTTATCCATTAGGCACTGACAGATTTTGTTGGTTAAATCAACTAAAGCTGGGCTCACTTATTGCGGTTTATCTGCTAGGCACAAGATGCCAGGAATTGACGAATTTTTTGGTTAATCCAACTAGAGCTGGGCTCACTTTAATACTATCCGTATATCCGACTAGCATTGGGCGTAAACACTTTTGCGGTTATCCGCTAGGCACCGGGTGTCATAAATTAACGAAAATGTATAACAAGATTCAATGAACCCTTTTGGTAAGAATGAATGGATTATTGAGGAAGGATGTTGAATGAGTACTAATGAGTAAAAAGTACCTATAAATGCATACATAAATACAAGGATAGCTAATTTGAAAAGAAGTGTTATGGTTTGAAATGCATTATGGATATTGTTGAATTAATTCATTTGCTTTGGTATTTTGACTTATGATTATTATAGAAGTGGGAACTTTCCTAATGTAAAGTATCTTCTCATGATTTCAGGTTAAGTATCTAGTAGATTTGGACTCAGCATCTTGCAAGAAATCCCGTACTCAAATTCGGTGAAGTCCTTTTTTGATATTTCGGCATGTACCTAGGACGAATTAAAAGCTAGAAATCTTTAGGTGATGAATAGTTGTGAATATTACTTTTATGGTAGTTGGTTTGAATTTTGTGAATGATATGATAATCTAGTTAATCTTTATGCAATGTAAATATTTAAAGTATATTGAAATGATATGAAATATGTATGTTCTTGTATGGTAAATCTTTTGTGAGTGATTGAGTTGTGAGTTGGTTGATTGGTATGTTTAAATTGTTTGTATCAAAGAAGAATTGAAATAGGTAGGATGTCTATGTGGTTAGTTATGTTGGAATGATGCACAAAATGTTGTATTCCTTATCTTTATGTTAGGATAAGTTGAGTTTGTTGGCATATAATAGGTAGTTTAGGTAGTTTATCCATTTAAGTGATGCAATAGAAATGTACTTTGAATTAAGGCTTTTTGGTTAAGTATAAATTATGTGAGTTGAACTTGTTTTAATGCTTGGAATGTTTAGGAACCTTAAGGAAATTTGCTTCATTGTTAGTGTGTCTTGTGGAACAATTTAGATTAAGAAAATACCTTGTTTAGTAAGCAATTTAGGTACACATGGTCTGTGACACGGGCTATCACACGGCCGTGTGCCATGTAAAGGTGCAGTGCAAGTCACACGGGCAGACGCACAGGCTGGGACACAATCGTGTGGTCTTATTTTGTATAGAAACATGGTCTGACACACGATCTTGCACATAGGCATGTGGTACAAGTCAGTGTAAACACACGGCCTGTCACACGGTTTGTGACATGACTGTGTGGCTGTTTTTGGAGTATGAACATGACCTGATACAAGGCCAAGAGCATAGGCATGTGTATGAGGATACACGGGCATGTGTTTGGGACACACAGTTGTGTGCACCTGTTTTGAGAAAGATTTCATGTTTCTTCTACAAGTTTTAAAGTTGTTTGAAATTGATCCTTGATTGATTTTAATGCTTGCATATGAAATGTATGATTTAAATTGTGTTAACATACTTATTTATTAGTATGATTTATATGTGTTTGTGAATGGCTTAAAGGGAATTCAAAAATTTTTAGAAGTTAATTAACAATCATAAAATATCTCGTAATACTCTGATACCTTAAATCGACGATGGTTATGGGTTAAGGGTGTTACATATTGTGGTAATGCCGCCAGATTTACAGTAAACCTGCCAGATCACACTTCTTCCATCAAATTTCATATCCCACCCAATGAACATGCCAACAAAATCCATACTTAAACGCACACAGACGAATCATGCTTAAACAGACAATAACATGCTAACATAATTTCTCAGATTGCATATTATATGTAGAACTTTTCACATACATGCTGTCAAAAAACACACATACAAATACAAATACAGTTAATATCACATAATATATACAGAGTTTAGTAATTCGTGTCACTAACACAAAGACGCTTAATTTTTATGGATTTCGTGGTCTTAAGTGCTTATAGAGCAATTACTAATCTAATTTTAAAATCTCATATTTGACCCAAACTAGGCCCAACAATCTACCAAAAATGGGCCCACACGGCTCAAATAACCCAATTTTTGCGGCCTCCACGGCCGAGTGGGTCATGCGATCTGTCACACGGTCATGTGACATCGACGGCAAACTTTTTTACATCACGTCATTCGCAATTTTTCGAATTCTCCGTTACACACCTGGTTAGTTTTTTATACGCGTCGCTACGACACACTTACAAACTCCTCCGCATAAGCAATAGCTAGCAACAATCAATTCCCCGAAAGAATATTCATCTCAAGACTTCCACTTGATTTGGCTATTCCATCAATTGCAGCAGGCCTACGAGACTTAAGTGTTTCTCCTTATTTTATTGGAAAACTTTACGAGTCAAATAGAAGTTAATAAATTTGCTACAAAGTCTTCTACACTTCTTTTGAGTGTTTTCACGAACACTAGATAAAATGAGGCTATCCTTAAGAACCCATTTCACATCCAACTTTCCCACTCTAATTGTTAATACAATTTCATATATTTCATCAAAGTAAAAATATTCATATCACATGTATTGCATAGGTTACGAACTAATTATCATATAATTGACACATAAATGACAATTACTTTAGAATTTTTAATGAATGTAATATATTATATTATGTTATAATAATAATAATAATAATAATAATAATAATAATAATAAAATTATAAATAACTTTTTATCACAAACAAAGAAAAATGTTAATAAAAAATAGGTTTCAAGGCAAAGATCCATTGTTTCCTTCCCAATTGTGTAGTGGCCTCTGGCAAAGTTATTCGCAACATCTTTTTTTCCCTTAACAAGATGTTCAAGTTGAATAATTGACGATAAGCCTTGATTCTAACTTCATCAATTACAGTGGATTCAAGATAATAAAAAAAACAGAACGAAGGACATGATTTCCAGCGCTGGTTTCACAAAAAAAAAGTGTTGAAAGTATCGACAACACCTGCGACTGAATGCCATGTTCAAGACAGTAAAGTTCTCAACAGGCGTTACCAATGTAAACTGAAAATCACTCTCTCATTTTCCATGTACGTTTTACGATCCATGTTCAGGGTGCATGGTTGCCCCTCCCAATAATGTCATCTCCAAGGTTCGAACCTGGGTCCTTCCTTTAGGAATGCAATGTGCCTTACCATTGCACCCAACCACTTGTTGCTCCATCTTGGGTTATATGTATTAGCATAAGGATAAAATCGCCATTGGGATGGTCCAGGAAAGTTCCCAAAAGAGTCCAAATGGGCCATAGTATTGTCATACAAACTAGGGCATGCATTAGTTGTATGTTCGGGTACTACACAAATTACACATAATTGGGTCGATCCTATTTTTACTGCAAAAAGAGAGTTCACAATATTAGTAAGTCTATTAACTTTATCTTCTAAAGTTTAATTACTTAGCTGGTGAACCCTTTTAGTGGGTTCAGGATGGGCGCGAAATTATTGAGTATTTGTAGCCATCTTGGATATCAAGTCTCTTGCCTGTTGAGCCATAGATTGTTGTGTCGGATTCTGGTTTACGTTAACCCTAGCGTTAGGCACTTCTTCTAGTGGATCAACTTCTACTCTTTCGTTCTCTAGTGTTTGAGTAGGGTTTTTGTTAACCCTAGACTCAACTTCGTCGCTTGCTTCTATTTTTTACGATGGATTATTCTTAGTTCCTACCACATCTAATTGCCTTTTTCGTAGCTTCGTTTCCTTGCGATTAGCTCTCGCAGTCTTTTCAATTTCTAGACCAAACGCAAGATTTCCTAGAGCAAATCTGGTCATAAGAGAAAGAAACAAGATTAGGGACTCACAACGGTGCCAAAATTTGGTGAGTCATTAGAAGCACCAAATATAATCTATCCCTAAAAATAACGAAAAGAATAGTATAAGGGAAGTAAGATCAAATCCTCAAAGACTGGATTGCTACTGCTTCTTTTCCTCGAAATCTAAGCACAATCGTGCCCAAGAAAAACGTCTGACCTGGAAAAATAAATAAATAATAGAATAAAGAATATGGATGAGTTGAGATTAAATAAATTAAAATTGCAATTGTGAAAAGAAACAGAGTTGAGAAAATAGGGTTTTCGATTTGTGGGAATCCAGCCTCTGGTTATCTCGATCCTCTCTTCGTTCAATCATAGACTTTTAAGTAGTTCTTCTCATGACCCAAAAGCTAATTATAGTGGAAGAGGACGTCTACGACCACTAGCTCCACTTTAGATTATATCCTTACGATCTAGAGGAACTTGACTCTAGCCAACCGTCACTCTTGTGGGATCGTCTTACACTAAATCATCATTTCTCAATAGCGAATGCCACGCCATTTCATCTTTTAGGCTCGATAACCTCTGACGCAGTAACTCAGCGAACCACTATGCACTAAATGCAAAAACCCAAAATCCGTAACCATCACCTGTTAAGGATCTCAGGGGTTTACAGAACTTTACGATTTTTTTAAATCAATCACAAATCCATACAATTACATATAACAACTCATAATACTAACTTTATTTAATCTTACTCGTTCATTTACAACATTTCAACCAAATTAGGGATCAAATTGAATCATTTAAGAACTTTAGAATCATAATAAAAAATTTTCCTTATAGGGATAATATGGTCGTGTGTCTCAAACACTCACCCGTGTGCCTGTTATACATTCCCATGCCTCTAACCATGTGCAAGCTTGGAATTCACTCACACTCCTGTAACATCCATTTTCCTGGTCCGGTTGCCGGATCTAGTTACACGATTATTACAATTAAGAAAAACACTTTACCTCATATTATAATCTCTTACCATGACTTAACGACGTCACATAAACATTTATGCAAGTAATTTTCGAGCTTTAAAATTTCTCCTATTCAATTCAAGTTAAAACTATCATTTTATAAAATATGGAGGACTTTTACCAGTACCTATTGAACAAATATCGGTAGAAGTCAAGTTAGTAAATTTTGGAAAATAACTGCAGTTTACTACCTATAGAAGTTAACGAACTACTGATACAACTATGAGCTACTGATATTTTGAAATACTTATACCGATACAATACAAGTTAGTAACCAAAGTATACTATGCCCTGTTGATCGGTGTTTTTATGACACAATGATTGTGCAAGCGTACACATGTCGATGCAAGTATAGTTGATAGACAAATCTAACGGATATCGATCCCTCGAGGAATGGATTCTTGATGTCTAAATGTCGGAGCAATCAATATTGAAATTAAGTATAATGAAAGTACTGATGTCAGTGCAATATGTCAGATCTGCACACTAAAATTAGATATCATTGTCAACACAATCAGAGTCAAATGTCAGCTGTTAAATGTTAATGTACTGAAAGTAAATAAAATGTGTTGAGTGTTGAGTACTGAATATTTAGATCGCATAAAATGTAAAAGTGATCAAGTGTAAAGGGTAGAAATGGTTCACTGATTCTTCTAAGTTGCAACGCTGGATGCATCGACAAGGTAGAGTATAGATGAATTGTCGCTGCAATGAAGTCCCTTTGAGTTCTTACCAACAACAGCTCCCTACTTAATCCCGACTTAAATACCCAAAATCACTCCACCTCTTGGTGTGAGCAATGATGTGTATCCAGTAACAAGTAACTGGTTCTTATCCCAGTCCCGAACAGCTCTCACCTAACCCACTTGTTAACCTAACTTGTCACCGCATCTCTCGATGTCGATGCACTGCAATTTCACTCTCGTGCTTAAAGCGATTAAATCCAAGAATAAACAGATAAGCAGTGTAAAATAAGAATCAAAATTATATAACATTAAAAGACACTCTCGTATTCATTTAATATCATCAAAATCCATCATCGTTTAAGAAGAATTAAAGAGTACAACGAAGCTTACTATCTCTAGACTACTAGGCCTACTCCCTAATTATTCTTCTTGCCTTGTATCAAACACCTTCTCGTCAAAAGTGACTGTAGACTTGTTTCATCAGCTTCTTAATTCCCAGCTTAAATCTCCAAAATCACACAGAATTTGTAGAATTTAATCCCTTCGCTCTTGATGATTTCTTCATTCTTTGTTCGTCTATTTATAACCTCCAAAATGTTGCAAATTTTAGCCTTCATTCCCAGATCCAGATCTAGATTTTTGCAGTTGTCAAAATTAGTTAGAGTACAGTTGTGCACTCACGCAGTTCTAGTATGTTCTTTAGAGATCTACAAATTGTCACTGTATCACTGGGCGCATTCTGAAATTATAATTTCAGCGACATCTGTGAAATTCCTGCGTTGGTGCTTTCAGCTGTGGATTCAGCTTGATTCTACTCATTCAAGGTTTAGTTGCAATGCGATGACATCTCTTGGTCGTAATTACCAGCTGATCTTGTGGCTGCATTCGTCCAGTATTAAGCTTCTAGACTTAGTTCCTGCACTGACAATACTAAGACGCAATATATCGACTTCTTGCGTCGACATTAGTACAAAAATGGATAAAAATAACAAGAATTTAAAATAACTAACAATGAGTTGGAAAATATGAAAATTAAATATAAAAATGCTAATGATGCATGCTAAATGAAATACAAAAGAGACAATTAAGACACTAAATTAGGGAGAAAATCTATGTCAATTGTAATATCATCACACCTCAAACTTGAGTTTTTACTTGTCCCCAAGTAAACAAAAATTAACAAAGTAACAATTAGAAATGTCACCGCAATCATTATTCATACAACTTTAATTCTCTATATTCCTAATGTGTAAATTGCATTCATATAATAGAATGGTGCGCTGACAATTTATAGCTATGAATAACTTAAAACTGCAATTTAATCAATGTTAGTATCCTGCATTGAATCTTAACCTTTCTTGAACCATTTCAGTAATTTATTCTTTTTATTTTTTTTCTTCTTTTTCTCATTTTTTTTGTTTTTCAAGTGATTGAAAGATATCATTGCATTACTCTACCTTTTTTCCTGGGTAGAAACGATGGGGTGCAACAAACCCCAGGAGGCATGTAATTGCGCCGACACACACTCTTGCAATTACAACCTTTGGCTAAATGAATTTTATTTTCTAAGTCTGCAACGGAGTGTTCTCCCTTAAAAGTTACAATGCACTCATAATGGAGTGTCTTTTATTAATAAAATGTCGCTGCATTTGTCAGTTAGTTCAAGATTTAATACCAATACTATTCATCCATTACTGAAACAATTTCAATTATTCATTCAAAAATAGCAAACTCATCATTCATTCATATTCGTCCAATTTCCACATCAGCATTCAAACAATTCCAAAATTACACATCAAAATAAAATTGTGGGCACATTTCTGTTGAAATTTTGTAAATTTTCATTAACTAAAGAAATAAAATAAAAGTCAAACATGAAGGTGTACTTGCATTTCCAATTTACATTAGCTTCCCCCTAAACTTAATGTCTGCATTGTCCCCAATGCACTGACAATAGTTATACATATATAATAGAAATGCAACTACAATTTACTAAACTAAAATGAACGCAACAAAAATTAAAATGCAAGCACAATAAAAATGTATGAAAACTAACTAACTAAAAGAGATGTACCAAATTATTCAGCAGCAGTCGATGCAGAGGCTGCTTTGGTTTTCTTTTTCTTTTTCGGGCATTCTCCCTCATCATGGTGTTTCTTCTTTTTCTTGTCCTTGCGCTCTTCCATTTCTTATCCTTTGAACCAACCGACTCGGTGAATTGCTCCACCTCAGCGGGTTGGGCGATGGCCTCATCAATTGTCACTTTTGATTGGTGGATCTCGGCGAGTGGTGCTATGTAGGGCACAATAGCCAGAGGATTCAGTTCCTCTATCTCGTCAGTGACAACCTCAGCCTGGCTCATAATCGGTAGAGCCTTTTCTGAGCTGGATGTTCCCATAATATCCTTAACGATCATTGTGTGGTCATCAGTTTCCTTCTCCACTTGCACCTTGACAGGTTCTTCTTCTTCATTCTCTTCTTCTTTCTTTTCCTCGTCTTGATCCTTCTCCTGATTACCTTCCTGATTTGCCTCTTCTTCTACACTTGACTTATTTTCAACTGGACCAGTGTCAGCGTAATCGACTGTATCGACATCTTCTGTCAGAACAGCTACCCTCTCTACCATATTTACGCCCAGACTATTTGAGAATTCATCTTCGAATAAGTGGGCGATGTTATGATAAAAATCGTCATTAGCTTGTGACTTCCCTTCATCCTTCTCATCGTAAGAAATATTGATTTGGGTCGGTGCAGGGGTAGGCCTACCATCAAGGGTAGGTTGCTCGGAAGATGAATACTTCATCGGGCGATAGATGGATGAGAAAGTTAAGAAATTTGACAATGGGGTCTGACTGATCTGGATCAATGTAGTGACAAGGGATTCATTCCACGCCTTGGTGTATGCATAAAACTTGTGGAGTCGAAAATTTATGTCGTCCATAATGTTGTCGGTGTGAATATAACGTATGTCGAGGCGGTCTAAATGAACTTCCATCAGTGCCAGCTTCTTTGCTATTTGGGTTTCTGTCGGCGCATCAATTTTGTCAGCCTTCTTCTTACCCTTTCTTTTGTCCCTCTTCTTAGAGATCTCTTTAGCCACTAGGGTGTCTTAGCCCCGTTTCATCCTCTCAACAAAAAAATCATTGATTGGTCCTTTGTTGTCCAGGACCTCCTCATCATCTATGGGCACAATGCCCTTATGTTGACAGAGTAGCATAATAAGAAAGGGAAAAGGAAGGATAGTAGTTTGCTTTCCTGTAGCTTCTACGATCTGGGCATATATAAGCTCCCCAATGTCGATGTGTTAGTGGTGCATAATGGACTGCAGCATACACATGCGATCCAATATAGCCACAGTGCTATGGGTAGAAGGCATAACATGACTATTGATGAAAAGAAACCATACCTTGCAAAAGATTGTCAGGTACCGCCTATGCATTGTATAATTATGAAACCCATTGCTCATCCATGTAGCGCCATCGATGCAGAGGTCGTTCATCATTTGGGCCAAACAATCATCATCCAAATGGTGCATAAAGGGTGTATGGTCGTCTACTCATTCTAGAATTCTCAATAGTACGTTGATCTGCGCAACACTTCATGGAACTAACCCTTCTCGTACAAAGATAAACACCTGCTCCTGATCCACCAAATTCGCATAAAACTCCCTCACCATTGTGGGAGAGTAGCAAGAAGGATGGTCGCAGAAATATTCCCATGCGAGGCGGTTAATGGTTCGGTGAATTTGTTTCCCAAGGTCTGATGTAAAGACAGTTGAAGATCCTGTTCGAAGTGGATATTACGTTTTAGCATAACATTATGGTATCGATCTTTGGTCGCAGTTGTTAAAAATAAAACAGGGCCTGAGGTTGAAGGCGGTGGTGTCGTGGACGGAGCCAAAATAGGAGTAGTCAAAGTGTTCTTGGAGGGTCTAGGAGTGTTTTTAGAAGCACAAGTTTTAGCCATGGTGAGATGAAAAGAATGTAAATAAGATTTGCAGAAGAATATTGCTTCGAAATAAGAAAAGGGAATATGAAGACAATGAAGGATATGAGTAGCAATAGCAATGACGGATGTGAAGAGAAAGATAAATGTAGTGGGAGGCTTTATAACCTAGGTGTAATGAGTGAAAAACCACGAGGAAACATTGTGTCTGCAGCCATTAATTGTCAGGCTACAGATCGTACCGATTTGTTTTGATCCAACGGCTGGGAGAGAAAGAAATTAATCGACGTGATTCTTGCTGAAAAAGTAATGCTGACTCATCGCAGAATGTGTCGACAATATGTGTTTCAATGCTTCGAAAAAAATATGATTTTTATTTCTGTAAGGAATTTAAAACAACACAAAGAAAAGTGAAACAATTAAAGGTAAATAAAGAAATGCATCAACATTATTTAAATGTCACCAGGTTGACGACTTCGTCTGGTTCTCAAACATCTAGGCTCGCATAATGTTTAAGACGTTGACCATTTACTATAAATTGTTATCCATCCTTTAAGTTTTCTATTGTCACCGCACCGCTCTAGAATGCTTCTACAACTTTAAATAGGCCTGACCATCTCAATCTCAATTTTCCTAGATGCAATTTTAAACGTGAGTTAAATAAAAGTACCAACTGACCAGGATGAAATTGTCGACGCAAGATGATGTTGTCATGCCATCTCTTTGTCTTTTCTTGTATATCACCACATTCTCAGAAGCATGACATCGGATTTCTTCTAATTTCGTGATGTCTAACAGTCTTTTCTTTCCAGCAGCATCATAGTCTAAATTCACCTGCTTAATTGCCCACATGGCCTTATGTTCAAGTTCGATAGGCAAGTGAAAAGACTTTCTAAATACTAGTTGGTATGGTGACATCTCCAACGAGGTTTTGTAAGCGGTGTGAAGCGCCCACAATGCGTCATGTAGTCGCGCAGACCAATCCTTCCTAGATGGATTAACCACCTTCTCAAGTATGTTTTTAATTTGAAGATTGGATACTTCGACTTGACCATTAGTTTGTGGGTGATATGTGGTGGCCATAGGATACTTCACACCATATCGCTTTAATGTTCCCACTTGGTTATTATAGAAATGAGTGCCTTGATTGCTTATCAATGCTCTCGGTGTTCCAAACCTTGTGAGGATGTATGTGTGAAAGAACTTTAACACTATCTGAGCGTCGTCTTTTGGTACCGTAATGGCTTCAATCCACTTTGAGACTTAATCAACAGCCACTAAGATATACACATTTCCAAAAGAGTTTGGAAATGGCCCTATAAAACCTACACCCCAGACATTGAAGAGCTTTACTTTCATGATGGGTTGTTGGAGCATCTAGTTTCATCGAGATATGGATCTAGTGCGTTGACAATAATCACATTATTGTGCGAAATTATGGGAGACTCGAAACATATTGGGCCAATAAAATCCTGATTGTAGGACCTTTGCAGCAGTCTTTGTTCCACCAAAATGACCTCCATAAAGGGCATCATAGCAGTGTTGCAAGATTGACATCATTTCTTTTGCAGGTACACAGCGACGGATGATATTGTCAGCGCATACCTTAAATAGGTATGCCTCGTTCCAATGGTATTTGACAGCATCACGTATGAACCTGATCTTCCTGTGACCAGTTGCACTCATAGGTAGCTTTCCACCCACAAGGTAATTAACAACATCAGCATACCATTGTGATGCATCGACAAAGAATAATTATTCTTCATAAAATGCCTCGACAATCTGGTTTGTTCGCTCGTTCTCACTCCCAGTTTCCAGCTGAGACAAATGGTCAGCTACTTGATTCTAAATCCTTCCTATATCTGATTTCAATATCAAATTCTTGGAGGAGTAGGATCCATCTAATGAGTCTAGGTTTGACATCTTTTTTGTTGAAAAGAAATCTCATTGCTGAGTGGTCCGTGTAAACTGTAGTCTTTATGCCGACAAGATAGGAACGGAACTTGTCAAATGCAAAGACTACTACTAGCAACTTCTTCTTCGTAATAGTATAATTAACCTGCGCTTCAATTAGAGTTTTACTAGCATAGTAAATAGAATGAAATATCTTTTCTTTTCATTGGCCTAGGACAGCTCCTACAGCAAAGTCACTGGCGTCGTACATTAGTTCGAATGGTTGCGTCCAATCTGGTGCGACAACAATTGGAGCTTGTGCCAGCTGCTTCTTTATTGTTGTGAATGCATCTAGACATGCATCGTTGAACACAAAATTTTTATTCTGCTCTAATAGTGAGAATAAGGGTTTAGCTATCTTGGAAAACTCTTTGATGAATCTTCTATAAAAGCTAGCGTGTCCAAGAAACTTCTTATTGCTTTGACAGTGATGGGTGTGGGTAATTTTTTGATTATTTCTACTTTAGCTTTATCAACCTCAATGCCCTGACAAGATATGCGATGACCAAGGACAATGCCTTCAGTAGCCATGAAGTGGCATTTCTCCCAATTCAGAATGAGATTTGTGTCCTTGCATCTTTTCAAAACTTTTGTCAAATTGTTAGTGCATTGGTCAAAACTCTGTTCATAAATCGAGAAATCATCCATGAATACCTCGAGTGAGTCCTCAATCATATCTGAGAAGATCACCATCGTGCACCTCTCGAATATTACTGGCGCATTACACAACCCAAATGGCATCCGTCGGAAAGCAAATGTTCCAAAAAGACATGTGAACGTTGTCTTTACTTGATCTTCCGGTGCAACGGCTATTTGGTTGTATCCAGAGTAGCCATCCAAGAAGCAATAATAAGATTTACTAGCTAGCCTATCTAACATCTGATCGATGAAAGGTAATGGAAAATGGTCTTTCTTTGTGGCCACTTTCAGTCATCGGTAATCTATACTCGCCATCTAGTTGCGATGCGAGTAGGGATTAACTTCTTCTTGTCATTGGTCACGACTGTGAAACCACTCTTTTTAGGCACACATTGAACGGGACTTACCCAATTGCTATCAGAAATTGGGTATATAATCCCCCCATCTAACCATTTAATGATTTCCTTCTTTACCACTTCTTTCATTTTCTCATTGAGTCGTCTTTGTTGCTCAATGGATTGCTTCCCTTCATCTTCTAGCCGTATCTTATGCATGCAAAAAGAGGGACTGATGCCTCTGATATTTGCGATGCTATAAGCTATTGCTCTTTTGTGTTCTTTTAGAATTACGATAAGCTTATCTTCTTGCATTGCATCAAGGGATGCGTTGACAATGACAAGCAGCGTCTCGTTGTCACTAAGGAAGACATATTTCAAATGTGTTGGCAATGGTTTTAACTCTAAGATAGGAGCTTGTCCGGTAGATGGCTTAAACACTGAGATTATACTGTTAGACAAATCCAAAGACTCTATTTGCCAATTTCAACGCAGCTCACAATTGTTAACCTCCTCTTTGTCGACACAGTCATCTAGAATGTCATTGGTAGATGTTGTCACATCATCATTAGACAATGCTGAACTTCTTGTATTAAATTCTTCCAAAATAATATCGTTTAACACGTCAATATGGTGACATTGTTCATTGGATCCGAACGGTGATGCTTTAAACACACTGAAGGTTTCCTGGTCATCATTATAATGCATAACAAGTTCTCCTTTGAACACGTCGATAAGTGTTCGACCCGTTACTAGAAATGACCTGCTAATAATTATGGGTACCTCCTTGTCTACTTCGCAGTCTAGGATGATAAAATCAGTAGAGAACACCAACTTATCAACTTGAACAAGAACATCTTTGATTTGTCCTTCTGGTTATGCTAAAGATCTATCTGTCAGTTGCAATGTCACCGCAATAGGCTTTATCGAACCTATTCCTAATTTCTTAAAAGTGGACAAAGCCATCAGGTTAATACTTGCTCTTAAATCACATAAAGCCTTACCTAAATAATGATTCCCGATGGAGCATGGGATAGTGAAGCTGTTAGGATCCTTTATCTTGGTTGGCAACTTGTTTGTAAGCACAGCGCTGCACCCCTCTGTGAGTGCAATCGTCTCGATGTCGGACAATTTCTTTTTCTTTTGTAACAGCTCCTTCATGTATTTCCTATAACTAGGTATCTGCACAAGAGCATCTATTAGAGGTATATTAATGTGCAATTGTTTCAAAGTAGAAACAAACATTTGATATTCTTTATCGTGGATTTTCTCTTTGAATTGTTGCGGAAACGACAGAGGTATAGTCGCAGTGGGTTGTTGTGGATAACTCGGTAATATCGATACTGGTTGTTGCGTCGACAACTGTGTTGGGCAAACTGTAGGCATGGATGGCCCTACAGTTGGTTCCTCAGCATTAATTTCTACTTAACGTCCTTCAGCTGCATCCTCCTCTTGTTATTATGGTTCAAATGCGTCGACATGGTCTTTATCAGAACCGCTTGCTCTCACTGTCTATTTTTCACTCCTTAGCATGATTGCTTTGTAATGCTCTTTCCCCCTTTGTGTTGGATTCTCAGTATCACTAGGTAGAGATGCTGGGGATCTGGTGTTGAGATTAGAAGCCAACTGTCTGAGCTGGGCTTCCAACGCTCGTATAGAGGAAGAGTTGCCTTGCACTATCGCTTCAGTTCTTGTTATATGCCCGCGCATCATTGCTTCAATAGCAGCATAGGATTTGCCTTTGGTTGAGAAAATTACTGCTGTTGATACTGATGATGTTGTCCTTGTATTTATGGCAATATAGACTGTAGTGGTTGTAATCGTGATTGCGGTTGCATTTGGTTATGTGACTGCATTTGTTCAGAACGAGAATTTATCTGTAAATTTTGATGATAATTTTGTTGTGGATTGGCATTGTAACCTCTTTGTTTATAATCCCCTTGATTTGAGGAATTTCCATATCTATACGTGGAAGTATTTTGATTCCCCCAAGGTTGTTGAGAATGATTGTTGTATGAGTTACCAAATGAACCCCCTCGAATGTTATTGACATAATTCGCATTTTCTGTATGTTGTGGGTAGTCTTCATAGCTATGAATGTCGTCGCAAATCTCACAAGAAAATATCGGCGCATCCAATTGCTGGGCTACTTGTATAAGAGCAACTTCATTTATTCCTTTCATATTCTTTATGATGTTGGTCAGCGATGATACCTGCGCTGATAATGTAGAAATAACATCTAATTCAAGAACTCTAAGGTTAGTTTTCACTTGTGCAGAATGAGAGATTGAATATTGGTAGTTATTCTGGGCAATCCTCTCTAGAATTCGAACAACTTCATTGTAAGTAGAATCCAACAATGGGCCATTAGCCGATGCGTGACAAGATTTCTTGTCTGAGCATTCAAACCATTGTAGAAGATCTCTATTTAGGTCTCATGTTGAATTCCATGCATTGGGCAGCGTCAAAGCAATGTTTTGAAGCGCTCTCATGTTGTATGTAAATTCTCATCATCGAGCTGATGATATGCAGTGATGTTATTACGGAACCTTGCGTTCATAGTCGACGGGTTGAAACGTAAAACAAACTGCATTGCTAACATATTCCAAGATGTGATAGATCTTGTAGGCAATCCTAAGAACCATGTTCTTAATTTACCCTGCAACGAATAATGAAATAATTGCCTTTTCAAGGCATCATCAGGGACACCATGTTGACTAAAGGACGCACAAATAAGCAAAAATGATTTCAAATGTTCTCGTGCGTCTTCATGCGGAAAACCAGAATATTGCCCATTTGAGTTGAGCATTTGAAACATCACAGTTTTCAATTCAAAATTACCAGCTTGGATAGCTGGTTGTACAACCTCTAGTTGTAAATCATTGAGTATAGGCACAACAAAATCTCTTATTGTCCTATTCTAAACTTGTTCTTCTTGTGGATGTGGTGGTGGTATATCATTAACAATTTGTGGAAGCACTGGAGGAATTCCATCTTGTGGTAGCAATGGTGGAAAATTTTTGTTGTTGTTACCAACCATTTTTCTTTATTCTTGCTTTCTCCTCCTAAGTGTCCTCTCAAGCTGCGGATCAAATTTTACAATGTCCTTAGGATTTCTCCTTGTGGACATGTACCAATTAAAAATCTGAAAAAGAAAATAATTAAAGAAATAAAAATAGATAAGTAAAGATTAAAAGTGAAGTAAAATTAATTGCATCTACAATTGTAAACATCAAGCAAACGCCATTCCCCGGCAATGGCGCCAAAACTTAATCGGTGTTTTTACGACACAACGATTGTGCAAGCGTACACACGTGGATGCAAGTATAGTTGATAGAAAAATCTATCGGATATCGATCCCTCGAGGAATGGGTTCTTGATGTCTAAATGTTGGAACAATCATTATTGAAATTAAGTGTAATGTGAGTACTGATGTCAGTGCAATATGTCAGATCTGCACACTAAAATTAGATATCAATGTCAACGCAATCAGAGTCAAATGTCAAGTGTTAAATGTCAATGTACTGAAAGTAAATCGAATGTGTTGAGTGTTGAGTACTGAATATTTAAATTGCATAAAATGTAAAAGTGATCAAGTGTAAAGGGTAGAAATGGTTCACTAGTTCTACTAAGTTGCAACGCTGGATGCGTCGACAAGGTAGAGTATAGATGAATTGTCGCTGCCTTCTTAATCCCGACTTAAATACCCACAATCACTCCACCTCTCGGTGCGAGCAATGATGTGTATCCAAGAACAAGTTTCTGGTTCTTATCCCAGTCCAAGTAGCTTTCGCCTAACCCACTTGTTAACCTAAACTGTCACCGTATCTCTCGATGTCGGGGCACTGCAATTTCACTCTCGTGTTTAAAGCGATTAAATCCAAGAATAAACAGATAAACAGTGTAAAATAAGAATTAAAATGATATAACATTAAAAGACACTCTCATATTCATTTAATATCATCAAAATCCATCATCGTTTAAGAAGAATTAAAGAGTATAACAAAGCTTACTATCTCTAGACTATTAAGCCTACTCCCTAATTGTTCCTCTTGCCTTGCATTCAAACACCTTCTCGTTAGAAGTGACTGCAGACTTGCTTCATCAGCTCCTCAATTCCCAACTCAAACCTCCAAAATCACACAGAAATTGTAGAATTTAATCCATTCGCTCTTGATGATTTCTTCATTCTTTGTTCATCTATTTATAACTTCCAAAATGTTGCAAGTTTTTAGCCTTCATTCCCAGATCCAGATCTAGATTTTTACAGCTGTCAAAATTAGTTACAGTACAACTATGCATTCACGCAGTTCTAGTATGTTCTTTAGAGATCTGCAAATTGTTGCTGTATCATTGGGAGCATTCTGAAATTATAATTGCAGCGACATCTGTGAAATTCCTGCGTTGATGCTTCCAGCTGTGGATTCAACTTGATTTTACTCATTCAAGGTTTACTTGCAATGCGACGACATCTCTTGGTCGCAATTACCAGTTGATTTTGTGGTTGCATCCGTCTAGTATTAAGCTTCTAGACTCAGTTCCTGCACTGACAATATTAAGACGCGATATATTGGTTGCTTGCGTCGACATTATTATAAAAATGGATAAAAATAACAAGAATTTAAAGTAACTAACAATGAGTTGGAAAATATGAAATTTAAATATAAAATGCTAATGATGCATGCTAAATGAAGTACAAAAGAGACAATTAAGACACTAAATTAGGGAGAAAATCTATGTCATTTTTAATACCATCACCTATACTTCTACCGATACATGCATGAGTTCTACCGAAACAAGTATACAAACTTCAAGGTATGCATAAACTTCTAACTTCCCAATACAACTTATACCATTTCTCTAACTAAGTCATACTTGCACAATTCATTTATGATTCATAACCTAGCATTATCATCATAATTTCTTACTTGACTAACCATACCAATATATTATAACAACAAAGTTATATTAAGCATAATCCTTACCATTTAACTATGACTACCATTAACAACCAAGACTCATGAGTTTTAAGCGTACAAATGTATATCAACAACATCCAACCTAGTACATGTCATACAAGTCAGGTGATATAAAAACTACCGATGATGCTTCTGGGATAGTGTGATTCTTCAAGAGGATTCGATCTTCCAACAACAAATATGAAATCTACAAAACAATAGAAAGATTCACAAGTAAGCTTACATAGCTTATTAAGTTCGCATAACTAGTAAATATTACCACAATTAATAATTCAATAATACAAGGAAACAAATGAGATTACTTGATTCAATCATAACAGAATACGGTTAATTATGGTTGTCGTAGAATGTAGCTTATTCGAGCCCAAAACAGAGTATGGGTCTTTTGTTTCCATCCTAGAAATACTGTAAAGACAATTAGAACTCCGGTACACATTTAGTATTGTGCCATAGTCCAACTATGGTCTTACATGTGCATTTCCATGGCCTAATCATGGTCTTACTTTCATAACGCCATAACCAGGTTATGGTCTTATCATCAGAATGCCATAGCCCAACTATGGTCTTTGATAGTACTGAAAAGAACCATTGATTTCTCCCTAATTGTTCCTATTTATTCATCTTTAGCATACATTTTTAGCATTTTTAATTAGTTATTTCATTTTCTAACTTAATAGAACTCAGCATAATTGCCTTTGAATTTATGATATTTTTTTCTACTAATGTCATTGCATTAGTCTGTTTAGCATTGTGTCCAATATTGTCACTACAGGAACCTATTCAGAATTATCGCTGTGTGAATCTGTCCAGAATTGTCGCTGCATAAGAGAATCTAGAATTGCGCCCAGAAATGTCGTAGCATCTGACGGTTGTCTGGTTAACACACCAGAAACGCGTGAGTTGTACAGTTGGTGTAACCAATTAGTACAGCTAGAGAATGTTAGATTTGGAGGGAAGGACACCTGTACTGTTTAGCTATAGTTAAATACTGATGAGAATGAGAGAGAAAAAATAATTCTCTTATTCCATATTTGATTTTCTTCTAAATCCAAGTTTTCAAAGCTTGCATCCATGACTACTTAACTTTCTCAAAGGCGACTTGACGCAGAAAAGGAGGTAGATTTGCTCTTGACAATGAGCATCCTAAGTGTGACACAAGAGGAGAGTAAGGGAGCAAGTTGAGTAGCCTAGGAATAGAATGCCCCATTTGTTCTTTTATTCCTCTTTCTTAAACGCTGGTAATTCATGTTATTTCAAGTTATATGGAAGTACATTCGATATTTAGACTAAATGATATCTTATTCAAGCTTGCCTTTACTATTTAATCTTTGGGTTTGATTGTTTTCACCACGGAAGTGTTATTGCAGTCACTATCACTGGAAGGTGCAGCGACAAATTAAATTAACAAGCAAGACAATGGAAATTGTTTGGAGATTGAAGGAATTTAATCCACTTGTTCTTGAATATATTGCATTTCCATCACTAGAAGGTGTGGTTAGTGCGCATGTTTAAGTCTTAGATCTGATAGAAAGCCAAGTTTGGTAAGACATTCATTGTGCCTTATTGCAGCGACAATTACCTGTTATTTTTAACCTTGTCAACCACACTTAGTTTTCTGCCAACTATTCACGACATGAACCCCATTTCATTATTGTTGCATTTCATTTTTAATTTTACATTATTGACAAATCAATCTCACAATTGTATTACATCTATTTATTCAATGCACCGACAATTATAGACAACAAACATCCATCCTCGTGGGATCGATATCTACAAGTTATACATCTATCTACTATACTTGAATCGACAATGTACGCTTGCACATATTTGCTGTGACGTTTATAGCGCAATCAAGTTTTGGCGTCGTTGTCGGGGATGGCGTTAGTTTGATGTTTATTTTTGTTTTTTCATTCATTCTTTATTTTTTAATCATTATTTGTTACTAACTTGCTTTCTTTTGTTTCTAATTTTACATTTTCTTTTAGGTGTTTTATGACTCGGAGAAATCCTGAATTTATTGTTACCTTAGATCCTGAAATCGAATGCACCATTTGAAGAAGACAAAAAGAACAGCGAAATATGACTCTGCCAGAAATGACGCAGCCATACCACAATTGTCACCACAAAATCTTGTTATACCTCTTATACAGCCACAAAACGTGAATAATCAACTGCTGCCGCAAGAAGATCAGATGTAAAATCGAACTATTCGAGATTTTGTTGTTCCAATTTTGGATGATTTGCAGCCAGGTGTTGTGAGGCCAAATATTCGAGCTGGAAATTTTGAATTGAAGCCAGCCATGTTCCAAATGTTAAACTCTAATGGACAGTATGCTGGACGTCCACATGAAGATGCGAGAGAGCACCTTAAATCTTTCCTACTGATTTGTGCTTCCTCCAGTCAGCATGGCATTCCTAATGACGCCTTGAAAGTGTAGCTATTCCCTTACTCATTGCAAGGACAGGCTCGTACTTGGTTCCTTGGATTACCTGTTGGATCAATCACGTCATAGAATGTGCTCACAACTCAATTTGTTTTACGTTTCAGTCCACCAACTATGAATGCTCGTCTTAGAAATGACATTACTATGTATCATCATTGCATACTATGTGAGAGCATTATAAATCTTTGCTTAGACGCTGTCCCATGCATGGAATTCAACAAGAGACACAAATTGAAATTTTCTACAATGGGTTGAACGCACCGACAAGAAATCTTGTCGACACATCTGCTAATGGTCCTTTGTTGGATTGTACATACAATAAAGTTGTTGCAATTTTAGAGAGAATCACTCAGAATGATTATCAATATCCAATCTCTCGAGCTGCACAAGTGAAAGCAAATCCTAGAGTTATTGAATTGGATGCTATATCTACTTTAAGTGCACAAGTTTCTTCACTCGCAAACATGATAAAGAACATGAAGGGAACTAGTGATGTTGCACCCATTCAAGTTGCTCAACAAATTGATGTCCCTACATTTTGTTGTGAAATTTGTGGTGCAACCATAGTTATGAAGATTAGCCATAGCATGCGGAGAATTCTTTCTATGTTAATAACATCCATGGAAATTCTTATGGTAATTCCTATAATAATTCAGCAAGAATTCAACAGTCTTGAGGAAATCAATATGACGTGACATTCAGATATGGAATTACAATCTGCAGCAGCAGAGTTACAACCAGAATACTCAGATGCATTCACATCAAGATCAAATACAGCCACATCAAAATCGTGTATAGTCACAGCCTTCGATGCCAAATCTGAATGTTCAAGGACAACAGCAGCAACAGTACACATAACCACAATCTTATCATTTAGCGGCCCTCAAAACCTTAATGCGTAAACACATAACTCGTATGGAAGCCATTGTGCAAGGAAATTCCTCCTCCATCCGAGCGTTGGAAGCATAATTGGGGCAAATCGCTTCAAACATAAACACACAACCACCAGGTGCATTACCTAGCAAAATAGAAAATCCAAATTCAAAAGGGAAGGAGCATTGCAAAGCAATCACTCTTTGGAGTGGTGATAGTATTCCAAATGACATAGATTTTCTCCTTAATTAAGTGTATTAATTGTCTCTTTTATATTTCATTTAGCATGCATCATTAGCATTTTATATTTAATTTCCATATTTTCGAACTCATTGTTTGTTAGTTTAAATTCTTGTTATTTTTATTCATTTTTGTACTAATGTCGACGCAAGCAGCCAATATATTACGTCTTAATATTGTCAGCACAGGAAATCAGTCTAAAAGCTTAATACTAGTTGAATTCAGCCACAAGATCAGCTGGTAATTGTGACCAAAAGATGTCGTAGCATTACAACTAAACCTTGAATAAGTAGGATCAAGCTGAATCCACAATTGGAAGCACCAACGCAGGAATTTCATAGATGTCGCTGCAATTATGATTTCAAAATGCGTCTATTGATACAGCGACAATCTGCAGATCTCTGAAGAACATACTAAAACTGCGTGAGTGCATAGCTGTACTTTAACTAATTTTGACAGCTTCAAAAATCTAAATCTGGATCTGGTAATAAAGGTTCAAACCTACAACATTTTGGAGGTTATAAATAGACGAACAAAAAATGAAGAAATCATCAAGAGCTAAGGGATTAAATTCTACAATTTCTGTATGACTTTGGATATTTGAGCTGAGAATTGGGAAGCTGATAAAGCAAGTCTGCAATCACTTCTAACGAGAAGGTGTTTGATGCAAAGCAAGAGGAACAATTAGGGAGTAGGCCTAGTAGTCTAGAGATAGTAAGCTTCATTGTACTATTTAATTCTTCTTAAACGATGATAGATTTTGATGATATTAAATGAATACGAGAGTGTCTTTTAATGTTTTATCATTTTGATTCTTATTTTACGTTGCTTATCTGTTTATTCATGGATTTATCCGCTTTAAGCATGAGAGTGAAATTGCAGTGTGCTGACATCGAGAGATGCGGTGACAGGTTAGGTTAACAAGTGGGTTATACGAGAGCTGCTCAGGACTGGGTTGAAAACCAATTGTTCTAGAGTACACGTCATTGCTCGTACCGAGAGGTGAAGTGATTGTGGGTATTTAAATCGGGATTAATTAGGGAGCTGTTGTTGGTAAGAACTCAAAGAGACTTCATTGCAGTGACAATTCATCTACACTCTACCTTGTCGACACATCTAACATTACAACTTAGCAGAATCAGTGAACTATTTCTACCCTTTACACTTGATCACTTATACATTTTATGCATTTAAATATTCAGCACTCAACACAATTGGATTTATTTTTCATTACACTGACATTTAACCTTTGAAATTTAACTCTCATTGCATTGACATTACTGATTATCTTAATGTGCAGATTTGACATAATGCACTGACATTAGTACTCACATTACACTTAATTTTAATATTAATTGCTCCAACAATTATACATCAAGAACTCATTCCTTGTGGGATCGATATCCGATAGATTTATCTATCAACTATACTTGCATCGACGTGTGTCCGGTTGCACATTGTTGTGATGTAAAAACACTGATCAAGTTTTGGCGTCGTTGTCGAGGAATGGCGTTTGTTTCATGTTTACTTTTGTATTTGCAATTAATTTTACTTACTTAATTTTTAATTTTTACTAATTTGTTGTTATTTCATTAATTATTTTCTTTTTCAGATTGTTGCATGTCCACAAGGAGAAATCCTGAGGACATTGTAAACTTTGATCCGAAACTTGAAAGGACACTTAGGAAGAGAAGGCAAGAATAAAGGAAAATGGCTGGTAACAACAACAACAACAATAATTTGCCACCATTGCTGTCACAATAAGGAATTCCTCCAGTGCTTCCATAAATTGTTAACGATATACAACCACCATGTCTACAAGATGAACAAGTTCAGAATAGGAAAATAAGAGATTTTGTTGTGCCTATACTCGATGATTTACAACCAGGGGTTGTACGACTTGCTACCCAGGCTGCTAATTTTGAATTGAAACCTGTGATGTTTCAGATGCTCAACTCAAATGGGCAATATTCAAGTTTTCTACATGAGAACATTTGAAATCATTTTTGCTTATTTGTGCATCCTTTAGTCAACATGATGTCCCTGATGATGCCTTGAAAATGCAATTATTTCCTTATTCTTGCAGGGTAAAATAAGAACATGGTTCTTAGGATTGCTAGCAGGATCTATCACATCTTATTCTTGCAGGGTAAAACAAGAACATGCTTATTTCCTTATTCTTGCAGGGTAAAACAAGAACGTTTCAACCTGCCGAAAATGAACGCAAGATTATGTAATGACATCACTGCATATCATCAGCTCGATGATGAGAATTTACATACAACATGGGAATGTTTCAAAACATTGCTTCGACACTGCCCAATGCATGGAATTCAGCAAGAGACCCAAATAGATATTTTCTGCAATGGTTTGAATGCTCAGACAAGAAATCATGTCAACACATCGACTAATGGTCCATTGTTAGATTGTACTTATAATGAAGTTGTTTGAATTTTATACAGGATCGCCCAAAATGACTACCAATATCCAATCTCTCATTCTGCATATGTAAAAACTAACCTTAAAGTTCTTGAATTAGATGCTATTTCTACATTATCAGCGTATGTATCTTCACTGGCCAACATCATAAAGAATATGAAAGGAACAATTGAAGTTGCTCCTATTCAAGTGGCCCAACAATTGGATGCGCCGATATTTTCCTGTGAGATTTACAGCAACAATCATAGCTATGAAGACTGCCCACAACATACATAAAATGCATATTATGTCAACAACATTGGAGGGGGTTCATTTGGTAATTCATACAACTATCGTTCTCAACAACCTTGGGGGAATCACAATACTTCCACGTATAGATATGGAAATTCCTAAAATCAATGGGGTTATAGACAGGGAGATTATAATGCCAATCCGCAGTAGAATTATCATCAGAATTCACAGATAAATTCTCGTTCTGAACAAATGCATTCACATAATTAGATGCAACCACAATCGTGATTACAGCCACAATAGTTTGTATTACAACAAATGCAAAGACAACATCATCAGCATCAACAGCAGCAGTTTCCTCAACTTAGGTCGGATCTTATGGTTGCTCTTAAAGCAATGATGCGTGAGCATATTACAAGAACTGAACCGATAGTACAAGGAAACTCTTCTTCCATACGAGCGTCGGAAGCCCAGCTAGGTCAATTGGCTTCTAATCTTAGCACCAGATCACCAGGATCTTTGTCTAGTGACACTGAGAATCTAAGGGGGAAGAACAATTGCAAAGCAATCACACTAAGGAGTGGAAAATAGACTGTGGGACCAAGCGATTTTGATAAAGATCATGTCGAAGCATCTAAACCACAACAATAACAGGAGGATGCAGTTGAAGATGTCAAAAGGAAATTAATGCTGAGGAACCAACTGTAGGGCCATCTATACCTGTAGTTTGCCCAACAAAGTTATCGATGCAATAACTAGAGTCGATACTACCGAGTTATCCACAACAACCCACTGTGACTATACCTCTATCGTTTTCGTAACGATTCAAAGAGAAAATTCATGATAAAGAATATCAAAAGTTTGTTTCTACTTTAAAACAATTACACATCAATGTACCTCTAATAGATGCTCTTGTGCAAATACCCAGTTATGGGAAATACATGAAGGATCTATTATCAAAGAAAAAGAAATTGTCCGACATCGAAACGATTGCACTCATTGAGGGGTGCAGCGCTGTCTTACAAACAAGTTTCCAACCAACATGAAAGATCCTAGCAGCTTCACTATTCCATACTCCATCGAGAATCATTATTTAGGTAAGGCTTTATGTGATTTAGGAGCAAGTATTAACCTGATGTCTTTGTCTACTTGTAAGAAATTAGGAATAGGTTCAATGAAGCCCACTATGGTGACATTGCAACTAGCGGATAGATCTTTTGCACAACCGGAAGGATAAATCAAAGATGTTCTTGATCAAGTTGATAAGTTGGTGTTCCCTGCTGATTTTATCATCCTAGACTGCGAAGCAGACAATGAGGTATCTATAATTCTGGAGAGGCCATTTCTAGTAACGGGACGAACACTTATCAACGTGTTCAAAGGAGAACTTGTTATATGTAATAATGATGACCAGGTAACCTTCAGTGTGTTTGAAGCATCACCGTTCGGATCCAATGAATAATGTCACCACAATGACGTGTTGGACAAGATTATTCTGGAAGAATTTAATACAAGAAGTTTAGCACTGTCTGATGATGATGCGGCGACATCTACCAATGACATTCTAGATGACTGTGTCGTCAAAGAGGAGGTTAACAATTGTGAGTTGCATCAAAATTGGCAAATGGAGTCTTTCGATTTGTCTAATAGGATAATCATAGTGTTTAAACCATCAGTCGAACAAGCTCCTACCTTGGAGTTAAAACCATTGCAACACATTTCAAATATGTCTTCCTTGGTGACAATGAGATGCTACCTGTTATTGTCAACGCATCCCTCGATGCGATGTAAGAAGATAAGCTCATCACAATTCTAAAAGAACATAAAAGAGCCATAGCTTGGAGCATCGTAGATATCAGAGGCATCAGTCCCTCTTTTTGTAAGCATAAGATATGACTGGAAGACGAAGGGAAGCAATCCATTGAGCAATAAAGATGACTCAATGAGAAAATGAAAGAAGTGGTAAAAAAAGAAATCATTAAATGGTTAGATGGAGGCATTATATACCCTATTTTTTTATAGCAATTGGGTAAGTCCCATTCAATATGTGTCTAAAAAGAGTGGTTTCATAGTCATGACCAACGACAGGAATGAGTTAATCTCTACTCGCATCGCAACTAGATGGCGAGTATGCATGGATTACCGACGACTGAATGCGGCCACAAAGAAAGACCATTTTCCACTACCTTTCATCGATCAGATGCTAGATAGGCTAGCTGGTAAAGCCTATTATTGCTTCTTGGATGGCTACTCTGGATACAACTAAATAGCCATTGTGTCGGAGGATCAAGCAAAGATAACGTTCACATGTCCTTTTGGAACATTTGCTTTCTAACGATTGTCGTTTGGGTTATGTAAGCGCCAACAACATTCTAGAGGTGCATGATGGAAATCTTCTCAAATATGATTGAGGACTCACTCGAGGTATTCATGGATGATTTCTCAGTCTATGGACAGAGTTTTGACCAATGCGCTGACAATTTGGCAAGAGTTTTGAAAAGATGCGAAGATACTGAAGGCATTGTACTTTGCCATCGCATATCTTGTTAGGGTATTGAGGTTGATAAAGCTAAAGTAGAAATCATCAAAAAATTACCACCGCCTACCATTGTCAAAGCAATAAGAAGCTTTCTTGGACATGCTGGCTTTTATAGAATATTTATTGGAGATTTTTCCAAGATAGCTAAACTCTTATGCTCATTACTAGAGAAAAATAAAAAGTTTGTGTTCGACGATGCATGTCTGGATGCATTCATAACAATAAAGAAGCAGTTGGCACAAGCTCCGATTGTCGTCGCACCAGATTGGTGGCAACCATTCGAACTAATGTGCAACGCTAGTAACTTTGCTGTGGGAGCTGTTTTAGGCCAAAGAAAAGAAAAGGTATTTCATTCTATTCACTATGCTAGTAAAAATATAACTGAAACACAGGTTAATTATACTACTACGGAGAAAGAGTTGCTAGCAGTAGTCTTTGCATTTGACAAGTTTCATTCCTATCTTGTCGGCGCAAAGACTACAGTTTACACGGATCACTCAACATTGAGATTCCTTTTTAACAAAAAAGATGTCAAACCTAGACTCATTAGATGGATCCTACTCCTCCAAGAATTTGATATTGAAATCATAGATAGGAAAGGTTCTGAGAATCAAATAGTTGACCACTTGTCTCGGTTGGAAATTGGGAGTGAAAACGGACAAACAAACTAGATTATCGAAGCATTTCTTGACGAGTAATTTTTTTTTGTCGATGCATCACCATGGTATGCTAATGTCGTCAATGCACTGGATCCATTTCTCAATGCAACAAGATGCTCCAACAACCCATCATAGAGGTAGAGCTCTTTGATGTCTGGGGTACAAATTTTTGGGGGCTATTTCCAAACTCTTTTGGAAATGTGCTTATCTTAGTGGCTGCTTATCTTAGTGGCTGTTAACTACGTCTCAAAGTGGATTGAGGCTATTGCGGTGCCAAAAGACGATGCTTGGACAATGTTAAAGTTCTTTCATACATACATCCCATAAGGTTTGGAACACCGAGAACGTTGATAAGTGACCAAGGCACTCATTTCTATAATAACCAAGTGGCAACTACATTAAAGCGATATGGTGTGAAGCATCGTATGGCCACCACATATCACCCAAAAACTAATGGTCAAGTCGAAGTATCCAATCGTCAAATTAAAAACATACTTGAGAAGGTGGTTAATCCGTCTGGGAAGGATTGGTCTGCACGGCTACATGACGCATTGTGGACGCTTTGCACCTCTTACAAAACTCCGTTAGGGATGTCGCCATACCAACTAGTGTTTGGAAAGTCTTGTCACCCTCCTTTCAAACTTGAACAGAAAGCCATGTGGACAATTAAGCAGGTGAATTTCGACTATGATGCTGCTGGAAAGAAAATACTATTGGACATAGAATTAGAAGAAATCATATGTCATGCTTATGAGAATGCGACGATATACAATGAAAAGCCAAAGAGATGGCATGATAACATTATCTTGCGTCGACAATTTCATCCTGGTTAGTTGGTACTTTTATTTAAATCACGTTTAAAATTGTATCCAGGAAAATTGAGATCGAAATGGTCAGGCCCATTTAAAGTTGTCGAAGCATTCCAAAGCGGTACGGTAATAATCGAAAACTTAAAAGATGGACAATAATTTAAAGTAAATGGCCAACGTCTTAAACATGCAAGCCCAGATGTTCGAGAACCAGACGAAGTTGTTAACCTTGTGACATTTAAATAATGTCAATGCATTTCTTTATTTACTTTTAATTGTTTCACTTTTCTTTGTATTATTTTAAATTCCTTGCAGAAATAAAAATCATATTTTTTTCGAAGTATTGAAACACATATTGTTGACGCATTCTATGATGATTCAGCATTACTTTTTCAGCAAGAATCGTGCCAGTTGATTTCTTTCCCTCTCAGCCGTTGGATCAAAACAAATCGGTATGATCTGAAACCTGGCAATTAATGGCTACAGACACAATGTTTCCTCGTGTTTTTCCACTCATTACGCATAGGTTATAATGCCTCTCATTGCAATTACCTATTCTCTTTACATTCGCCATTGTTATTGCAACTCTTCTTTTTCATTGTTTGCATATTTTCTTTTCTAATCCCAGAAGCAATCGTTCTTTTTGTCAAACTTCTTGAAATTCTTTCTTTTCACCATGGCTAAAACCCGTGCTTCAAAGAACACACCCAAAACCCCTTCAAAGACCACTTCGACTACTCCTATTGTGGTTCAATCCACGATACCACCGCCTTCATCCACATGCCCGATTTTGTTTTTAACGACTACGGTCAAAGACCAATACCATAATGTTATGCTGAAATGTAATATTTACTACGAACAGGGTCTCCAACTGCTCCACATCAGACTCTTAGGGAAACAATCCATCGAACCATCAGCCGCCTCGGATAGGAATACTTCTGTAACCATCCTTCTGGCTACTCTACCACAATGATGAGGGAGTTTTATGCGAATCTGGTGGACCAAGAGCAGGAGTTCGTCTTTGTTCGAGAAGGGCTAGTTCCATGAAGTGATGCGCAGATCAACGTACTATTGAGAATTCCGTAACGAGTATACGACCATACACCCTTCCTGCACCATTTGGATGATGATTGTTTAGCCAAAATGATGAATGACCTCTGCATTAATGGAGCTACATGGACGGGCAATGGGTTTCACAACTATATGATGTTATGCCTTCTACCCATTTTTGTAAGGTATGGTTTCATTTCATAAACAGTCGTGTTATGCCTTCTACCCACAGCATTACAGCCACATTGGACTGTATGTGTATGTTGCATTCCATTCTGCACCACCGACACATCGACATTGGGGAGCTTATACATGCCCAGATCGCAGAAGCTGTAGGAAAGCAAACTGGTATCCTTTCTTTTCTCTCTCTTATTATGATACTCTGTCAACATAACGGCATTGTTCCTAAAGATGATGATGAGGTCTTGGACAATAAAGGATCGATCAATGATATTTCTGTTGAGAGGATGAAACGAGGCCAAGACACTCTAGTGGCCAAAGAGATCCCCAAGATGAAAGACAAAGGAAAGGGTAAGAAGAAGGCAGACAAAGCTGATGTGCCGACAGAAGCCCAAATAGTAAAGAAGCTGGCACTGATAGAAGTTCATTTAGACCATCTCGACATGCGTTTTATCCACACCGATAGCATTGTGGACAATATGGATTTTTGACACCACAAGTTTTATGCATACACCAAGGCATGGAATGAGGCCATTGTCACTGCATTGAGCTAGATCAGCCAAACCCCATTGCCAGATTTCCCGACTTTCCCATTCATCTACCGTCCGATGAAGTATTCATCTTCTGAGCAATCTACCCATGATGGTAGGCCTGCCCCCTGCACCAACTCAGATTCATATTTCTGATGATGAGAAGGATGGTAGGTAGTCAGAGGCTGATGATGATTTTCATCGCAACATTGCCCATTTGTTCGAAGATGAATTCTCAAATAGTCTGGGCGTAAATATGGCAGAAAGGGTTGTTCTGAAAGAAGATGTCGATGCACTTGATTGCACCGACACTGGCCTAGTTGGTAATGAGCCAAGTGTAGAAGAAGAGGCAAATCAAGAAGGTAATCAAGAGAAGGATCAAGACGAGAAAAAGAAAGAAGAAGAACCTGTCAAGGTGTAGGTGGAGAAGGAAAAATATGCCCCAACAATGATAGTTGAGGGTATTATGGGAGCATCCAGCTCAGAGGAGGCTCTACCGATTGCGAGCCAGGCTGAGGTTGTCATTGACGAAATAAAGGAACTGAATCTTCTAGCTATTGTACCTTACATAGCACCACTAGTCGAGACTCATCCATCAAAAGTGACAATTGATGAGCTACCACCCAACCCGCTGAGGAAGAGCAATCCCCCAAACCGATTGGTTCAAAGGATAAGAAGCGGAGGAGGCGTAAGGACAAGAAAAAGAAGAAACATCATGATGATGAAGAGCACCCGAAAAAGAAAAAGAAGAAAACCAAAGCAACCTCTGCATCGACTACTGCTGAATAATTTGGTACACTCTTTTTAGTTAGTTTTCATGCATTCTTATTGTGCTTGCATTTTAATTGTCATTGCATTCATTTTATTTAGTACATTCTAGCTGCATTTCCATATATATGCATAACTATTGTCAGTGCATTGCGAACACTGCAGACATTAAGTTTGGGGGGAAGCTAATGTGAATTGGAAATGCAACTACACCTTCATGTTTGACTTTTATTTTGAATCTTTACCTAATGCAAATTTACAAAATTTCAACAAAAATGTGCCCATAATTTATTTTGATGCATAATTCTAGAATTGTTTGAATGCTAATGTGGAAATTGGATGAATATGAATGAATGATGAGTTTGCTATTTTTGAATGAATAATTGAAATTGCTTTAATAATGGATGAATAGTATTGGTATTGAATCTTAAACTAACTAATCAATGCATTGACATTTTACTATTAAAAGACACTACATTATGAGTGCATTGTGACTCTTTAAGGGAGAACACTCCGCTGCAGACTTAGAAAAGAAAATTCATTTAAGCGAAAGGCTGTAACTGCAAGAGTGTGTATTGGCATAATTACATGCCTCCTGGGGGTTTGTTGCACCTCATCATTACTACCTAGGAACAAAGGTAGAGTAATGCAATGACATCTTTCAGTCACTTGAAAAAAAAAAAGAAGAAAGAAGAAAGAAAAAAAGAAAAGAATAAATTGTTGAAATGGTTTAAGAAAGGTTAAGATTAAATGCATGATACTAACATTGATGAAGTTGCAGTTTTAAGTTGTTCATAGCTATAAATTGTCAGCGCATCAATCTATTATATGAATGCAATTTACACATTAGGAATTTATATAATTCAAGTTGTATGAATAATGATTGTGGTGACATTTCTAATTTGGACTTTTTTTATTTTTGTTTACTTGAGGACAAGTAAAAACTCATGTTTAGGGATGTGATGGTATTACAAATAACATAGATTTTCTCCCTAATTCAGTGTCTTAATTGTCTCTTTTGCATTTCATTTAGCATGCATCATTAGCATTTTATATTTAATTTCCATATTTTTTAACTCATTGTTAGTTAGTTTAAATTCTTGTTATTTTTATCTATTTTTGTACTAATGTCGATGCGCAGCCAATATATTGCGTCTTAATATTGTCAGCGCAGGAACTCAGTCGAAAAGCTTAATACAAGATGAATGCAACCACAAGATTAGCTGGTAATTGTGACCAAGAGATGTCATTGCATTACAACTAAACCTTGAATAAGTAGGAACAAGCTGAATCCATAGTTGGAAGCACCAACACAGGAATTTCATAGATGTCACTGCAATTATGATTTCAGAATGCGTCTATTGATACAACGACAATCTACAGATCTCTGAAGAACATACTAGAACTGCGTGAGTGCATAGCTTTACTCTAACTAATTTTGACAGCTGCAAAAATCTAGATCTGGATCTGGGAATGAAGGCTGAAACTTGTAACATTTTGGAGGGTATAAATAGATGAACAAAGAATGAAGAAATAATCAAGAGCTAAGGGATTAAATTCTACAATTTTTGTGTGACTTTGGAGATTTGAGCTGGGAATTGGGAAGCTGATGAAGTAAGTCTGCAATCACTTCTGACAAGAAGGTGTTTGATGCAAGGAAAGAGGAACAATTAGGGAGTAGGGGAGTAGGCCTAGTAGTCTAGAGATAGTAAGTTGTGTTGTACTCTTTAATTCTTCTTAAACAATGATGGATTCTAATGATATTAAATGAATACGAGAATGTTGTTTAATGTTATATCATTTTTATTATTATTTTACTATTTATCTGTTTATTCTTGGATTTAACTGCTTTAAGCACGAGAGTGAAATTGCAGTGCGCCGACATCGAGAGATGCGATGACAGGTTAGGTTAACAAGTGGGTTAGATGAGAGCTGCTCAGGACTGGGTTGAGAACCAGTTACTTGTTCTTAGGTACACATCATTGCTCACATCGAGAGGTGGAGTGATTGTGGGTATTTAAGTCGAGATTAAGTAGGGAACTATTGTTGGTAAGAACTCAAAGAGACTTCATTGCAATGATAATTCATCTACACTCTACCTTGTCGACGCATCTAACGTTGCAACTTAGCAGAATCAGTGAACCATTTCTACCCTTTACACTTGATCACTTTTACATTTTATGCATTTATATATTCAGCACTCAACACTCAACACAATTGGATTTATTTTCAATACACTGACATTTAACCTCTGAAATTTAACTCTCATTGTGTTGACATTACTGATTATCTTAATGTGCAGATTTGACATAATGCACTGACATCAGTACTCACATTACACTTAATTTTAATATTGATTGCTCTGAAAATTAGACATCAAGAACCCATTCTTTGTGGGATCGATATCCGATAGATTTATCTATCAACTATATTTACATCGACTTGTGTCTGCTTGCACATTGTTGTTACGTAAAAACACTGATCAAGTGGTAGACAAACTATCGAGCCATCTACCAACACTACAGCAAAACTTATAGACACTAGTAAAGTGAATCAGGGTAAGAGAGTTGTGTCTGAAGAAATTGTAGATGAACCAGAGAAAGAGGCTCCTAATTGTCACCATGATGTCTACTGTCAGACTAACAAAATTGTCGACGCATTCGACTATGTTGACATCACCTGATGTATCAATACCTTTTCCTTTTGTAAGTGCTCTAGTACATATTCCCAGTTATGGAAAATTCATGAAGGAGTTATTGTCCAAAAAGAAGAAGCTAAATGATATTGAGATGATTGCACTCACAGAAGGATGTAGTACAGTCCTGACAAATAAGTTACTGCCTAAGATAAAAGACCTTGTAAGCTTTACGATCCCATGTTCAATTGGTAACAACTACTTGGGTAAAGCTTTATGTGATTTAGGTGCAAGTATCAAACTTAAGCCACTGTCTACTTTTAGAAATTGGGGATTGGCCATATGAACCCCACTACAGTGACATTGTAGTTAGCAGATAGATCATTGGCGCAATATGAAGGACAAATCAAGGACATACTAGTTTGCGTGGATAAGTTCGTGTTCCTGACGGATTTCATTATACTCGACTGTGAAGCAGATAAAGAGGTACCCATAATCTTGGGGCACCCTTTCCACGCCATCGGACGCACTCTCATCGATGTATACAAAGGTGAGTTAACAATGCGACATACTGATGAACATGTCACTTTCAATGTTTTTGAAGCTATTCCCTGCAAAGACAAAGAAGAATGTCACACTATTGATGTACTGGACGCATTAATTAAGGAGGAATTCACTGAAAGAAGCACAGTATTTTCCGAAGAATTTGTGATGACACCAGATGAAGAATTTCTAGCTGATTGTGACAACAAGGTTGAAACGAATAACATTGAGCTTAGGCGTGGATGGCAAATGGAATAATTAAATTTGACCAATAGAACAGATCCAGTCTTTAAGCCATCTATTAAAGAAGCTCCTACTTTGGAGTTGAAGCCATTGCCTGCTCATCTAAAGTATGTTTTTCTTGGCAACAATAATACTCTGCCAGTTTTTGTCTCTGTAACACTAGACACAATGTAGGAGGAAAAATTTATCTATATCTTGAAACAACATAAACATGTGATTGCTTGGAGTATTGCTAACATTAGAGACATTAGTCTCTAGTTTTGCATGCACAAAATTCGGTTAGAAGATGAGGGAAGACAATCGATTGAACAGTAAAGGAGATTGAATGAGAAAATGAAAGAGGTAATTAAAAATGAGATAATCAAGTGGCTTGATGCGGGCATTATTTATCCAATTTCTAATAGCAATTGGGTAAGTCCAGTTCAATGTGTCCCTAAGAAAAGTGGTATTACTGTGGTGAGTAATGACAAGGATGAACTAATCCCTACTCGTATTCCTATGAGGTGGCGCATATGCATGGATTATCGTAAATTGAATGCAGCCACAAAGAAGGACCACTTTCCACTTCCCTTCATCAATCAGATGCTGGATAGGCTTGCTAGAAAAGCCTACTATTGCTTCCTCAATGGTTATTCTGACTACAATCAGATCGCTATTGCGCCAAAGGATCAAGTAAAAACAACGTTTACTTATCCTTTTGGCACTTTTCCCTTTCACCGAATGCCATTTGATCTGTGCAATGCACCAGCCACATTTCAAAGGTGCATAATGGTAATATTTTCAAATATGATCGAGGACTCGTTAGAGGTATTTATGGATGATTTTTCAATTTATAGAAATACTTTTGATCAATGCACAGACAACTTGGCTCGAGTTTTAAAGCAATGTGAAAACACAAATCTTGTGCTGAATTGGGAGAAATGCCACTTCATGGCAACTAAAGGCATTGTCTTAGGTAATCACATTTCCAGTCAGGGTATTGAAGTGGATAGAGCGTAGGTAGAAATTACTAAAAAGTTACCCCTATCGACTAATGTGAAGGGTATCTAGAGTTTTCTTGGACACGCGGGATTTTATCGTCGATTTATTCGAGATTTCTCCAAAATTACAAAACTCCTCTGCTCATTATTAGTGCAAAATAAAAAATTCATTTTTGATGATGCATGTGTGGATGCATTTATGCAAATAAAGAAGCAACTCGTGAAGGCACCCACTATCGTTGCACCAGATTTGTCGCAACCTTTTGAAGTGATGTGCAATGTAAGTGATTTTACAATGGCTGCAGTCTTAGGACAACGAAAGGAAAAAAAATATTTCACGCTATGTATTATGCCAATAAGACTCTCATAGAAGCTCAGATTAATTACGCAACTACAGAGAAAGAGTTATTGGCTGTAGTCTTTGCTTTCGACAAATTTCGGTCATATCTTGTCGGTGCAAAGGTTACTGTGTTTACTAACCATTCAACGTTGAGATATCTTTTTGCAAAGAAGGATGCTAAACCACGGTTAATACGATGGATCTTATTATCGCAAGAGTTTGATATAAAGATCAAAGATCGAAAGGGGTTAGAAAACTAAGTGGCAGATCTCCTATCTCATCTGGAAATTGGCAAACAAACTAGCATTTCGGTGTTCCCCTCCTTGATAATACAGTTTTGTTAACAACGGGGAGTTATGCCCCGTGATGGAGAAAAGATTTTGGAAAACAAAGGCCCGATAAATTAAGCTTCCATCAAGCGAATGACGCGGGGGAAAGATACTCCCACAGTAAAGGAGGCAGATGCAAGAAAAAGAAAGGCCAAAGCAAAAGTAGAGGAAAAAGGAACCAATGTGACTGCAGATCCATCTTTGTGGTGTAAAGTAAAAGAAGTTGAGAAGATCGTAGATTCCATCAACATCAAGCAGATTAAGCTTGTCAACAGTGTTGAAGATATGGAGAGGTCTCAAAATTTATTCTAGGCCTACATCAGGGCTTGGAATAGTGCCGTTGTGACTACATTGAGTCGAATGAGCAAGTCACCTCTACCTGAATTCTCAGTTTTCCCTCCTATTATCAGAGAGTATGAGCCCTTAACTGAATAGGCTGACTAAGGGGAGAAGGACTAATATGTGGCTTCCCCTCAAATGGTGGATTTTTTTGATGATGAAAAGGAGGTGAAATTAAGGGAGGTCGAAGAATGTCTAAGGAATATTTGAGCTTATTTAAGGATGACTTTACTGCTAGTCTAGATGCTAATGCTGCTGAGGAAGAGACTCCTGCTGAGGAAGAGACTCCTGCTGATGGAGAGGAAACAAAAGTGGAAGAAGAGGAAGGAAAAGAAGTCGAGGCAAATTCAGCTGAAGAATTTGTCCTTGCACCTGAGGTTGTGGGTGTAACAACTAAAAATTTGGAGCCACCTGAAGCGAGTCAGGCAGAGGTTGTGACTAAAATTAATGAGGATCATAATCCTTTGGCTATCGTGGTCTATATTGGACCACTTGAAGTGATCAATCCAACAGAAGTCACAGTCGATGATGCTGGGGCATAACCTGATGCTAAGGAGCAATCCGAAGATCAAGCAAAGCCAAAAGAAAGATAAAAGAAGCGTGCCAAGGATAAGAAGAGACACAAAGAAGAGAGGAAGCGCAAGAAGAAAAAGCATCATGCAGCCACATCAACAGCTGTAGCCAATTGAGTTAGTTTTATTTCAATTTTTAGATTTAGTTTTTCATGCATACCATGTAGATGTAATTCCTAGTTTGTTAGTAATCATTGTCATCACATTCTCATTGTCATTGCATTTTAATTGTCACTGCATTCGCATTGTCATTGTAATTCCATTTGTCTTTTTAATTTAATTTCAGTGCATTGAGGACAATGCAGAATTTAAGTTTAGGGGGAATATATATGAGGCTGGAAATGCAATTGCACCCACATTTCAACACTTTGTCTTTTTTAGTTTAATGAAGCATGAAAGATTATTGCAATTGTGCTTGAAATTTTTTTCATTTGATGCTTAATTCTTGAATCATGTGAACTATTAATGAATGAGTTAGATGGATTTGATTGAATGTTGTATCTTCAATTCTTGGATGAATGATTTAGATTGCATTAGTAATGGATGAATAGTATCATTGATTGAATCTTGAATGAATCTGTCATTTACAGCTACTTGTATATAATTATAGTTATAAATAAAAGACACTCTAAACTGGGTGTATTGTGAACTGTCAAGGGGGAACACTCCAATGCAGGTGTTAGAAAAAGTAATCTAGCCAAAGGCTGTCACTGCAAGAGTGTGTGTTGACGCAATTACATACTCCTTGGGGGTTTTTTGCACCCTATCGTTACTTCTCAGGAACAGGAGTATAGTAATGCAACGACATCCCTCAGTCACATAAAAAAAAAGAAAAAATATATATGTATATATTACTGTATAATAAATGTTGTTTTGGTAGAAAGAATTTAGGATTTAAAGCATGATGCTGGTGTTGATGAAGTTGCAATTTCAATCATTCATGTTTATGAATTGTCGGCGCAATATTCTGTCATTTAAATGTGATTCATTCATTAGGATTTTAGATGATTCAAGTTGCTAGAATGATCATTGCCTTGATAAAATTTTTGCTATAACCTTGCTAATTTCTGTTTTACTTGAGGACAAGTAAAAACTCAAGTTTGGGGGTGTGATACTATTAGAAAGAACCATTGATTTCTCCCTACTTATGGTCTAAGTTGTTCCCATTTGGTCATCTTTAGCATACATTTTTAGAATTTTTAATTTAGTTATTGCATTTTCTAACCTAATGGAACTCAACCTAATTGCCTTTGAATTTATGATATTTTTACTGCTGATGTCGCTACATTAGTCTGTTTAGCATTACGTCCAAAATTATCGCTGCAGGAACCCATTTAGAATTTTCGCTGCATGAATCTATCCAGAGTTGTCGCTTGTATAAGAGGATCTAGAATTGTGCCCAGAACTATCGCAGCATCTGACAGCTGTCTGGTTAACACACCAAAAATGCATGAGTTGTACAGCTAGTGTAACCAATTAGTGCGACCAGAGAATGCTAGATCTGGAGGGAAGGACACCTGTACTGTTTAGCTATAGTTAAATACTGATGAGAATGAGAGAGAAAAAATAATTCTTTTCTTTCAGATTTGATTTTCTTCTAAATCCAAGTTTTTAAAGCTTTCATTTATGGTAGCTTAACTTTCTCAAGGGCGACCTGACACAGAAGAGGAGGTAGATCTACTCCTGACGAGGAGCATCCTAAGCGCGACACAAGTGGAGAGTAAAGGAGTAAGTTGAGTAGCCTAGTAATAGAATACCCCATTTATTCTTTTATTCCTCTTTCTTAAACGCTGGTAATTCATGTTATTTCAAGTTGTATGGAAGTACATTTGATATTTAGACTAAATGATATCTTATCCAAGCTTGCTTTTACTATTTAATCTTTGGGTTTGATTGTTTTTACCACGAAAGTGTTATTGCAGTCACTGTCACTGGAAGGTGCAGCAACAAATTAAATTAACAAGCAAGACAACAGAAGTTGCTTGGGGATTGAAGGAATTTAATCTACTTGTTCTTGAATATGTTGCATTGTCAACACTAAAAGGTGTGTTTAGTGTGCATGTTTAAGTCTTAGATCTAATAGAAAAACCAAGTTTGGTAAGACATTCATTGTACCTTATTGCAGCGACAATTACTTGTTATTTTTAACCTTGTGAGTCATACTTAGTTTTCTGCCAACTATTCACGTCAAAAACCCTATTTTATTATTGTTGCATTTCATTTTTAATTTTACATTATTGCTTCGACAAATCAATCTCACAATTTTATTGCATTTACTTATTCATTGCACCGACAATTATAGACAACAAACATCTATCCTCGTGGGATCGATATCCGACAGGTTATACATCTATCTACTATACTTGCATCGACAGTGTACGCTTGCACATATTTGCTGTGACGTTCATAACGCGATCGGTCTTACATATATATACACTGCCATGATCCAACCATGGTCTTACGTTAGAATGTCATAGCCCAGCTATAGTCTTAACATCAGAATGCCATAGCATATCTATGGTCTTACATCTATATACACTGCCATGGTCCAACCATGATCTTATGTCAGAATGTCATAGCGCAGCTATGGTCTTAACATCTGAATGTCATAGCCCAGCTATGGTCTTGCATCTATATACAATGTCATGGTCCAACCATGGTCTTACATTAGAATGTCATAGCTCAGCTATGGTCTTATAATCAGAATGCAGCCTATCTCCATTAATATAATGAATTATCATTTTCGTAACTTTTTAACAATTCCTGTTCTTACAACAAATCAATTTAATATTAGAAATTTTAGATCATTTAAACTTTAAAATTCGTAAACAATTAAAAATATAATTAAGTTCATTTTAAATGAACTTATAGGGCTAATATGCAGCAACAGCTCAGAGTATATCAATCAGTGATCAACATAATATCAAATCATTATTTCCATTTTCAATTACACACATCAATATAATCTAACATTATGCAAATAGGTTCTTAAATTACATAAAAATTATTCTAAAATTAAACCAAACGAACTTACTTGACTAAATTGCAACAGTATACAGTACAAGGACTATTCAATCATTTTTCTTTGCCTTAATTTTCAACACATTCTTGATCTAAAATAATAATTTCATTCAATAACTAATTTCAACAATAAAATAAACTTATTTTTGTGCAATTAAGTCCTTTTTGACATATTTACAAAATTTCTCTTAACGTTTCACTTTTATTCAATGTAGTCCCTTAGCTCAAAACTTTACAAATTAGCCATTTTTAAACAAAATCAATTTCAGCCGAATCCTGTAGTACTTCAGTACAGCCCATATTTGTTTTTATTTAACATCAAGTCCTTTTACTTTCACTATTTTTACATTTTAGTCCTTAAATGTTAAAATAAAAAAAACTACTTAACAAAATAATCAAATCTAACAACCAAGCTTAATAAACTTCCATAAACTTTCAAGAAACCACTCATTCATCAATGACAAGTTTTATAACATTTGACAGATTCACAAATTAGTCCTCAGGTTAGCTAGATTAAGCTAATACAAACTCGAAAACATAAAAATTACTAAAAACGGACGAGATTTACGTACTCAATTGGAGAACCCTAATTGATCGAAAGCATGCTTCTCCTTGGCTATGGAGTTTTGGCTTTTTCAACCAAAAATAAAGAAAGAAAGATTATGATATTATTTTATCATCCTTTTTTTACCTTAATATTTTTTTTTTCAATTTACAAAATTAACCTTTAATTATAAGGTATAAAATCACTTAAACATATTCATATTTGTCCAAAATATAAAAATATGGTATAATTACCATCTAGATCCATTAATTTACCCTTTTTAGCTAATTAAAAACCATATTTTTCAACTTTTACTATTTAGTCCTTTTTAATTAATTAACTATCTAAATAATAAAATTTCATAACCAAATTTTAATACGATACTAATAACCTTGTAAATATTAAATAATTAATATTTACGATCTAACACATCGAAGTTGTGGCCTGAAACCATCATTCCCGATCACACTGAAAAATAAACTAATTAATAAATCCTCATTTGATTAGGATTTAATTGCAATTTATCAAAAAATAAAGAATTTCACATCATTTCTATTATTATACCCTTTAAGAAAAGTCCAATTACCCAATTGGTCCTTCAATTATATTAAATTTTAATTAAACAAACTTGTTTTCAATTTAACCTTAAACTAATTAGGACTAAAGGAACAAATAATCCAAAAGTTAGTGGATGGTAATCATGTCACCACCGCTTGGACTTTTTAACCATGGTTTAATTACCATTTTGATCTCTTTACTATTTTTTAATCAATAGCAATTAACTTTTACCTCTTTTACAATTTACTCCTTTTCCTTACATTACATACATGCATTCATTCGCATTGCATCTTCACATATTTTAGCATGATAATTCTAACCAATTAAAAATTTAACAGTTACATCGGTAATCATTGAAAATCCACATCACTATAACACTCGTAAAAAAAATCAAAGCCATGGAGCAAAGGCTAGAGCAAATTCAAAAAGAGATGTAGGATCAAATGCAAGAGCAGTTGCAGGAACAAATGACGATAATGTATAAGGAGATGAAAAATCAATTCATAGAAGTGCAAAAGAGTTTGATGAATGAATTGACTCAAATGAGGCAAAGTGGGGTCGATAAGGGAAAGGGTCTCGTAATAAACCCGATCGAGGAAGACGAGGATCCTATTATTCCTCCAGGTTTTACACCCCTTCATAACCAAGCTCTACACGAGGCACAAAAATGGGAGGCAATCGTTACTATAAGGGCACAACAACAGGTCACTAGCACATTAAGGCCAGCCAAATATCCAGTATGATCAGGATCAAACCCTGAAGATAATGTTGCAAATATGGGTGTCCCGAATTTCGATGAGATGATGAAAGTAGATCTTCCTTGACAGATGAAAGAAAAATATAAACGATTAGAGGAGAAGATTGAGGCGATGCAAGGAATTGAAAGCTCATACGGGATAGACGCTAAAGAGTTAAGCTTGGTCCCAGACCTAGTGCTCCCCTTAAAATTCAAAACACCGAGTTTTGACAAATACAACGGGACCAGCTGCCCCGAGGCACACATTACCATGTTCTGTAAGAAGATGACTGGGCATGTCAATAATAACCAGTTTTTAGTACATTGTTTCCAAGATAGTCTAGCAGGATCTGCGGTAAAATGGTATAATCAGTTGAGTCGTACCAAGATAAGCTCGTGGAAGGATCTGACACAAGCATTCATGAAGCAATACAGTCATGTAACTGATATGGCACCTAATAGACTGACCCTATAGAGAATGGAGAAGAAGCCAAATGAGAGTTTTCAACAATACGCTTAAAGATGGAGAGACATAGCAACCCAAGTATAGCCACCGTTGTTGGAAAAAGAAATAACTATGTTGTTCGTTAATACTCTGAAGGCCCCTTTCATTAACCACATGTTGGGAAGCGCTACCTAAAGTTTCTCTAACAAAAGCGCTTGAACGAAATACGAAAAGTTACTCTGAAGGCTGCTTGGTCAATAATGTCAGCGCCGATAATTTCATCTTTTTTAATGATGACGAAATACCCTCAGGAGGTATGGGGTCAACAAAAGCGCTACATATCACCACCCATTGTAAAGGTTACACACTGTCTGGTGTATTGATTACTAACGGTTCAGCCTTGAACATTTTGTCATTGACAACATTAAAGAGATTGTCGATCGATAGTTCTCATATGAAGACTTGTCATAATGTAGTGAGAGCATTTGATAGAATAGAAAGGAAAGTTATGGGTTGGATCGAGATATCATTGTTAATCGGTCCAAACTCATACGAAGTAGACTTCTTTGTAATGGATATCAAACCAAGCTACAACTGCTTGCTTGAAAGACCGTGGATCCATTCGGCAAGGGCAGTGCCATCATCATTACACCAAAAGCTAAAATTGGTGACCGAAGGACGATTAGTCACAATCAATGCTGAGGAGGACTTAATTGCGTCAATAGCAAATGATGCACCATAAATTGAAGCTGATGAAGAAGCCTTGGAATGTTCTTTTCGATCCTTGGAGTTCGTTAATGCAACCTTTATCACCGAAGGAAACAGGATCCCTATACCCAAAATATCAAAAATCACGAAAATGGCCCTAAAAATGACAATTGGTAAAGGAGCCCTAATTGGAAAAGGACTAGGAAGGTTTCTCTAGAGGAGAATTAATGTGCTAATGTTGGAAGAAAAATGAGATCACTTTGGCTTAGGGTATAAACCAGATGCAACGGGAAAGAAAAGAGAGCTGAAAAAGAAGTAAGAATGAAGAAGAGCTCGATTAGCTAGAGAGGAGATCCAATGGGAGCCAATAATTTTTCCCCACATATTAAAAACATTCATATCAGGAGGAATAATCAATTCAAGGCCAAAGGTAGAAGAGAGAGAGGGAAAACTTATTGAAGTAATGGGGACAATGAAGGGTTTAAGCATCAACGCTGTATCTGAGGAAAGAAATGAAGGAAGAAACCTATGGGAGTTTAATGATGTCACATTTCATTATCTCCCACGAGAAGAAAATCAAATAGCTAATGATCTTGCCACTTGGCCTCGATGAATAAAGTAAATAGACCAAAAGATATGAAACCCATTCAAATGAGCATTTATGAGGCTTTGGCTTATTGTTATGATATTGAAGAAGAAGAAGAAGGAAAAAGGGATATTGCCCATGGTACCAAGATATTCTTCAATATGTAAGAAATCGCAAACACCCCGAGCAAGCTTCTGAAAATGAAAAGAGGACATTAAGAAGACTTGCCAATGGATATGTGTTAGATAGGGAAATCCTATACAAAAGAAAAAATATCAGGTGTTGCTAAGATGTGTCGACACAGTTGAAGCTAGAAAGATCTTAGAATAAGTTCATGAAGGCATTTGTGGGACACACACCAATGGTTTCACAATGGCCAGGCATATAATGAGATTTGAATATTACTGGTCTATCATGGAAGAAGATTGCATCAATTATGCTACGAGGTGCCATAAGTTCCAGATCTATGGAGACAAGATTCATGTACCTCCATCACACCTTCATGTCATGACTTCTCCTTGACCATTTTCTATGTGGGGCATGGACTTCATTGGGTCGATTTCTCTAAAGGCTTCTAATGATCATAGATTTATCTTCGTGGTTATCGACTATTTCACCAAATGGGTAGAAGCAACTTCTTATGCCAATGTCATGAAGTCTGCGGTTAGCAAGTCCTTGAAAAAGGAGACCATTTACCGATATGGGATGCTAGAGAGGATCATATCTGATAATGCCTTGAATTTGAACAATAGCACAATAGTGAAAGTTTACGAGTAATTCAAAATCAGGCATCACAATTCGTTTCCCTATCACTCAAAGATGAATGGAGATGTAGAGGTAGCTAACAAAAACATCAAGAAGATCATTGCGAAAATGACTGAGACCTACAAAGATTGGCACGAAAAACTACCATTTGCCCTCTTTGCTTACAGAACTTCAATCAGAACTTCTACTGGGGCAACATTATTCTCTCTAGCATATGGTATGGAAGCAGTCTTACCTATCAAGGTCGAAATACCTTCTCTCCGAGTCTTGACAAAGTTAAAACTAGATGAGGCAGAATGGATTCAAGCCCGATATGATTAGTTGAATTTAATTGAATAAAAGAGGTTAAGAGTTGTCCGCCATGGTCAGATGTACCAGAAAAGAATTATGCGGGCTTATGACAAAAAGGTTCATCTTAGAGAATTCCATGAGGGAGATCTAGTTTTGAAAAAGATACTTCTCATACATAAAGACTTTCGAGGGAAATAGATGCCTAATTGGGAAAGGCCTTATGTGGTAAAGAAAGCTTTCTTAGGAGGAGCTCTCATTCTAACAAAAATGGAAGGTAAAGATCTGCACAACCCCATCAACTCAGACTTAGTGAAAAAATATTTCGCCTAAAAAAGGGATTGAGATGAAAACTCACAAAGGGCATCTTAAAACCAAAGGAATTTTGGGTTGAAAACCCACAAAGGGCGACTTAAATTCAAGAACGAGTTCGAAGTGATCGTTTCTTTCTCAATTATAATAAGATGGAGGAAAGTTACAACTTGAAGCATCAACAAAGCACTCCAGGTTTTCTAGACACATATTTGGGCTCAGAATGATTCTTAGCAAGTCGGCTCAGAGAAGCTCATCCTGCGATATTTGGGGCATATACTAGTCTTTTGTTGTATACTTTGCAATTTCTTGACCAAAATTTGCCTCCTATTAATCTTTTGAATTATGTCTTCAATAAATTTCGACTTTATTCTTTCATAATCTCTTTCAAGCATTTTGCATTTAAAATAACGGATAATGAACTAATAATATGAATCATACAATGATCCATGAGTATTACTCTGGAATTTCCTAAATAGTACAGGGGCCCAAAACAGGACTACCAATTGGAAAACAAACTGAAAGATAAGCAGTTCAATCTAAGCTTAGAGGGAGACAGGATAGCTCACCCAAGACAGAATTTGGACAAGCGAGAAACCATGCTAACCCAAAAAATAATAATAATCTGACATTCATCATGCGCATTCATGTAGTTAGGAGCATTTGATTCATTTTGATCATGACATCTTGATAATTTGGGCCTATAAATGAAGTCTATAGAAGCATAGTTTACAGGTTACATCCCCGTAAAATGAACCAAGGAAACATTAGAGTTGATACCCAAAAGCATGAAAGGAAAAGATTGAGACCACAAAGGCGAGTCTTATACCCTAAAGACGAAGAGAAGTAGATTGAAACCGTAACAGTAAATCCTCTACCTCGAAGTTACAGTGGATCAGATCAAACTACAATACCAAGTCTTTATCTCTCTGAAGTTGCAGTAAGAGCAAGATGAAATTTCAACATCAAATCCTATCTTCCTGAAGTTGCAGTGGAGTTGGATTCAAACTACATCATTCCAATTTTACCCTTAATCAAGAAAAGCAGATTGAAGATTTCAATCTCTTACCCCGATTATGGGGCAGATCATAGTCATCTGATCTTTACTCCGAGCCTGGGGCAAATCACCATTAACCAATCTCTTACCCCGAGCCTGGGGTAGATCATCATCAACCAATCTTTTACCCCGAGCTTGGGGCAGATTACAGCAATTCGATCTTTTACCCCAAGCCTGAGGCAGATTGCAACCATCCAATTTCTTACCCGAGCTTAGGGAAGATCACCATCAGCCAATCTCTTACCCCGAGCCTGGGCAGATTGCAGCCATCTGATCTCATACCCCGAGCTTGGGGCAGATCTCTATTAACCAATCTCTTACCCTGAGCCTGAGGTAGATTGCAACCATCCGATCTTTTACCTCGAGCTTAAGGTAGATCATCATCAACCAATCTCTTACCCTGAGCCTGAGGCAGATTACAACCGTCCGATCTTTTACCCCAAGTTTAGGGCAAATCACTGTCAGCTAATGACAGATCACCATCAGCCAATCTTTTACCCCGAGCTTGGGGCAGGTTACAATCGTTCGATCTTTTACCTCGAGCTTGGGGTAGATTGCAACCATCCGATCTATTATCCCAAGCATGGAGAAGATCACCATCAACCAATCTCTTACCCCGAGCTTGGGGCAGATCACCATTAACCAATCTCTTACCCTGAGCTTGGGGCAGATTACAGTCATTCGATCTCATACCCAGAGCTTGGGGCAGATCACTGTCAACCAATCTCTTACCCTAAGCCTGAGGTAGATTGCAGCCATCCGATCTCTTACCCCGAGCTTGGGGCAGATCATCATCAGCCAATCTCTTACCCTAAGCCTAGGGCAAATTATAGCCGTCCGATCTTTTACCTCAAGCTTGAGGCAGATCACTGTCAGCCAATCTCTTATTCCAAGCCTGGGGCAAATTGCAACCATCCGATCTCTTACCTCAAGCCTGGGGCAGATTACAGCCATCTGATCTCTTACCCCGAGCTTGGGGCAGATCACCATCAGCCAATCTCTTACCCCGAGCTTGGGGCAGATTGCAACCATCCGATCTTTTACCCCGAGCCTGGAGCAGATCATCATCCGCCAATCTCTTACCCCGAGCTTGGGGTAGATCACCATCAACCAATCTCTTACTCCGAGCATAGGGCATATTGCAGACATCCGATCTCTTACCCGAGCTTGGGGCAGATCACCATCAGTCAGTCTCTTACCTCGCGATAAGGGCATATTGCAACCATCCAATCTCTGAAAAAAAAATCTCTCTTAATCCAGTCATGAGGCAGATTAAAACCACAAACGCCATCTTTTACCCTCAAGTCAAGAGGGCAGATTCAAGCTACCGTTTCACAAAAGTAAATATCAATTTCTCTGAAGTTGTAGTGGAGTGGAATGGAATTTTAAATCCTATCTACTTGGTGAAACACAAAGAAGAGGATCAAGAGATGAAATCACAATGCCGAAGAAGTAGAGAAGAAGATGCAGTGAAGTTGAACAATTAATAAAGTGAAGGTTAGGCCAATTGAAGAAAGAGCATTGAAGAAATGAGACTTGTCAAGATTGGGCCTCCTTTTAGTCTTTGCTCCATTCCTGTTACATAGCAACGAGCAAAGATGGGCAGCTGTTGAAGCCTAATTTTGACTGGCCCTTTTCCATTTTTGAAACCCAAATAAATAAGTAAAATAAATAAATTTTATTTATTTTAAAAAGTCCTAAAATACAAACCCAAATGGCTATATTACACCCAAGCCCAATTGTCTAATCCTAACCCAATTACATGACCCAAGTGGCCCAAACCTTAAACCAGAACAGAAACCCTAGTTGCAAACAACTTTTGTGCTGCTGTCGCCTCCAACCCATCCACTCAAGAGCTGCCACGTCAGCATCTACCGCCACTGCCACCATCAAGTTGCACCACCGTCACTGGCACCTGCAAAAGGAGAAAAGATCGGCATTAAGTTATAAAAGACAGAATAGAATCAGTGTAAAATAAGCTATAAAGCCTCATTCAAAAACAAATTTTTTTTGGGGGGTGCTGACCTTTTTACGAACATTCCAAAATCAACACAAAAACAGAGACTATTTGAAGTCAATACAGGAAGTAATTGATATTTGCAGTAAAGGACTAAGTTTGAAGTATCCCAATCGTCAGCGTTCACAAGGTATATTCATTTGCATATATAATTATATTTATTAATTATATTTTATATACTTACATCATGAATTTTGCTTATTTATTATTTTGAAATCGGTATTAAATGTCTATTAAATAATTAATAAATAAATAATAAATATTATATTAAATAATAATAATAAAAGAGAAGTCGAGGAGCTGTACCTTAATCTCATCGCTGCCGTCACCATCGTGGACGGAGTCCCTCCGGATTCTCCCATATCCGTGAAAGACTCTAGTACTCGTACCCTAAAAAAAGGATTAAACTTGAAACGAATAAAAATGAACATCAAATTTTCTAAATTTAAAATACGAAAAAATGAACAAAATAAACAGATTTCTTGTTTTTAAAACAAAAAATCGAAACGTTTTTAGATCTGGGTTCGATTTCATGCGATTTGAACCTAGATCTGAGTTTTAAAAAAAAAAGGAAAAACAAAAAAGGGGGTTCGTTTAATACCTGGAAGTCGCGCACGATGACGCGTCGACGCCTAAAGCAACAGAGGTGGCGAATGGTGAGCGATGAACGGTGCTCGACGGAAGCTTAGGTCCGACCATGCTAATCGGAGAAGGAGAGCTTGAGAGTATTTTGAAAGGGAAGGGGGCTTTTTTTTAGAAACAAAGGGAATTTTTTTTTTTTTCTAAAATTTCAGCCTTTTATAGGCTTTAGAAACGGCGTCGTTTTGAGGGCTGAGTTTCAGCCCTAAAATGACGTCGTTTTGTGCCTTACCCATTTTCAGACCTTACTCGCTCTTGAGGATCCTCGTGTTTTTAAAGGATGAGTTATTTACCCATTCAATCCTTCTGTTTTTTTTTACAATTTCATCATTTTCACACTTTTAATTTATTTTAAATTTGCCCAACAATTTTAATTAATTTTCAATTTAATCCCATGACTTTTTAAAGGTCTACGAAGCGGCCACGTGTCACTTTTTTTTGAGTTTATTGCTTAGGAGGTCTCCAAACTTCTCAAAAATAATATTTTGACCCCTTAACTTCACAAAAATTACATTTTGACCCTCAAACTTTTTAAAAATTACATTTTAACCCTCAAACTTCTTAAAAATTACATTTTAGCCCTCAAACTTTTCCAAAATTACATTTTGACCCTCAAACTTCTCTAAAATTAGATTTTAACCTCGAACTTTTCTAAAATTACATTTTAACCCTCAAACTTATCCAAAATTACCATTTTTCCCCCAAATTTCCAAAAGTCACATTTTCAACCTCAAATTTTCTAAAAGTTCGATTTAAATCCCAAATTTTCTAAAAATTTCAATTTTGACCCCAAATTCCTCAAAAATTATGTTTTCATCCTGAATTATCCGAAGCTCCGTTTTTGACCCTGTTTATTTTTTTTTTACGATATTCATACATAGAATTTAATTATTATTCTTTCGTATTTTGTATTCTATTAATTTTACGTTTAATTTTTGTATTTATTCATCTGCCTAATTATTTTGTTTCATGATATTTAATCTTTGTTATTAACTGCCCATTCATATTTAATTTACGTGTTCATTTTCAATATTACTTTTACATACAAATAAACCTTTAAAACCGAGACAATATCCTTTTCGTGTGGAAATTTCGGAAAATCATGCCCTAATGTGCTGGGTGTGATTTTTCATATAATCTACACGAATCGAATATCCTTTTCTAAACTTTTCAAATGCCCTTTAATTTTGAGATTATGAGAACATCGTGCCCTAACGTGTTGGACACGACTTCAATTCTTCGAGAAATTCAAAATATACAGGTATTTTTCTTCAAATCCAATTTTTTAAAATCACGTGTAATAAGTAATGTGTCCGAGGATCATATTTTAATCTTAATTCGAAATTTCAAGTTCTGAAAAACTATACAAATAATTTTAAACGAAAAATGAGGCAGTAATCCTTTCGTGTGGAAATCTCGGAAAATCATGTCCTAACATGCTGGGTGTGATTTTTCGTATAATCTGCACAATCGAATATCCTTTTCCAAACTTTCAAAATGTCCTTCAATTTTGAAATTTCGAGAACGTAGTGCCCTAACGTGTTGGACACGACTTCAATTCTCCGAAAAATTCGAAACGCACGGACAATTTTTCTCAAATATGATTTTTGAAAATCATGCGAAGTTTTCTGAAAACAAAAATCGTATTTTAAGTCTTATTCGAGTTTTCAAACTTTTAACAAATCAAGACCCAAAAACAATCGATGTGGTACCAATTTTGGGCGTGTGAGGGTGTTAATCCTTCCTCATACGTAACCGACTCCCGAACCCATTTTCTGGATTTCGAAGACCAAAATATTTTTCAAAACGGATTTTAAACGTTTTGTGGTGATCCAATCACACCAAATAAAAAGATTGGTGACGACTCCATGTTTCGATTTTTAAAATATTGTTCAAGACCTGTTTGTTTTCCAAAAATAAACGTTTCGACAAACAATATAATTTTTTTATTAAAAATGGTTAATTTATTTAGGTCGGGATCAAGCTAAAAAACTCTTACCTGAGGCTTATCCCGTTTAGAAAATGAGTCTCATTTTTTATCTAAACCCTTTTTTTGGTCCTATATCTTTATCCAAACCTTCTAATTTTTCGGGCGACCCTTCGAATCGGATCGAATAGCCCAACTCAAGATCAGGTCTAATTTATATATAGATGTGGGTGAGAATGAGTGGCGAATAATTTATAAATAATTTGTTCAATATATAAGGGATTGCGTATGCAAATGTTACGCAGGGGCTGATTCAAATCTTTTCGAATGGACGGCAGATGAGAATTTAATACTAGTAGCTCATCTTGGAGAGGGACATGCATGTCTTATTACCAAACATACCTTTCCACCGCCGGCCACCAAGTTTTTAAGTATAACAACACACATATATGAAAGTACTTCTGTATACAATAGCAGTATAATTATGTTTTTACCTTTCAACTTTGAAAAAAAAAATTTATTTAATCATTAATTTAATTTTTCAGTTTTTTTTTTTAATTGCGATGCATCCAATACGTAACGTTATATCATTAACCTCGGACTTATCGACGGCCAGTATGGGACGGTAGGGAGTAGACCTGCTTAAAACCAACTTACATATCCCCAAACTTTAGCTTACCAAAACAAAAAACCATGTCCAGGGCCGTCCCCCTCAAGGAACAATCTAGCGACGCTCGGCCTCCGGTCAACCGAAGTGGCTTCGATTTGCGTACCGGAATTTATAGTTCGGTATTTCAACTTCCCGACCATCTCAAAGTGCCCACTGATCCTGACCTTGGCATCGCTTCCTTTGTGCTATCTCAGTTCCCTCGTCCTCATGTTGCTGAATCAAAACTTGCACTCATTGATTCAGCCACACACCAGCACCTCACGTATGCTCAACTTCATCGGTCGATCCGATCGCTTGCCGGCGGCCTTTACCACCTCGGAGTTCGCAAAGGCGATGTCGTGTTCCTTCTGTCCCCTAACTCACTCTTGTACCCAACAATATGTCTTGCAGTTTTCTCAATTGGTGCAATTCTCTCAACTGCCAATCCAATCAATACGTCTTCGGAGATAGCTAAACAAGTGTTCGACTCCGGTTCTAAGCTCGTTATCTCAGCCCCGGAGGAGTTACATAAATTCGAAAGAATTCAGGTGCCTACAATGGTCACATCTCGGCAATCAAAAGAGGGTAATTCATTATCCATAGAAGAATTAATCGAATGCGGGGATACACATGAAGTACCTGAAATTAAGATTAAACAGTCGGATACGGCGGCGGTATTATACTCTTCGGGTACTACCGGGACAAGCAAGGGCGTTATATTAACGCATTCAAATTTAATAACAACGGCTAGACTTGTAAGATGGCATGCAGAAGAAACTTCGTCTGTAAACGATGTGTTTTTAGGGTTCATACCCTTTTTTCACGTATACGGCCTCGTATTCTTCGGGTACGGGCTATCTTGTTGCGGTATCACGACGGTGTTGATGCAAAGATTTGATTTCCAGGAAATGTTAAAGGCAATTGAGGTTCATAAAGTTAATAACATCGCCGCCGTACCCCCGGTGGTGCTTGGTTTAGTGAAAAACTGCAAAAGCAAGGATAGCTTGTCAAGCGTGAGAAGGATTGGGTCAGGAGCTGCACCGTTAAGCAAGGAATTGAGTGAAGCATTCAGGGCTCAGTTTCCATGGGTGGAGCTGAGGCAAGGATACGGGCTGACCGAGAGCTGCGGTGCTGCGACGGTGTTCGCGTCGGACGAAATGGCGAAAGCTCATCCAGGGTCATGTGGGCCGCTGCTGCCAACTTTTAGTGCGAAAGTGGTGGATATGGAAACAGGCTTGGCTTTGCCACCCTACAAGGAAGGAGAGCTATGGTTAAAAGGGCCTACAATCATGAAAGGGTACTTAGGAAATGAGGAAGCTACGACTGCAACTTTAGACAAAGATGGGTGGCTTAAAACTGGGGATCTTGGTTATTTTGATGAGGATGGGTTGCTCTACATTGTTGATAGGGTAAAGGAGCTTATCAAGCACAATGGGTATCAGGTAACTTTCATGCCTTTTTGCTATCTATCCAGTAATTACGAGAACAACAAAGCTACCATTGGTATTGATTGTTGCAGGTTGCACCAGCAGAACTGGAGGCACTGCTTTTGAGCCATCCCAACATCCTGGATGCAGCAGTTATACCGTGGGTGCCTATTCCTATGGAGGTGTAGTTGCATTAATATTGTTTGACAAATGTGTTTGATTTTGTAGGGTTGAAGATGAAGAGTCAGGGCAAATACCAATGGCGTATGTGGTAAAAGCAGTTGATTCTGAGCTCACTCAGGAACAAGTCATTCAATTTGTAGCTTCCCAGGTTCGTACTTTTTTTTTTATCTTTGTTCATCTAAGTTTTTTAACATTTCAATTCAGTCCTCCAAATTTAATAAATATTGTGGCAGGTGGCTCCTTACAAGAAAGTGAGGAGAGTGGAATTTATAGATGTAATCCCAAAGTCAGCAGCTGGCAAAATCCTGAGGAAGCAACTGATTTTACAAACTCAACGCCCTATTCTCTCCAAGTTGTAACTTTTATATGTTCTACTAATTCTTGCATTGTGTGAGAATAATTGAATAATTTCATTATCAAACAATTATTTCATTTTAAGTTGGATTGTAATTGAATATTAATTTTTTTAATAATTTCATTATAGATTTTGATTATATTTGTTTATGGGTCGGGTTATTCATTCAGACTTGAAAGATCCGTCCGAAATTTCGAAGGGTTTAGGTAAAAATGTTAGGCCCCAAAATAGGCTTGGACAAAAAAATAAGTCTGTTTAAAATATGAGTCGAGCTCGGACTTGAACATTCAAGACCCAAGCTTGGCTCGGTCTAACTCGACCCGTTTTAAGTTTAAAATACTTATATTATGCTATTTTTATATATTATGTAATTTAGAGTACATTAAAAAAATAAAATTATTCTAAATATATAATACTACTCTAATATAAACATTAAAATAATGTTAAGATAACTATATAAAAAATTTCAATTATTGAAAAATATATAAAATTATTAAATATTAAAATAATATAATATAAATATTTTTTAAAAAAATAAAAAAAATAGTATGGGCGAATCTAAATGGGCTTGGATTATGTTTGAACAAAATTTTAAACTCATATTTCGGATCGGACAGCTTGAACAAATATAAAATATGTTCATATTATGCTTAGGCTCTGTTCAATCCGACCCATGAACATCTCTAAATTTAAACATTGTATAAAAATAACAAATAAAATAAAAACCTATAATAAAATTAACGTTAAGAAAAAAATTCTAAATATACTCAAATCCACATTTACAAAAATGCTTAACCTTCAATTAATAAAATTAGAATTATCTTTTTAACCCTTTTGTCTATTGTTTTTCTATCTCTACGTATTTAGTTTTTTTATTATTTTAATCTTATTTGTTCACATTATCTTTAAATGTTTTAAATTAATTCTGTTTAAATTTTTATTTAGATCTATTTTTAATTTTTAAAAAGTTTTATTTAATATAATAAAAATATTCTTAAATTATATAATTTTTAATTAATTATTAAAAAATATATAAAAATAATTTTATTTATTTATTTATTTATTTATTAAATTAAGGCTAAAGGGTCACAGATACCCTTAATAAAAAAATTAAAAAAAAAAATCAAAGCAACCCATGAAAAAATTGCAAACTATTAAGTCTTTAATAACAAAAAAATAATGGCACAATGATAAATTTAGCTCCTATTGTTTACTTATTTTATCATTTTGACCCTTATTTTTCTTTTTTTGGATCATTTGACCCTCATCCTTTAAAATTCAGTTAAATTACTTACTTTTGGACGAAAAATTGTTTGAACTGTTAAAATTTTAACGATATTGACGTGGCTACTACTGTGATAATCCACATATAATTCATAAAAATTCAAAAAAAAATAAAAAATATTTTAAAAAATCAACAAATTTCAAAAAAGTTATAAATTTAGAAAATTTATCACTAAATGTAACACCCTATACTCGGTCCGATCACCTGACCCGAGCTATAAGTTATTACAACTGCAAAACATAAACATTATTCATTATCCTATCATAAATAATCAAATAATTCATAACATAATATAATTATAATTATTCCATGAAAAACGACCATAACCGAATCTAAATCGAGCATATGAAGCATTTAAAACAACTTGTGAATAAATTTGGACTAAACTAAAACTTTTACAAAAATTCAGATAAAAAGTGAAAATAAGGGTCACATGACTGTGTGACAAAGCTTAGCCCGTGTGGCTCTATAACATGGTTGTGTGGCCAAACCATGTAAATATATGTGCTCGTGTAACTCAGGTCACACGACTGTGTTGCTAGATCATGTAACTCACTACGATTGTGTGAACCAACCTACACCAAAAATCAAATAGGCCACATGATCATGTCATGCAACTGTGTATGACACACCGCTGTGTAACAGACCGTGTCACAGGTCGTGTGCAGCTAAAAATGATTTCAAAATCAAGTCATTTCATCTATAATTCTCTAAATCCCAAGCCATGCAAATACCATTCCTTAAACCTATCCAAAATGCATCAAAACATGCCAAATATACCAAATAACATTCAACATTAGTGCCTAACCAATATGCCCTCATTGTCACGACAATTTAAACCTTAAAACATAAACCATTGAAACCTCAACCATTAACAATTCATACCATCCATTCCACGAACTCAGTACCAAATTAAACATATTACACCATTGCTCATATTGCTAGCATATTATCAACCAAAATTTACCAAGTTACCTAGACATTTATACCAAAACAACCATTCAAAATGCATTTAGATATAAAATCATGCATTTACCATCACCCACTACAACCAACCAAAACACCAATTAGAATTACATGAATATACATATTATATACTTCAAATGGCATAAAACATCACTAAGATACCTTTTAACATAAACATATCAAAATCCTATTTACATGCCACTTATAATCGAGCCAAAACAAATGAATAACTATCGAAAGAGTTGTCGAATCCATGTTAGCAGTGAAGTATACGAAAATGCCACGTCAATGCCATTAAAATTTTAACAGTTCAGTCAGTTTTTCGTCAAAAAGCAATCGATTTGACTAAATATTGAAGGTTAAGGGTCAAAATGACCCAAAATAAAAAAGAATAAAGGCTAAAATGACAAAATGAGTAAATGTTAGGGGCTAAATTTATCTTTATGTCAAAAAAATCAACTAGACCCTTCCATTAACGGAAATCGTTAGTCGATCAATTTGACCATTAATGACCCTGACGTGGTTGACGGCAACCACCAAGAGATTAACACCACTAGAGAGGTACCACATTGATAGACGAAATTAAAAGTTCAAGTACCACATTGTACATTTTGAAAGTACATGTACCACATTGAAATATTTGTTAAAGTATAGGGGTAAAGTTTTCCATTATCCCTTAAAAATTTACATCAAATTGCTAATATTACTAACTGATTGTCTTTAAATGAAAAGAAAGGAAACAAATCAAATCATATGGAAACTAAAAGAAAAGAAAATGATTCCATATTATTTTGTTTTAACAATTAAAAGGGTAAAGTGTAAGAATAGTCACTCAATTATTCAAATTGTTCTATATTGGTCACTCAATTATTAAGTTTTTCGATTAAATTGCTCAACTTTTCGAAATTAAATATTTTAGTCACTCTTATCGTTAACTTAATAACGAAAGTCTAACATGGGTTTTTTTTTATTCACCTAATAAAAAAATTTAGCACTTTAATATTTACACATCCTATCAAACTAATCATAAATATAAAAAGATCAACAAGTTTAGCCTCAATGTCTATAAAATTTATCATTTTAGTACTAATTCTAAAAAAATATAAAATGTATTTAAAAATATTTAAAATATTTGTATATTTACTATTTTCAAATTTTATATTTTATATTTATATTTTCTCATCAACCATGCTCATTTTCTCATCAACCAAACATGTGAAAAATCTAGAAATTAAAGCTATCCTTTAATTCAATCTCTTTTGATTTAGTCTTCTTCTTTTTTTGCAGCATTTTCTTGTCTCAAATGCCTAATTAGAACTCAAAAAAAAGCTCAAAATTAAAAAAAAAAATTATAAACCTAGAAAAATGGTTGGGTTAACGACACCAACTCCAACAACCTTACTCTTTGCTGTAGGGATAGTATCAGTTTTAGGCTCTAATATTCTCGTGTCTTTATCATATCTAGCTTAAGCATTGGAAAGAAATTATAGGTAAAGACAATGAAATTCAATATTTCAAACTTCGCTAGTTGAAAGAAATAAAGAAAGAAAATATTGTTAATAATCATTTTGGATACAAAAATCTTAAAATATTTTTATATTTTATGAATGATGTTATAGCATGTTCTATTGCTTGTTGAATATATGTTATGATATTAGTTTTGTTAGCATTATAGCACTTTCGAAAAGCTCAAATGTGCCGATGTTTGTTCCATACTCAAGTATCAAATGTCTACGAGTTTTATCTAATGCTAACCATTAACCAACATGCAAGACCTCAAGTCTTACCTTGATCTGTGAAAGTTGTAATGTCCCTTGAGTTTTTTTAGTAGTTTGGGCATGTACCTAGGTCTCTAAGTTGATAAGTTTCGGTACTTTAATGTTCCTTAACACAAGTGATATGTTTTGGCACCTAGTTGGACAATTGGACACGTTTATATTGGATTTTATGATGCAAATTCAAATGGTATAATGTGCTTTGTGTGTTTTAAGGCACTTGCATAGTGAAATCTTGATATGTTGTGTTATAGACCATTGAGATCTTATGTTTTAGACTTGTTATTATATGTCGAATGTGTATGAAATGATCTGGTCACATGTTGAATATGTTTAGGTGTATTTAGAGGGTCAATTACATGACTTGAAATGATATTGTATGTACCTTTGTACTGAAGTCTTGAGATCGTAAGAATATTTTCTTGCATTTTTGGGTATAAGTCTCGAGACATAGCATGCATGCCTCTTAAGGCATGTTGACATTATCTCGAGACATAAAACGTTGAAGTTAAATAGTGAAAATTCAAGCAAGAGTCTCGAGACATGACCCGATTGTCCTGAGACTTCAAACTTTGAACCTAAAAATCATGAAATAGGGGAGGCATGTCCTGAGGCATGATTTATCTATTTTGAAACATTGCCTTGCATTTTGTCAGATTGACCCACGATTTGTAATCTAGATCCATATTTAACCATGTTTCACCCTAGATTAATATGTGCAGGCCCATTTGAATGCATTCATGTTTGTTTAACACTCATAACATCCTTTAATTGAATTTCTCACACTTAATTTACTTTTAACTTCGATGATTGTTTTAAATGTTTATTTAGGTTGGTTCGACAATAGATATAACATATTGCATCCAACTGATTTTCGGATTAAATGTAAAGTATTACAGTCTTGACATGAACTCAAACACAAATTAAAACAGACGACCTACATTGTGCATACCATCCATTGCAAAATGTTATTCAGTGTTGATTATGAAGGAATCTATAAAGCATGCATGCAAATTACAAATAAAATAATAATTGATTTCCCTAAACCCTATAAATAATCTGTGTAGAAATTTCAACACTAAATCTTAAACCCAAACCATTAATAATAACATTTAAATTAAAATATCAAAAAAAATCAAAAAAAGTAACAAATTTGTGAAGGAAATTCTAAAATTTTCTAAATATACTTGAATTTTTTAAAAAGTAGGTTTTTTATATTATTATTTTTTGAAATATAAAAGCATATAAAATTCCTAAAAATGTATGTCGAAAATGAATTTGATCAAATAAACATTCATATTAATTTGTATTTGCTTATTTATAATAACTCTGGACATTGTTTTTTTTATAATTATATGTAATTTTATAATTTCAAAATAAATTATTATTATTTTTTATATTTTTTTTAATTTTTGACGAGATAAATTTGGATGCACATATGTTTAGATTTATTATAAACATGAATTTTTAATAATTTTATATGTTTTTTTTAATATTCAAGAAAATAATAATTTTAAAATACTGTTTTTATTTTTATTTTGAATCTTTTTAGAACTTTAAGTTTTTTAAAAATTTTATTTATATTTTAAAGATTTTAATTTTCTTTTTGCGCTTTTTCGTTTTTTTTTTTCATGTGGTATCGCTTGATTGGTTGAGATATTTTTTATATAAAACTTAAAATTACCTATAACCCATCCAACCTTTAAATAGGAGGATGAACGTGCTTCAAAGTGCTTAAATTCACATTCTCTTGCATTAGTAACAATGCCGATGCCAATCGAACTAAAACTTAATCTATTGAGTCGATTTTTTAAATAGAAATATTAGATGAAACTAAATAGACGAAATAAAAATATATGACCTAAAGTAACTCAAAAAAAAAATCTTGAAGTACTAAACTAAAAAATTGTATATAACAGAGGACCAAAATATGTATAAAACTTTATTTCAAAGAGGATGATTTTTTATTCTGGGTAAACTACCAAAATAATCACATTTGTTTACCTCAGGTTGTATTTTAGTCACTTATGTTTGAAATGTTACATTTTAGTCACTTATGTTATCGCGTTGTAACATTTTAGTCATTGAGCAGTTAATTGCTATTAACGGTGTAAAGATAAGATGGCGTGACATGTTAAGTCATCATTTCAAATAAAAATTTTAGGTTAATTTATACAATCGGTCTTCATATTTTTTCGTTTTGAGCAATTTAATTTTTTTTCTTTTATTTTCTTTTAACTTTTTTTATTTTTTATTTTTCATTCTCTTTTGCTTCTCCATCTGATTTCCTCCCTTCTCCATTTCTGTTAGAGTAATTTTTCTATGTTTTCCATTTGCTAAAACTAGTCTCTATACTTTTATTGTTTGAACAATTTAATTTTTTTCAAGTGAAACGAGCTTGTGGACTAGTTTTAACAAGTGGAAAATATAGAAAAGCTATGTTAAAAGAAATGAAAAAGGGAGTAAAATAGAGGGAAAAGCATAAGAGAATGTAAAATAAAGAAAAAAAAAGTTAAAATAATATAAAAAAATTAAATTGCTCAAAACAAAAAAAATGAGGATCGATTGTATAAATTAACCTAAAATTTTTATTTGAAATGATAATTTAACATGCCACGCCAGGTTATCTTTACACTGTTAATGGCAATTAACTACTCAAAGACTAAAATGTTACAACGTGATAACGTAAGTGACTAAAACGTAATATTTTAAACATAAGTGATTAAAATGTAACTTAAAGCAAATAAAAGTGACTATTTTGGTAGTTTACCTTTTTTATTTTTAAAATTAAATTAGTCTGTTTGTTCCACTGAAAATGATTTCTGAAAAATAATTTTTGGAAAATGACTTACTTTTCTAGAAAAGTTAATATTTTTTGGTGTTTGGATGAATCTGTGTAAAATATTTTCTATTGTTTGACAGATTTCTGTTTCATACATTTGAGATTTTTTTATCTTTTCATTGTTTAATTGAATTTATTTTATATCTATAAATTTATATTTTACATTGTTTTTGCATATATTAAAAATATTTTATTAATTTCAATTACCATATCATTTTTTAACTACATGACTATCAAGTGAGTATTTTTTATTTAAAAATGTGATATCAACAAAATTGACAAAAAAATTAACAATGTCAACAATTGTACTTGCTTTTCAAATCTGAAAAGTAAAGAGACTAAATTCTTCAAAATAAAAGTACAGAGACTAAATTGGAAATTTGTGAATAATACATAGACTTATGTAACCCTTATATTACAAAATATTTATTATTAATATATTTATAATTGTAATAAATATTTATTACTAAAATATTAATATTGAAACCACGAGAGTTAAGTGAGATGGTAAGGGTCTTTCCTACCTTAATCAGTGATCGAGGGTTCGATCTTCGCCTTGGGTATGGAGCAACTTTAAAACTCGTGGCCAACATCCACCCCTTAATGGGCTTGCAGAATACAAATGATTAGTTATTAAGTTCGCTCCAATAAATATATTGAAAAATAAAAAAAATATTAATATTAAATAATAAAGCAGAAGTTAAGGTTTTTTTTTACAATGAGCCTTATCAACAGTAGAAGCTGTGACGAGGAAGAAGGGGCGAATATATTCACCAAAAAGGTGAGCATCAGGGATGAGGAAGTTCGAATTGACAGATTCAGACGTTATGTGGTCTATGGTTAATGGTGTACCGTCAATTGAATTTTCAAAAAGAATAAATCGAATTCTAATTAATAATATGGCACTTTTAGTAGTAATCAAATTACTTGGCAGAAGCATAGGTTATTCGGCATTATACAACAAAGTTTGTTCTCTCTGGAAACCATCAAGTTCGTTTCGCTTAATGGATGTCTACAACGATTATTTTCTGGCTAAATTTCAAAGCACAGAGGACTTTGAAAAAGTTCTGAGTTAGGGCCCTTGGATTATCTACGGATAATATCTTACTGTTCAACCATGGACCATTGACTTTTGTGCTTCACAACCTTATCCAAGTACTGCCATGGCTTAGATTAGGTTACCCGGCTTGCCAGGGCATGTGTATAAAAGGCAGGTCTTGTGGGAGATAGGGGAAATGGTGGGGAAGGTGGCGAAATTGGATTTCAAAATAGGTAATGGTGTTAGGGGGAGGTTCACCAAATGACGGTGTACGTTAATCTGAAAAAAGCCCTAATTTCACAAGTTTTGGTTAATGGCACCTTTCAACGGATCGAGTACGAATATTTACCATCGGTTTGTTTTACTTGTGATCATTATGGACATGTAAAAAAAATCTGTTCGAAGGCTTTGAAAGCACAAGTCAGTGTTGAAGGAGAAATTTGCAAAGGGAAAGAAGACCAAGTTATGGGGGAGTCTTCAAGAAATAATAATTCCCAGGAGGGAAAGTTCGAACCATGGATGATAATTGAAAGGAAGGGCAGGAAGGCACAAGGGGTAACAGAAAAGGGAGAAGGTCGATAGGGAGTTCTCGATTCCAAATTTTGGAATCCCTAGATGGTGGGGATAACCTTCAAGAACACCTAATAGATAGGGTTACGAAAGAGGGTCAACTAACTAAGGACAGAAGGGGTGCACCAAAGCAATCAGGACCGGGTACATCAAACTCCTTTTTGACCCAAGGGAAGGGCCTTGATTCGAACCCAAATGGTTTATCTTGGGCCACAAGGTAATCCAAAGCTAGCCAAGGTCAAGGGTGCCTCATAGGGCTAGGGTTAATAGGAAATCAAGAACATGAGGGGCAGGAGCGAGTTTGGGTTGGTAAAGTGGGGGAGAAAGAATGTGTTTAGTGGTAAATAGTGTTGCCCTAAAAACAATTGGGTTAAGGCAAACTTTTAGTCCAAAAAACCCAAGGCAAAGTTCTGGTAAGGTTTCAGGTTTCAGTGGCTACTCACAGACACAGGCAGCTGATGTTGCTCTTAAGGCCGGATATCCTGATGAGTCAATAGATGGAAACCAAAGAGAGTAGATAGGGGTACCTGAAGGACTTCTTCTATCGTCCATAGAAGAAAAGAGGATCGATGGGATCGGAGGGGAGAAGGAGAACATCAATGATGATGAGGTAGTCGTTAATCCGGAAGAACCCCTTTCCTTTGATACTGGAATGGATGACTTAGTCGAGATCCCTATCCCTAGTAGAAAGTGTGTTGAACCCTGACCAACACTCGGTTGTGTCCTTTAATGATAGTGTTAGGCATCGATTCTCGACCTATCAAATCGGTTGAAATTCAAAAGGTGTGATGCAACGGGGGCCTCCTAGAACTAAAAAAGAGCAGTGGAATGCAAAGTATTAGGCAGAGGAAAAATAAAAAAATTAGCATACGAGAAGGTGATAGTGCGTTCAAAGCTTCCCCTTCCAAAGTTCCATTATTGAGCTCCATTAAAAACATAATGGAATCTCTGCAAAATTAGTTCCAGTATGAGGAAAAGAGTGAAGAACCGGATAATAAAGAAGTGGGCTTAGTCCCACAAAAGGAGCCTAATATGGATGATACTTTAGCTTAGAAAAATTATTCTTTTTGGTAAAGAGGTATTAGGTTATTTTAATTATCATTTAACATGACAAGCTCTAATCCCATAATCTTTTTTTGGAATTCTCAAGGGTGTGCAAACACTAAGTTTTCTTGCATTTTTAATGAATATCCTATGGAGCATCAACATGATATTGTGAGTATCTTAGAAACCAGAGTTAAGCGAGAGGAAAGTTGATGAAGTAATGGCAAAATTCGGGTTTTAATTCTCTTATAAGGTAAAAGCACAGGATTTTTCTGGGAATTTTGATCTGTTGAAAGGACATAGTCCGCCTTACAGTCGTCAAAAGCCATCCATAATTTGTCCTATCATAGGTTACATTTGGAGTCCCTGATCGCTCAATCCTCATCGCCTTTGTCTACGGTAGTCCTAATAGCACCAGAAGAAGGAGTGCATGGGAGGCTCTTTCTAGGACCATACCTAGTTCTTTCGCTATTTGGATGGTAATAGGGGATTTTAATGCCCTGCTCTCTCTGGAGGATTAAAGAGGAGGGCCTGGCATTAGACGGTGCCTCTTTTTTGTGACTTTGTCAGCACTAATGAACTTTAAGATTTAGGCGCCTTTACCTGGCAAAGGAATAAAACCTTGGAATGGTTAGATCGGGCACTAGAAAACCTAGCGTGGACTCAATCCTTGCCTACATGTTTAATGACCCACCTTGTTCGACTGAAATATGATCATAGGCCTTTGCTTATTAATTTGTGTCTTAAACTCAACTTGCTAAGAGGACGTCCTTTTTGGTTTTTGACAAATTGGACGTTTGATCAAAGAATTTCAAGTACGATTAAAGAGCTTTGAGAATTCAAAGGAGATATGATTAGTTCGCTAGATAAGCTTATGGCAGGCCTCAAAATATGGAATAAAATATGTATGGGCACATCGGACAACGGAAGCAGAAACTCATACATGAACTTAGTAAAATCCAAAAGAAATTAAGCGAGCACCTTCTCAAGCATTAGTTTCAAAAGAGCTGCGTAAAAGAGAGGAATTGGGGGAGGTACTTAATAATGAAGAACTATTATGGAAACATAAATCTAGATGTGATTGGCTCAGCCTAAGAGATCGGAATACAAAGTTTTTTCATAATTGTACTTTGACTAGAAGGAAAAGTAATCGTATTACTAATTTGCGAGTGAGAGATGGGACTTGGATTTACGAACCTTATGAGGTTCAGTTAGAAGTAGTCAACTATTTTCAAAAATTGTATGAAGAACAATCAAGCCATAGGAATGCACCCCATTCTCATCCGTTTCCCCAATTGGAGCAATGTGACATTAACTTTTTAGGTGAAAAAGTTTCTAATGAAGAAATAAAAAAAGCATTATTTGACATGACTTTAATGAAAGCTCTAGGAAGCGATAGGTATCACATTATTTTCTTTCAATCTCAATGGGATAGCATCGGTAGCACAATTTGCAATTTGGTCAAAGGGGTTTTTGATTGAAATACAATAGACCCAACACTGAACAACACTTTAATTGTACTTATCCCTAAAGTAGAACGACCTGAGGAGATTTCGCAGTTCAGGCCCATTAGTCTCTGCTCCGTACTTTATAAATTAGTCGTGAAAGTTATTGCAAATAGGTTTAAAAGGGTGTTCCTCAAAATAATTGGCCAAGAGTAAGCAGGGTTGATAGTCGGTCGAAACATAATTGATAATATTATAGTTGCTCAAGTAATTTATTCCATGAGAGGAAAGATCAGGAAATAGATGGCCGTTAAAATAGATTTAGAGAAAGCTTATGATAGGGTTCGTTGGGACTTCATTGAGGCTTCTCTCAAAACAGCAAGAATTCCACCTTATCTCCAAAAGGTTATTATGACAGCTATATCATCATCTACTATGCAAATTTTGTGGAATGGGGTTCCTATAAAAAAGTTTAAACCTGCGAAGGGAGTTAGGCAGGGTTATCCTTTATCACCATACCTCTTTGTCCTATGTATGGAGTGGTTAGGGCACAACATCAAAAAGGTCATTTTATATAAGGAGTGGAAGCTTATTAAGTTGTCACGTGCAAGGCCTAGCCTAACTTATTTATTTTTTGCTGATTATCTTGTGATCTTTTCCAAAGCTGATTTATCACATGGCCAAACACTTAAAAGTATTTTAGAACAATTCTGTAACTATTTTGGGTATCGTGTTAACTGCAGGAAAACCAATCTTTTTTTTTTAAGAGGGGTGGATGACGCTCTGAGGATAGAAATAAGTGGTCTCTTAGGATACCAACAAGTACATGACTTTAACTCATATCTAGGGGTTCCGTTGTTACACAAATAAATGACTAATTCAACCTTTGAGTTTGTGGTCGAGAAAGTCAAGGTAAAACTTAATAGTTGGACAGCTAGGCAACTCTCTATGACTGGAAGATTCACCTTAGCTCAGTCAATTCTCCTAGCCATTCCAAATTATTTCATGTAGTCTTTACAGATACCGCTTGAGGTTTTCTTTGAAATTGAAAAATTAGCAAGGCAATTTATATGGGGAGCTAGTCCAGGGAAGAAAAAAATAGCGTTAGTTAAATGGGTCTTCATTTGTCAACCTCAAGCCCATGGAGGCCTAAGCATTCGACACTTAAAGGACCAGAATGAATCTTTCCTCCTTAAGCTTGGGTTTCATCTTACTTCTAAAAATGAAGCATTATAGGACCAAGTACTTCGATCGAAATATAGGATGGATGGCTCCATCCCAAATAATATATTACAAAGCAATTGCTCAGCCTTATGGAAGGGTATCATGAGAATTTGGCCTCTACTCAAAGAGAACTTGCACTGGGTAGTCGGCACCGGGGCTGCGATATGTTGCTGGAAAGATCCATGGGTACCCAATGTAGGGCCATTGAACAAGAATTTAGTTGAGCTAGCACGCTTCCCTGCAGATTGTTTTTTGGAAGAGATGTTGAGTGCCGAGGGTGCTTGGAATATTGAGGCCTTTAAAGTAGCATTATCGGATTCATCGTGCAGGCAATCACAAATATTCCTCCCTCACATCCTTTGGCTTGCTCGCTTGGATAGATTATTTTGGATCTATTCAGCAAATGGGAAGATCACAGTGAATAATGCTAATTACACACTTAAGCATCATACTTGGAACATGAAGGATACTAAGTGGAAAACCATCCGACAATACAAAGGTCCGCATCGGGTGAGGTTTTTTCTCTGGTTAGTTCAAAAGGAAAATCTCCTCACCAACTTAGAATGTGTCTGACAGGGAATAGGTTAAGACATGTCGTGCCCTGTCTGCCATCAAGGAGTAGAAAGTATTTTACACGTTGATCGGCCTGTAATGTCACAACAATAGACACACGTCGATGCAAGTATAGTTGATAGATTGGTTCTATCGGATATTGATCCCACGAGGAAGGAGTTCTTGATGTTTAAACTGTCAAAGCAACTAAAGCTAAGATTAGGGAAAATGCTAGTAAGGATGTCAGCACAATTAAATCAAAATTGCACAGTTAAAATAGTCAAAGTTGTCAATGTAATTATAAAAGTTAATTGTCAGAGCAACTGAAAGTAAATCAAATAGTTGTTAAAGTTTAGAGAATTTAAATGCATAAATGTAAAAGTGTGATCAAGTGTAAAGGATTGGAGTGGATCACTGATTTCACTAAGTAGAAACGCTAGATGTGTCGACAAGGTATAGTGTAGATAAATTGTCGCTACAATAAAGTTCCAATAAAATCATACTAATAACAACTCTCCGTTTAATCAAGACTCAAGCGCTCACAAGTACCACACCTCTTAGTGCTGGCATTGCTTCACACCTAAGAACAAGTGACATAATCTCTTCTAGTCTCAAGCAACTCTCGCTGACTTGCTTGTTAATTCAACTTGTCACAGTACCTCTCAATGTCGGTAGACTGCAATTACACTCTCGTGGTCAAACAGTTGAATCCAAGAATCAATAGATGAGAAGAATAAAGTATATATCAAAGTAATCTAACATTGAAAAATATTCTCATATACAATAAACTGTTAATAATAATTCATCAGCATTCAAAGAGGGATTAACAAATAAATCGAAGCCTACTATCCCTACGCTACTAGGATTATCTCTTAACCACTCTTTTTGTATCGCACCAAGCACTTCTCGTCAAAAGTTGTTACTTGCCTGATTGATCAGCTCACCGGACTAAAGCATAAAGTTTCAAAAACTCAAACTATTTGCAGAATTAATTTATTCACCTCTTGATATTTATCTCTTCTCTCATTCTTCTATTTATAGTCCCTGGTCATTGTATGTCCTCCTCCATTCTCAGATCCAACTCCTTTGTACAGATATAGAAGTTTGTTGAAATCCAACTGTGCACTCACGCAGATCTAGTGTGATCTTCATGAATCTGCAGGTTGTCACTGCATCTCTAGGCACGATCTATAATTTTTAATTGCAGCGATAACGTGTGAAATTCCTGCGCTGGTGCTTCCAGATGTGTTTGCAACGTAAATTCACTTATAAAAATTAGATGTTTTCATGAGGTGACATTTCTGGTTGCAATTCCAGGCTAAAATTGTGGCTGCATCTTTGAGCTTTTTCTAGCATTGATTTCCCGAGATGGATCCCTACGCTGATAATTTCAGACGCAATACATATACTGCATATGGCGACATTAGTGCACAGAAAATATAAAATAACGAGAATTTAAGCCACACAATCATTGAGTTAGAAAATGTAAAAACTAAGTATGAAATGACTATCATGCATGCTAAATATAATACATAAGGGACAGCTAACACATAAATTTAGGGAGAAATTAAGCGTCATTTCAAATGCTATCACACGTGCTCCGGGAATGCCCAGTGGCCAAAGAAGTCTAGAAGTTCTTCATGCCTAATTTTCGACAGCAGTAGCTCTTCTCCAACAACTTAGCAGACTGCTGTAAGGATAATCTAAGCAACTCAACTTGGAAAATAAGTAACGACTTCTTCATAAGTACAATCCAGCAAAGGACCATTTGCAGATGTGTCGATAAGATTTCTTATCTGTGCATTTAATCCATTATAGAAGATTTCAATCTGCGTCTCCTGTTGGATTCCGTGCATGGGACAACGTCGAAGCAGAGTTTTGAAACGCTCCCAAGTAGTATGCAGGTTCTCATCATCCAATTGATAGTAAGCAGTAATATCATTTCGCAATCTAGCATTCATTGTGGGTAGATTAAATCGCAAAACAAAATGAGTTGCTAGTGCATTCCATGATGTAATAGATCCAGCCGGTAAACCAAGGAACCATGTACGTGCCCTTTCTTGCAAAGAATAAGGAAACAGCTACATCTTCAAGGCGTCATCAGGAACACCATGTTGAATGAAAGAAGCACATATTAACAGAAAAGATCTGGTATGCTCCCTCGCATCTTCATGAGGTAAACTAGCATATTGCCAATTCGAATTTAACATCTAAAACATCACCGATTTTAATTCAAAATTTCCATCTTGTATTGCTGGTCTAATAACTCCTCGTTGTATATCATCAAGCACAGGAACAACAAAGTCTCTAATTATTCTGTTTTAAATTTGCTCTTCTTGTGACAGCATTCTATTATTGACATGTTGTGTCTGCAATGGAGGAATAAGTTTTTATGGTGGCAACTGTGGTACCTTGTTATTATTTTCAGCTATATTTCTTTGCTCTTGTCTCCTCCTCCGAATAATTCTTTCAATTTCTGGATTGAAACTGACAATATTGTTAGGATTTCTCCTTGTGGACATAAAACACCTAAAAATAATTAAGAAAAATAAAACAGATTAGTAACAAATAAAAGTCAGAAAATAAAGAATAATTTCAACTGCAAAAATAAACATCAAACAAACACCATCCCTGGTAATGGCGGCAAAACTTGATCGCGCTATAAACATCACAACAATAATGTGCAAGCGGACACTGTCGATGCAAGTATAATAGACAAATATGAGTCTGTCGGATATCGATCCCACGAGAATAGTGTTCTTGTTGCTTAAATTTGTCGAGGCAAAAGTAGTTAAAATAAGAAGAATTGTCAAGAGTAATGTAGTGCAATTAAGTCAAGACTGCATAAATAAAAGAATTAAAATTGTCAACACAATTATTGTAAGACTATAATACAGATTGTCAAAGCAATTTAATAGAAGATAAGATGAATGTTAAAGATGTTTTGTGAATGTAATTTGAGAAAATTAAAGAAGTAAAACAATTATAAAGGAATGAGGGATCCCTGATTTGGCAAATCGAAAAACACTAAATTTGACTACAAGGTAACTGATAAATAAATTGTCGCCGCAATTAAGTTCTATGAGATGTCACTACTTTCGACTTCTCTGTTTAGCAATGACCCAAACACTCACATTAGCCACACCTTCCAGTGCTGGCAATGCTTTGCATTTGAGAACAAGTGGCCAAAATTTCTTCTTGCCTCAAGCAACTTCCTTTGTCTTGCTTGTTAATCTAACTTTGTCACTGCACCTTCTAGTAACAGTGACTGCAATTGCATTTTCGTGGTCAAAACAGTTAAATCCAAAGATAAACAAATAGGAATTAAAGAAGAAATTGAAGAATTCTATTCCTAGCCTACTAGAATCCTTCCGTAATTTCTCCTCTTGCGTCGTAATTAGACACTTCTCGTCAGAAGTAGTTGCCTTCTCGTCGCATCAGATCACCCTCCTGAAAAGTAAGCTTCCATGACATCTTACTTAAGAAAGAATAAAAAAAATATGGATTAATTTCTTCACGGGCTTGATGATGATCTTTTATCTCTCCCTTCTATTTATCTTCACTCACCACTACAGGTATCCTCCTTTTCTCAAATCTAACTTCCTTGCAGCTGTACAAGTTACTCTAGCCGTACACTCACGCAGATCTGGTTTATGTATTAGTAAGTTGCAAGTTATCGCAACATTACTAGAGGCAAATTTATATTTTTATTTGTCTCGACAACTTGACATTTTTATGCGCTGGTGCTTCTGGATATGTTAGCAGTGTAAAGTCCCTATTGCAATCTGAAAGTATTCATGCGGTGAGATGTTTGGGCGCAGTTTTATATCGAACTTGTGGCTATAGCTCTGAACGCTTTCCTGCTTCAATCTTTTAAGATGGATTCCTGCGCTGACATTTTTAGACACAAAAACTGATACTAAATGCAACGACATTAGTAGCACAAATGGGATAAAATGAAAGAAAATAAGACCATACAACACTGACTTAGAAAATGTAATTACTAAGTATAAAATGCTAAAAATATATGCCAAATATGATACAAAGGGAACAATTATACTCTAATTAAAGAGAATTTAATGGACTTTTCTAATGCTATCAGCGGCTATGAAAAAATAGAAACTTATTTGTTTTCCAAAGTCTCTCATGGAGTACCACTGAAACTATTAAAGTTTCTCTTTGCTGGGCAACACAACACAGTTTGGAGAAAAGTAAGAGACAAAACACAGTGATTAAGCAAATACTAGTAGCTCAGGAAGCTCTGGGTCAAAGGCGTATCAATATAATAATATTAAGCTTGATTTAATTAATTTTTATATAAAAATAAAATTATTTATAGATGAACTCTTTTTACATGTAATCATATTAATATATTGATTTTCTTTTATAATTTTGATCGATTTATTTATTTTTAGTTGAATTGTTAAATTCTAAATGAAGCCTTAAAAATTCAAATTATAATAAATAAATAAATGTATTTCAAAAGTTAGCAGCGGGAATCTTTTTTCTCTCCTTACCTTTTGGTTTTCAAAAATTTCTCCCTCTCTCTCTCTCAAAAAAAAAAAAAAACCTTCTCCAGATTTGCTTTGTTCGCTGATTCAAACTGAAGTACTTTCCCCCCCTCTCTCTTTCACCATTTTTTTTTTCTCTCCGTTGCAACTTTTGATCGCCGATTGAATGCATGAAAATCAGAAAGTAGCCATTTTGAATTTTTCTTTCCCTTTCTCAGCTCTCAAACAGTCCTACATTTTGGAACATTTTAGTAGATTTAGGGTTTATGTTGTCTCTTCATCTTGAAAATCGAAAATAATTCAAATTCCAAGTAGACTTTTCGATTTTATTTACTTATTTTTTCGTTGTTGTTTAGATTGAATAGAAACAACAGATAAGTAAAAATCGTGGAATTAAAAGGATGGGAATTGAAGAATACCATGTGATAGAGCTAGTAGGTGAAGGCTCTTTTGGTAAAGTATATAAAGGAAGGCGAAAATTTACTGGCCAGGTAATTTTTAAATTTTCTCTCTACTTTTTATTAATTTTTATCTTTCTTTTTGTAATTTTGTTGCATATTTTTCAATATCAGACTGTAGCAATGAAGTTTATAATGAAGCATGGAAAAACTGAGAAGGACATTCACAATTTAAGACAGGAAATTGAGGTATTCCGTAATGCTTTTTCTATTAAGATTTATCAATGCTTTTGCTGTTTGATCTGCTTCTTTGTTTTTTTTTTTTGTTCTTGTAATTTGTGATTTAGCCTCTTACGCATTGCAGATTCTGCGAAAGTTGAAGCATCAAAATATCATTGAAATGATTGATTCATTCGAAAGCCAACAAGAATTCTGTGTTGTAACTGAATTTGCGCAAGTAATGATCTCCGTTCTATATATGATGGGCATAACTTACTGATTTGGGCAAATAGTAATGTGGAATTTCTTGGTATGTAGGGTGATCTATTTCAGATTCTAGAGGATGATAAGTGCCTTCCTGAGGAACAAGTTCAAGCAATTGCAAAGCAATTGGTACTTTCAACTTAAAAATGTTACCATCAAATGGAATTACTTGATTGCTCACTGGTTTGCTTAACATGAGATTTTCCTTTTTGGATGTTATCATGTAGGTGAGGGCATTGCACTACTTGCATTCCAACCGGATCATCCATCGTGACATGAAGCCACAAAACATTCTCATTGGTGCTGGCTCTGTTGTTAAGGTTGGTAGATAGTTGATATGCAAGTGCTCTGTTGTGATTTAACAATTCGTCTTTGAGGAGTAGTCATATTCTGATTTTTCGAGTTTGGAGTTGATATAATTTTTTAATCATCAGGCAAATTGTATGCCTTTCATTTTCATGTTGCACTCTATGATTAGGCCTACTTTAAGTTTTCTTCATTCTTTTCTTTGTAACTTATGCAGTATTTCAATTATTGCAGCTTTGTGATTTTGGGTTTGCACGTGCTATGTCCACTAATACTGTTGTTTTACGATCCATAAAAGGTTTGCCTGATATTAGTATCTACATGCCCTTTTAATTTTCTTCTTACTCAACAAATTTAGAGAGTATTCTGTGGATTTTCTTTATTTATTCTATCTCAGTAATGCTTTTACAAATGGTTTTCAGGCACCCCATTGTACATGGCCCCAGAGCTTGTGCGAGAACAGCCCTACAACCACACTGTTGACTTGTGGTCTCTTGGAGTCATATTGTATGCACTTTTCTTTTTTCCTTCTAATTTTATAGTGATGATCATTTGATTGGTTTTTTGCTAGATGAATCAGATTTTGCCATCATGTCCTCTATCTGTTGTTTACATTGAATTAAGCCCAACCATAAATTTGGCAGGTATGAATTATTCGTTGGGCAACCTCCCTTTTATATGAATTCAGTATATGCACTCATCCGGCACATAGTTAAGGTACATAATATGATAAATCCTCTTTTTTTTTTAAAAAAAATAAAAAAATTCTCATTCAGAACATTATTAAGGCACAGTTACTGAAAATATTTTTTGTAAAGTATGATTCTGCCTTACCAAACTTTAAAATGTGGTAACACTAATTTACCAGCAATATTTCAGGATCCAGTCAAATACCCAGACGAAATGAGTGCAAGTTTCAAAAGCTTTCTGAAGGGATTGCTTAACAAGGTTTTCTTTTTGATGAAAAAATTATATGTTTCTTGGCATTAACTTTGCTTTCAAAGTAAAGTATTCGTTTTTAATATAATTTGAAACAGGTACCTCAAAATCGGTTGACATGGCCCGCACTTCTTGAACATCCATTTGTTAAAGAAACATTGGATGAAGTAGAGGCCCGGGTAATGCATCTGATGTCTGCAATTTTTTTTTTTCCTTTTGTTAAACAAATTAGACTCTTTGTTTACTTACTCTAAAGCAGCAAGAGTGCATGCTGCTTGCAATGCCAATTGTGTTTTTATCTTGTATATAAGAGAAACTTGTTCATTTTTTTCTTTTTTAAATTCAAAGAACATTGAAGTTTAATTTTAGTGAAACATTCTAGGAGGTGCGTGTTACAACTGCTACAGCCAGGCAATCTGATTTTGCATTGAGGAGTGAGGAAAACAGTATCCAGACACCAAATGGTATATCATCCCTTTTGACAGCATTGCATTCGATTTTTATTTGTGATATATTGGTTCTACCTTTTTTAACCATCATTAACTACTATGTCACAGGTAAAGAAAATTCTCCTGTTGCTTCAGAGCCTTGTAATGTTCCAAGCCCTCAGAGTGTTGCTAAAAAATGTAGTCCTAATACAGTCCAGGGAAATTCTGCACTGCATGACGAGTTTCCTGGATTTTCAAATCCCAATGATGTTAAACAGACAGGTAGACAATGTTATGATGTTTCAGTTCCTATAGTGCATTAGTGAATCAAAATAAGGGATGGTAAAAGAAGTTTGCAAGAATCAGAAAAGTTTGGGTGGGTTGTGGAGGAATGGGAGAACCAGGGAGAAAGATCAGGGAGGGTCAGTAGGGAAGAATCTCAAGTCAATATGCCAAGATTTCAAGAATTGATCATCTAAAATATACTAGAAACCAAGGTAAAAGAGCTACATAAAGCTAAAACCTAAATCCAATATAGATGGAAATCACCAAAAATAACCATAATTCCCTAATACTTGGACAATATGCAAAAAGCTAGTTAAATAATATATAGATTAAATAGTAAAATCTTAAATCTTCGATAAAAATTATATTAAACCATAATATATAACAAATTCCAAAATCTAACCTTAGGTTCAAGCCACTCCTCCATGGTGCATTGGTTAATGGAACATGCAAATTAACTTTTTCTCACTGTCTATAATTTTGGAAATGAAATTCATAAAGTAAGTTTAAGCCATGTCTCCTTGTGTAATTTTGTTTATATATCTTTGAGCTTATCATTTTTTCTTTTTGCAAAACTCACAGAATTGGCCTATGTTTTTGGGTTACTTGAGTATTGTCACTTTGTTTGACATAATTTGGAAACCAGGTAGACACGGTTTTGAAATTCATTGAATTTCCTAAAGTAGTTTGAATCTGGCTCTGTACTATTTATATATTGTTTTAAGGTGATCAAATTTCGATTCTTTTTTCCTTCATTTTGCAAGGTTTTCAATTAATAAGTTTTAGTCACTTTTAAAAACTGGTACATCTAGCTTTAACTTCTGATATTTGACAACGTGATAGAAATAAATGAGTGATAATTTTTCTGTGGTTCGTTTTTTTTTTTTTTTTTGTTTATTGTTCTTCTATATGTTGTTATTTTTTCATGTAAATATAGGCTTCTTTTAGTTAAACAGGTTAGATATTCTAGTGGAAGCTGTAAACAAGAAACCTTTTAATATGGGGTTAAAGCCTTTATGATGAAGCAATCGATGCTCTAAAGAGAAATTTTTTCTTGTTTTACTCAGAAAATAGTAGTCTTAACCTACTGTTGTTATAGCCAATCTTATTGTCTCTAGTGTTAGTATCCTTCAGCTTATTATCTCTTTGGCTATTGATTTTGCTCTATACATCTCATTGTTCTGGCATATTAAGTTCCAATTACATTTAGCCATTGGTACATCTAGCTTCAATTTGTGATATTTTGACAACGTGAAAGAAATAATTTGGTGACCATTTTTCTCTGATGCTCCACTTGCTGTTTTGTTTGTTGTTCTTCTGCATGTTGTCATTTTTTTCATGTAAATGTTAGCTTCCTTTTGTTAAGTGGGTTACATATTGTAATGATAGCTGTAAACAACAAATCTTTTCAATATGGGTCAAAGCCTTTATGATGAAGTAACAGATGCTCTATAGAGAAATTTTCCCTCGTTTCACTCAGGAAATAGTAGCATCTTAACCTACTATCCACTCTTCTGGTCTCTACTTTTAGTGTTCTTTAGCATATTATCTCTTTAGCAATTGATTTTTCTCCATACATTTCATTGTTCTGGCATATTATGAGTTATATCTCTCTCCAGGTAACTTGGCATTAGACAGATTAGAAAACAACTCTCGCACAGTAAATGGGGCACAAATTATTGGTCAGGATAATGAAGCCTTAGCACTTGTTTTGCTTCCAATCAAAAAATGGTCAGAAGGATCACAAAATGCTTGCAGGTAATTCGTAACCTTGAGTTTATGGATTATCTTCATTTAGCATTTTGTATTTAACTTGATTCCCTGTTGTTTGTATTAGTAGCTAAGTAATCGTGGCTTTCCTTTTTTTTCCTCTCTATTTTCTGTTTCTTGTATGGAGCAAACAATAGTCAAAGCCAGTTGACAATTTATTTTTAAGTTGCGTGTTGAAATTATAATCAATTTTCGTTGCAAGACAATATTTTGGCTTAGATATGAATGTGAAATCGCTAAGTTTTATGATAAATCTAAAAAGTTACTCTCATTTTGTGGGTGTTCTATGATTAATTTATTTTAGATTCATATATTGGTTGTTTTCAAGACCTTTTAGTAGGAAACATTTTTAGGAACTAGTTTCTTTCCATTTGATGGGTGCTGAGTGTTCTTTTCTTTTCTTTGCAATGGTCTCTGCCATGATCTGGATTCTAAACCTTATCTTTATGTATACATGCTAAGCAGAAAAACTGAACCTGGAAAGGGGGGAAAATGGCTAATACTTTCTTAGTGAAACTTTAGCAATCAGCATAACAAAGAAAGTGAAAGTAATTCTACTTGATAAAAGGAATACTTAGTATTTCCAAGCATTAAGGTTAAACAGATTTTTCAAATTCCCGTTTCCCCCAATTGCTGATTGCTTATTGTAATCCTTACCAAATTGGGTAGATAAACACTTGATCCTTGGAAGAAATGTTGGCTACAAAGTTGCTCTCCCATTTGGTCTTTTTGTTTTTTTTATTCCACTAAATGTACATTTCCTTGAACTGAATACCATATGTCCATTGATTATTTGTTAAAGTCTGTTCTCATTTTATAGTGGCTTGTGCAGGGATCAAGATATTCTCCACTCAAGTCAGTCTTTGAGAGTTCTTTCTAATTTAGTTGCAGCTGGTGCTCTTCAGTCTGGCGGAATACTGGATGAAATAATGTGTGAACTTCTTAATGTCACTGCCATTTTAGTTGGTTTGAAATCATCTGATGTTAATGAGTTAGTAGCAAAGGTATATGACTATCTAGAAATTTCTATTCCCTATTTCTACTACCTTTCATGTACCATACTGATGTAGGCTTGTGTTCCATGAATAAAATGGGACATCTTCATGCTTTGATTTTGATAATGGCTGTTCATTTTCTTTGTAAACTATAATCATGACACTTCCTGTGTTGTCTTTTCCTTCTAAATGCAGCCATATTTTTTTGTTTACTTTTCTGTCAAGTGAATGGAATTTTCTCTATGTTTTTCTGAAAACAAATTACTATATCATAAAAAGTTATTTAAGAGATATCTAAACATTGATCACTAAATTGTTTACAACGTCAAATACACTTTTCTGTTGTTATATCTGGCTGAAACTTTTCTGGTTGCTTCTGCAGAGTTTTTCTGTTACTAAAATGCTGTTGGCAGAAAATAATGGAAGTGATGCTGCCACTTCCTATTTCAAACACTGGGTTGTCTTAGTTGAAATTTTCTCACAGGTATAGTTTTCTATGGTTTATATTGGTCTCTTCCAACATCTCAGACACCTTTGTAAGCTCCCTCATTTTATGAATATAGGTTGCAAGCCACATTGAAGATGCCTCTGGGAGAGTTTTCTCTGAGTCTTGTGCGTGCATCACAACTATTTTAGTTAGAGTGTCTCAGGGTCTTCGAGCATGTTCTTTGACTCAGGTTCCTAAGGGAATCACCTCTCCCTCTGTGATTAATGAATCATTGAAACAGATTTTGGACCATGCTGTTACGTCCCGTTTAGTGGATCATCTATGTTTATGTTTAGCAACTTCAGGTGCAAGTCTCAGTTCTGGATCCACAAATATGCTGCTTGCTGCTTGTGAAGCATGTAGGGCTATCTGGTCATTGATGGATGCTCATGAAATCTTTTTTGTGAAGGAAAATCCCTGTTTGTTTCCCTTGGATGCTTTGCAGAGTCACTCTTTGGCTCGACTTGACATCAGAGATCATGCCCGTGGTTGGCTGGCTGGAACAGAAGCAGCAAAAGTCGTTGATGCAGTAACTAGGGCTTTTGTCAGATCAAAATCGGTGCAGTTTGCTATAGTCAATTGCCTTCATCAACGTGTAGAGCCAGCATTATCTGCTGCTATTCATGTACTTCTTCCTCTAACTTAAAATGCTTCTGTACTGAGGAGCAGCTGAATGCTTAACATTTACTTTATATTGGTTAACCAGTGTAGCATAATATATTAATATAATTCTTTCTTAGCTTTTTCAGATTTTGTCAAGATGTTGCCTACACAATGGCATTATTCCAACTGTTCTTTGCGGCCTTCCGAATTCCCTACCTGTTACTACTATTGTTAGCGGTGGAGCCGACGGTACCATTGTTTCAGAGCTATTCTCTATATTATCTTTATGTTCATCGTTGAACAAAGATGCACAATCAGAAATGAAGTGTAAAATAAGCAATCCTCGTGCCTTGACTCTGCATACATGTCTTCTCCTTTCTACAATTGCGCAGTGTTTAAAATCTACTGGAAGAAATTCTGCAATATTTATGCTTACAACCTCCCCAAAGAAGCAGCTCTCTCGACTTACTATACTTGCTCAGCATGTTTCTTCTAAAGATACAACTATAACCTCATTACAATCTCATTCTGCATCAGCTATGCTGGCTCTTGCTTCCATTCTATCACTTGAAGGTGGACTGTCTGTTGAGTCTGCCATATCTGAAATTGCAGTGCCCTTGATTCCTCCAACTAGCACACTTTGTGATCACCTTAAAATTTCCTCAGACTGTGAAAATGATGTTGGCCCTAAGAACACCAAAGCTGTTTTCTCATATTGGCATGGTTTTAGGGATGGATGTGTAGGCTTGTTAGAATCCAAACTGAAATGGGGAGGACCATTGGCTGTACAGCAGTTGATTGCAAGTGGTATCCCATTACTTCTTATTAATTTTTTGGCCAGCAACCATTCAATCGCTTCACGTCAAGGAGTTGATAGCCCAAATGATGGAGTTGGCCTATCCCCTATAGGAGTTGTTTGGGCAGTTTCATCGTTATGTTACTGCCTTTCAGGTGGAGTACTAACCTTTCGGCAAACCTTGCTCAGCAATGAGCACATGAAGCTCATCTGTAGTTTGATATCCGATGTTCATCTCAAGCTTGTCAGGTCCTGGGTTGGGCCTGGTGGAGGGAAAGATGGAGTCAGAGATACAATAAATACGGTAATTGATTTCTTAGCATTTCCTTTTGTTGCTGTACAAAATGCTCCTGGGTTGCCAGCTGCTACTGCTTCAGTAAGTAGTGGGTTCATTCTCAACATGGGTTCACCTGCTGAGAGAGTATGCAAGGAAGACAAGGAGATGGTGAAAGCAATTGTGGAAGATATGGGGAAATATATTAAAATCCTCCTGGAGGTTAGATCCTGTTTATTTCTTTCTTTATAGGACATAGATTGGAGTAGGATGGCTGCTGCCCTGCCTGCTTTCTTGTGGAGTTATCATGAGAAAATGTGCCATTCAATGAGCTTTTTTCTCCCTAGCTGAGTGGTGCTTGGCTAATTGATGCAGCTTATAACTTGTACATGGCCCTTCAATGCACAAGACTGTGCAAGGCTTTAAATAAGTGACTCAGTTATTTTCTAGAGATTATTTCTTATTTCTTTAATTGCTTTGTCCCCGCAGCCCAGAATAAGTGGTAGTGGAAAAGCACATTTTGAGGAGATTTTCTGCTTTCCCAGTCTTAGTTTGATGTGAATGATGTTTACAGTACTAATATGGCCTTAAGTTATTGAGACACTGTACTTTCCTCATTTAATATCTTCTGAACTTCTCAGGTGGGAGTGCCTGGCATAGTTCTTCGTTGTTTGGATCAATTAGAGTCAAAGGATCTGGGAAGAACTGTTGCCTTTCTAGCCAAAATGGTAGGACATCGACCACTTGCAGTCCAACTTGTAGGGAAAGGGTTGTTGGATCCAAATAGAATGAGAAGGTTGCTTGATTCAAGTCCAAGAGATGCCACACTTGACACTTTGATGATTGTTTCTGATTTAGCTCGTATGGATAAGGTCAGGTTATGTTTGTATTAAACAATTCCCGCTGCATCATTAGATACAAATTCTGACTCTTAGGTCCTTTCCATGGCTAAATTTAGCTTTCTAGAGCACAATGCTGAGGGACACATTTTCCCAAATTTGAATGATTGGCTCTTCTAGCAACTTAACATGAAAACTTTCTTCCAATTCGAGCAGTTTTATGAAGGTGATATTTAATTTTTTCCGAAAATTGAGCCATTTGTCAGTGTGGTTGAGTTGTAACTCTTTCAACTCCTTAATGTGATCCATCAATTCCTGAAATAATTTAGTTGACCCTTCCCCCTTTGTACCATATTTTTCTTTGATTCATATGAACTTCTAGGAGATACAAATGATTGTCTTCCATGAACTGGGTTATATACTCCGAAGTTCACTTAAAAAGAAACATAAATGTAAATTTGCTGGTATTTATATACTCTTTAAAGGGAGATGAATCATGAATGTGTAACAGAAGGTTGTGCTCTGACTAAAATTTTGGATAATGTGGTTATGCAGGGTTTCTATGAATTCATCAATGGGGCTTTGATTTTAGACACTTTACGGGACTTTCTCTCTCATGAAGATCCCAATGTTCGTGCCAAAGCTTGCAATGCTCTAGGCAACATGTGTCGGCATAGTGCATACTTCTATGATTCGCTGGTAAGTACCAGAGAACACATAGCTTTGTGGCTGTGGTAAACTGTAAGAACCATTATTCTATAACGTTTGTTAGCATTTTAAAATTCATTACGTAGGAATTTGGGAATTGTTGGAGATATTGTGATTATTTCATTATTATTGGTAATCGAAAGAAAAATTATATTGCAGGCTTTTAGTTGTCTGATTCTTAACTAATCAACTTATTTGTGTAGGCAAGACATCACGTCATTGGGCTCCTTATTGATCGATGTGCTGATCCAGACAGACGGACAAGGAAATTTGCATGTTTTGCGGTATGATATGTTCTTAACCGTTAAGAAATTTAACAGCAGCATGTTATAAGCTCGTGGCTATGGTATATACGCATATAACTTAAAGCCGAGTATTAATTGTTTCTGCAGATTGGAAATGCTGCCTACCATAATGATATGTTGTACGAAGAATTGAGGAGATCAATACCTCAACTAGCAAAGCTGCTGGTTTCAGCAGAAGAAGACAAGACTAAAGCAAATGCCGCAGGTGCACTGAGTAATCTTGTGCGCAACTCTAACAAGCTCTGCGAAGAAATTATCTCCAAGGGGGCCATACAGGTATGGTGCATTGATCTCTAGTCTCGTTTATTCGTGAATATTTGACAACAATAAATCAAACAAGGTAGGGAAAAATTGCATAACTTTTATATGGTCTCTAGTAAGCTCTTTAAGCACCAAGAGTTAGACTTATTTTCTTGGTTATTCTAGACTTGTTTACGGGATAAGTTACTTGTCAAAGCTTGAAAGCTCATTCAAAATTAGGAAGGTTTGGATAAAAATATTAAGTTCGAAAAATGAGCTTGAAAAATAATTGATCCATTTAAAGTATGAATGAAGTTGGGTTTCAATATTAAAGGTCTAAATCCACCTTGGACTGTTTGATAATTTTTAATATATTATTCAATTTTATATATATATAATTTATATCATAAAATTAAGTTTATAATAATATATAATCTATTAAATAATATATTAACTTGTTTATGTTTAAATTTTTAATAAAAGAAAAAAATTATTAAATCTTAAATTAAAAAATAACTTACTTTTTAAAAATATTTTAAAGTATAAAAAATAATATGGTTAAGTTTAAAATGGATTTGAGTTAATTATATATAAATATAGCTAGATTTGGGTAAAATTTAAAGATTTATATTTCAGATCAGGTCAAATTTAAGTAAGCATAAAATATATTAATAGTATGAAAATAAGCCTGACTCAACACATCTAGGTTATTTCTTTCCATCAAATTCATCATATCGATCAAGAGTAATCAAAATTGACTCCTGCTTATCTTCTTTTCTTTTTTCTTTTGACAGGCATTACTAAAATTGGTAGCTGATTGTTCAGCAGTTGCTTTAAATCCAAGCAAAAAGGATGCAATTAATGAGTCACCATTAAAGATAGCTCTTTTCTCACTGGGAAAGATGTGCTCATATCCAAATTGCCGACAGTTCCTTCATTCATCGGAGTTGTTCCCGGTGATAGGACGGCTTCGGCTATCCCCGGAATCAAGCATTGTAAAGCTTGCATTAGCTATTGTGAGCAAAGTTACGGATGCATCATGACTGGTGAAGGTAAAATGTTGATGTTTTACTTAATGGTCAGTTCTTTTGACCTTACCAACTTGATTTCCACTGAAGTCATCAATTGTAGTTCCTTGGTCAGTAATGTTTGAGTCTTTAAAAAAACCAAAGAAAATAGCAAATGCTTCTGAATCTTGTGATGCAAGAAATATTCAGAGGTATAGATAGACACTGAAGCATCTGTGTTATATGCTAGTATTTGATTTTGTTCAATCTGCTAATGTGATATATATTATATAATCAGTAATTTAGTATTTTATCTATTCCCGAGTTTTTATTTCAAGTTTGATATATATCATTTTTAATTGGAGAGATTCATTTAATTAGTGTAAAATTAAAGTGTTTTTTTTATAATTTTTTATACGGTTGATATTTTAATAATTTAATTATCATATTTTATGTTCAATTTATCGATTATACATATTAAGTTGACATAAATTAAAAATATTAATTATTTGTTTTATATAAAAAATTTTAACTGTTAAATATATATTAATATAGATTATTTTAGATTGATAAATATAAATATAATATTTTTAACATCGATTGGATATTTTGATAAAAAGTTAAGAAATAGTGTAAGTGGATTATTTCTTTTTTTAATTAATTAAATATAATATGATGATAAATATCAAATTCAAAGAGTAATATTATTATTTTTCCTAAAAAAAGGATGGTTGTTTTATCTTACATTAATAATTTAGGTATGATTTGATAAATTAAAAAATTAAGCACGGAAATATTAAGTATTTAATTTAATTGATAAAATTTATTTGGTATAATACTTGAAAGTTAAAGTTAAGTATGAGATATAATTAGATTGATTGATAAAAATAAATTTTAAATCATGAATTTTTTTTAAAAAAAATTATTCTTATTTTTAAAACGAAGTTTTTAAATGTAAAGTTGTTAAAGGATAATACAATGCTAAAAATAAAATAAAATAAATTGAAAATATTCTCCAAAGTAACTCTTTTATCTAATTAAAGTTCTGATGTAGTTAAGTGCGTTCTCAGTGCCCTACGACTAGGGGTGAGCATTTGAATTGTGCATCACTGGCAAAATCTTCTTCTCCGCCGCGGCCTATAGACCCTTGTTCTTGTTGTTCGGTAATGAAACTGCCATCTCTCTTTGTCCGCCCAATCACTCACTTTTCTTCCAAGACATCCAAATCCCATTCTCTCAGTTTCTCGCTCCAAGATTTCTCTGTTTCCAATGAAATCCACTCCATTCTGCGTACTGTTAACCCCATGGAACCCGCATTGGAACCTCTGCTTCCTTTCCTTTCTCCGGATATTGTCACTTCCATTATCCAAGACCAACCAAACCCTCAATTGGGTTTTCGTTTCTTCATCTGGGCAACACAGAGAGAGCGTCTACGCAGCTCTGCATCCGAAAAACTCGTCCTTGACATGCTTCTCCGCAAGGACAATGCCTTCAATTTATTCTGGCAAACTCTTGAGGAAGTCAAGAAATGCGGGGTTGTAATCGTGCCCAACATCTTTAAGATCTTGATTTCGGGGTATTCGAAGATGGATCTCGAGGAAAAAGCTGTGGAGTGTTTTGGGAAGATGAAAGATTTTAATTGCAAGCCTGATTTATTTACTTTTAATGCTATATTATATGTTATGATTCGTAAGAAGGTCCTTTTGTTAGCTTTAGCGGTTTACAATCAGATGTTGAAGTCTAATTATAAGCCTAATAGAGCTACTTTTAGTATTTTACTGAATGGTCTGTGTAAAAATGGGAAAACTGAGGATGCGCTTAAGATGTTTGATGAAATGACTCTGAGGGGTATAGAGCCAAATAGATGTATATATACCATAATCATTTCGGGTTTGTGTCGAGCAGATAGGGCTGATGATGCTTGTAGGCTGTTAGGTAGGATGAAAGAGAGTGGGTGCTCCCCTGATTTTGTTGCTTATAATGCTTTGCTTAATGGGTTTTGTGAGTTGGGTCGGCTTGATGAAGCTTTCGCACTTTTGCAGTCTTTTCAAAAAGACGGATTTGTTCTCGGATTACGTGGATATAGTAGTTTTATTAACAGTTTGTTTAAAGCTAGGAGATACGAGGAAGCCCATGAATGGTATACAAAGATGTTTGAGGAGAATGTTGAGCCTGATGTTGTTTTATATGCCATAATGCTCCAGGGATTATCAAAAGCAGGCAAAGTTGACGATGCAATGAAGTTGCTGACTGAGATGACTGAAAGAGGTTTAGTTCCCGATACCTATTGTTATAATGCTGTGATTAAAGGGTTTTGTGATATTGGTCTTTTGGATCAAGCACAGGCTCTTCAGCTTGAGATTTCAAGCCATGATTGCTTTCCTAATACCTGCACTTACACAATTCTAATTAGTGGTATGTGCAGGAATGGATTGGTTGGGGAGGCTCAGCATATTTTTGACGAGATGGAAAAGCTTGGATGTTATCCCTCAGTTCATACATTTAATTCTCTTATTCACGGATTTTCTAAGGCCGGTCAGCTTGACAAAGCAAACCTTTTGTTTTACAAAATGGAAATAGGGAGAAATCCCTCATTGTTTCTTCGGCTTACTCATGGATCCTCTCGAGTTCTTGACAGTTCAAGCCTACAAACTATGGTCGAGCAACTTTATGAGTCTGGAAGGGTTCTTAAGGCATTCAAGATTCTTATGCAACTAGCTGACGGTGGGAATGTACCCAACATCTTTACTTACAACATATTGATCCATGGATTTTGCAATGCTGGCAACATTAATGGTGCTTTCAAGCTCTTCAAGGAGATGCAATTCAAGGGGCTATCTCCTGACAGTGTGACCTATGGAACTCTTATTAATGGTTTGCAGAAGGCTGGAAGAGAAGAGGATGCCTTTAGAATCTTTAATCAAATGGAAAAGAATGGGTGTAAACCCAGTGTGGCTGTTTATAGATCACTAATGACTTGGTCTTGTCGAAGAGGAAAGGTTTCATCAGCTTTTAATCTTTGGTTGAGTTATCTGAGCAGTCTTCCTGGTCGGGAAGATGCAGTTTTGAAAGAATTTGAAAAATATTTTGTTGAGGGTGAAGTAGAAAAGGCAATTCTGGGTTTGCTCGACTTGGACTTCAAATTAAATAATTTTAGTTTAGCACCCTATACAATTTTCCTTATTGGGTTCTGTCAAGCAGGAAGAGTTGAAGAAGCTTTAAAGATATTTTCTATTCTAGAGGAAAACAATGTTGTTGTCTCCCCTCCTAGTTGTGTAAAGCTGATAGTTGTTCTATGCAAAGAAAGAAATTTGGACCAGGCAGCTGATGTGTTCCTATATACTCTAGAGAAGGGTTTCAAATTAATGCCTCGAGTTTGCAATCATTTGCTTAGGTCTCTTCTTCGCTCTAAAGATAAAAGGATGTATGCCTTTGATCTTTTGAGTAAAATGAACTTGCAGAGATATGATTTGGATGCGTACCTTCATAAAACTACAAAATCTCTTTTATATAGGCATCGACATGCACGGGAAATGAAAAGTCTGGCACCTGGATGAATTTTCAACTAATGTGACGTGAAGGTTGTGTAATATATATCTTTTGGCTACTGCAGAGGCTTTTGACTCAACTTATTCAGGATGAATGTGGTTGATTCCTATTTTTGGATCAATATTTCATTTCATTGAAATTGTTTAAGAGGCTTTTAGCTCAGAGTAATGATCTTCAAGCCTGAATTTCACCAATATCCTGCTTGCACGATTTCATCATGTAATCCTTGTATAACAAGGACCAAGGAGAGTCTGTCACATTTATTCTTTTCATCACTCTTTTCCTGTTGTATACTCTTTGATTTCAATACTTGGCATTCAATTTTCAGTGGACTGATTCAAGAATAACAAGAATTGAGTTTTTGGAAAATGGATGACATTGAACTTCTGTATGCATCCTTGTGACTGTACACTGAATTAGTTTGTAAATTTATTATGTCAGAAAAGAATGGAATGTTCATTTACATCAATAAAACTGCTTCATCATTGAGTAATTGCCATAATCTTTCTTTGTAAATATTCTCTTTACTTCATAATTGTGCTGCAGGGATCAGTGTTGTTAAACTTATATTACCATGGTGGTCTCCGGCTTCGTCTACAACATCATCGTGGAGCCCCCTGGCATTGGCTCTACCCAAGACCCTGCCACTGGTGCTGTCCGACCTGTTGTTTTCCTTCCAGGCCGAGGCAGTGGTCAGTACATCATAGGACTCTCCTCTGGGTTTATGTTTGTGCTTGGTGGCATTGGGATTGTCCTCTTGGATCTTGCCTTTGATAGAAACAGGGCAAGGAGTGTCAAGGTTTCCTACGCTATTGCAGGAAACTCCTCCATTGTTATTGCCTATGTCATGACTACGCTTTTTATTCGCATCAAGATCCCTGGTTATCTCAGGTGAAGATAATAATTCCTTAGCTATTACTTATAGTCTTCACTATAGTTGAACAATTTTGCTTTGCATTCTTTGGGTCTTCTTTATTGAAGAACCTGAATCTGGTGGTTTAAAATTTTCATTTGCCATTGATTTACAGATTTGAGATTTGAAGCTTTTGATGGTAATTCGATTTCGATTAATGGATTGACAAGTTGAACATAATGCATCTGTTGATTGATTTTTACATTCTTAAATCACCACTGTTCTTCAGTTTATGATTCCTGCAACTAGGATCAATCAAGGCAAATAGGTTTTCCAAAACAAACTCGCCATGTTAACCTAGAAATTAAGGGAAGGGATTCAGTGTTTATTAGGGAAAAGAGAAAGAGGCATTTGTGTGTGATGATGATCTTCAACTTGGGTATTTCTGATTGCTGCTTTTGCCTGCAGTATATGCTCATATTCAACTTCTAGTTTATGCTTTAGGGCACCTTCCATTGGTGGATTTTATTTTAAGCTTTTAACACTTGACCTAGCTAGTAGAAATTCAGATTAAAGTGGATTTAGAGAAGCATTTGGACTTGTTCCACTTCTGAGGGCAAAGTTGATAAAATCATAATTCTGAAAGGTAGCTTGATGCTATTGTTTTTCAATTTAGCTTGTCTCTCCTTATTTCCATTTTCGTGTATCGAGCTTCCTGAAGGCAAGTCTCTAGCCCCATATCTTAGTTTTTGCATATTCTAATCTCGCTTTTATAATTTAAAGGTGCTAAACTGAATCAAAACAAAGAAATGATGGATTTGATTAGTTTCTCTTATTTGGCACTTTTCCTGAACGCTTGCGGATGTTGTGAGTGCATTATGGAAGTGCAGTTGTTTTAACTAATGCTGTTTTGTTGACAATGTTGTCTTGCCTCTCTTGATTTTCTATGACTTGTTTGCTCTTTTATGTTTAATAATATGAAATGTGTTAAAGTGTGATTGTTTGAATAAAAAGTTTAGCTGATTCATCATATCAAAATATTGTTCTATCGGATTAGAACTGCTAGCATAGAAAGAGAAAGGGCTAAGAAGTTTTTCCTGCTTTAGAAAGCAGACAATTGAAATGTAAGTGAAAGCGAGACGGGGGCTCTTTAGATTTTTGGTTCAATCTGTTTTGGCCGATGGGAAAGGTTGTAGGGCACTGAGAACGCACTTAACTGCGTCAGAACTGAACTGTCTTTCCGACTAGGATCTGCTGGTGACTGTATGCACCTCTTCGAACATCGTAGCTACTCTTCCTGTGCAAACCAAATGAGGCTTAAAGCCCATAGGAATCTTCTGATAGCCTATCTGACTAGTTTCTTTCTATCCGCATTTCTTTGTGCATTAAAAGCAAACACATTAGTAAGTACTTGTGTTACGTTTGGTTAATTGACATGGAATAGATAAAGAATGTAATCTGTGGGAATAGAATAGAAGAGTAATATGTATCGTTTGGTTTGGTTTATTAAATAGAATGGAAAAGTAATAGCATTACATTGTTTGGTTGAAAAAAATTATGTTTATAAATATACAAGGCATAGGTGTCCAAGTCCTGGACAAAAATCTCAATAAGTCCTCCTCCGGTTGCCCTAAACTTTCTGCTTTTTAGGTATATTGTTGCTCACCCATTGTACTTCATCCTCACTAGCTTTGAAACCCAAAAGCACTATGAAACTATCATAATCTAGAGAGGGAAGTCTTTTCTCTTCTTTTCTTTACATGAATAAAACTGTCTCATTATTGAGTAATTGCCATAATCTTTCTTTGTAAATATTCTCTTTACTTCATAATTGTGCTGCAGGGATCAGTGTTGTTAACTTATATTACCAAGTGATAGAAATTTGGTGGCTTGACATATTATTATATTTTATGTTATATTTAACACCTCTTTTTTTTTTTTTGTCAGATGGTTGTGGGTTGTAAATGTTTTTTTATCAGCTTGTTGGCCTATATTATTTTCTCTGATGCTGAGTGCTAATAACTTGTAAATGACCGTTGTTGTAATCGATAATTTAGATATTGCAATGTCCTTCCGGTTCATTACCTTACATTAAATTAAGAGTAGAGCTGCAGCTGCACTGTGCATTTGTGATATTAACGATCGAGAGATCTGTTTTCCTGTATGTGATCTTCTTTCCTCTGTTGTTATATGCTTTGCTGCCAACTGAAACTTAGGAAAGGAAATCCAGAGGAGGATTCTTCTAAAATCCCAGATGCAGAGGAATAGGGGGTTGGCCTTAAGTTCTGTTTGTTTTTTAGTTCTATCATAAATACTACATTTTTCTTTCATTTTGGTTGCTGTTTTCTTCTAGTTTTTGGCAGCAGGATGCTTCAGATTTAAGTGAAGTTGGTATATCACCTGCAACTGGTAGCATTTCAAAAAACTGATACAGGATTATTCAGATGTGATGGTAAGAAATTTAGCAAAGAGCCCACAAGTGGTGTGGAGAGAAAATCAGGCAGCCACGCCATGAGCAAGAAGGATGAGGCATCAAGTAGATAATATTCTCAGGCCTCAGACAGAAGTTGCAGGCATCTAATGTATGAATGTGAGAATGTCAATTACAAAATAGCTGTTGGTTCACAAGAGAATGTCTTTATTTCTTCAGGCGGTATGATCATTCCGGGGAGTAAGGTGTTCATCATATGGATATCAAAACAAAGTTGGGCGGCATGTCGGTCTGCAGACAGGCATGCATGATTCTTTAGGCTTTGCTGGGAACCTTTGTTAAATCCGTGAGCAAGGTATTTAGATGTACTACATTGTCGTTTGGTTATGTTTATGTTAGATTCTCATGTTTGATGCTTTCGAACTTTAAAAATGATAAAATTGTTGAACCTATGTGTTGGTTTGATGGTCAGGATATTCATCGCTCCAAGTGTGACTTGAGTTTAAATTACGTTAATTGCGTTATTGATAATGTTTTGCTTTTCTCTTATAATTTAAAAAAAAAAAGAAAAAGAAAAATTGCATAAGAGTGTGACTTGGGACACGATGTAATTACATGATTTGACGTAACATGAAAGGCTTAACTCATGATTTAATTCTTGAATTATATTCGTTTTTTTTTTTGGTTTTTTAATTAATTTTTTATTTTATTCTAATACTTGAACTATCATTTTCATCATAATTTATTTCAAAAGAAAAATTGCTATTTGACGATGGTAATTTGAGGTAAAATATAATAAAAATGAAGGGTAAAATATAATAAAAATGAGGGTTTAAGTATTGAAATGAGGCAAAAAAAGAATTCGGTACTAAAGCGGAAAAAAAGGTATAATCCAATGTCCTATAAACTCAAAAAAATAATATTATTAAAAAAAGGTTTATTTAAAAAAATCAATTAAAAAGTCAAGAATGTTTTTCTTTGAATTTCCTTATAGGAGCGGTGTTTATCGTGGTTAGGGTTTAAGGGTGGTGGTGGCTTGGCACGTTATGGAGAAAGACGAGGTGTCTCTTTTGGAAGAAGAATTAGTCCAGTTCTTTGTACGGAGTTTGTTGTTATGTCCTCTAGAGAAACCAACCTTGCTTTGTACGGTCTAGTCAAAGAAGTTGTATAATCTTGATAGTTTTCGTGCGCGGATGCGCAGTATCTGGAAGACCAAGAAGAAATTTGATATTTAGTTGGCGGGGCGAAATTTTTTTCTAATCATTTTTAAAGAAGAGGAAGATTTGGAGTCAATTATGGAGGGGAGACTATGGTTGTTTAGGATGAATTTAATTTTATTTGATAGATTATTGGAGCCAGTTGAACGTAAGAAGATCAAGTTAGATAGTTCTCCCTTTTGGCTTAAAGTTGGTCTTTGCCCTTTTGAGTGTGGTTTTAAAGATTTGATGCAAGCAATTGAGGTTACTTTTGGTGGTGTTATACGTGCAAAATCTAAAGGGGATTATTGGCGCATATGTGTTCAACTAAATGTACAAAAACCATTAAGAAGAGGTATCTTTGTATTGTCTAATGATGGGGTGAAGTCATAGGTTCTATTTAAATATGAAAAGTTATCTAGCTTTTGTTTCAGGTGTGGGCGTATGGAACATGGAGTGAAAGAATGTAAAGATACAATAGAGGAGGTTAAGGAGTTATCAAAAGATGATCTTCCCTTCTCTTTGGCCTTTAAAACTGAACTTAATTTTTGGGCAAAGTAAGCATGAAGATTGGTTCATTCACAAAGAAGTCTATGTCACAAAACGTGTATTTGGGCGATGCTGAGGGACTATTGATGGAATAGGATGTTGCTGGATTAGGTTCGAAGGAAGAAGATGGAGTGACGACTGGTAGGGTAGTTTGGGGAAAAAAGTAAAAGAGTTTGAAGAGGGGTTACGTTTTGCTGCGCAGTTTTTGGGGGAGTTAGCAAACTTATCGAATGAAAACTCTAATTTGATTACAGTCCCAATTATTGAAGAGTTTGAAACCGAGTCTACTACCAGTGGTGTACAAATTACTACAGACTCTACACACACGGATTTACCTATGGATCGGCTCACGAGTAATGATAGGGAACAGGCTTTATTGGGCTTAAGGCGATGGAAGTTAGCCAGTAAAAGGGATGATGAGCAGGTTAGGTCTAAAAAAAATTTTAGAAAGCGTAAATTAGTGGATGAGGATGAAGTTGATTTGAGGTTGATTGTGACTGAGGTGAGGAAAAATTGCATCATTCGATGCAGAATTTTGATAATTTGTTTTTTGATGATGCAATGGGGGATTCTAATGAAGTGTGTGAAATTCTAACTTATTTAGGATCTGTAGTTGCCAATGGACATGCTGACCGAACGTAATGAAACTTTTAAGTTAGAATGTTTACAGATTAGGGGGTTCACGAGCAATGCGGAAGCTTCGGCAGCTGCTAAGGCTTCACAAACTCCAAGTGGTTTTCTTGATGGAAACGAAGTTAGATGGACATAAAATGGAACGTGTAAGATGAAAATGTGTTTTTTTTTTTGCAAGGTTTTGAAGTTGGTGCTATTTGGAGTAGGGGTGGTCTCTGTTTAGCTTGGTCGAGAAATTATAAGTGTCCTTGAGAAAATTTTCTTCAAATTTTATTGATGCGATGATTTGCGATAATGCGAGTAATGTTTCTTGGCATTTCACGGGGTTTTATGGGTCACCATATGCATCTTAGAGGAGTGAAATGGTCTTTTGCAACAATGGGGTATGAATAACACTCTCCCCTGGTGTGTGTGTGTGTGGTGATTTAATGAGATTATGTATAATTCAAAAAAGGAGGGAGGACTCCCACATGATGAAAGAAGAATGGAGCTTTTCCAAGAAGCTCTCTCAGAAGCTAGTTTGATAGATTTAGGTTATTCTAGCCCATGGTTCACATGAGAGCGAGGGAATTCGACAACAACAGATATATGTGAACGCCTTGATCGTGTGTGTAACACCCAAAACCCAACGTCGTCGCCGACTAGGGTTCCGGAGTCACTCAATCAGCTATCACTTTCTTACATTATTATAAAGGTACATTCAACACATCATAAGTTATCATTTTCTTATAACTACAATTCAACAAGGACATATAGGTCATTTTTCAGATTTTAGGAGACTTCTACCGATACCTGTTGGACAAGTATCAGTAGTAGTCAAGTCAATAAACAATTATGAAACGATGTAGACGTCTATCGATACTTGTGATAGTTTTACCGATACAAGAATAACAACTATCGAAACTAGTTGTACTTCTACCGATAGTAAACACTCCAGAGAGCTAAGAAGTCCTACCCTGCAACTTCAACCGATACAAATATTCTAACTATCGATACAAATATGCTCAGTACTATCAAAACTTGAATTTTAACTACCGATACAATTCAAGTCAGTAAATAATCTCTCTCCTACCCTGTACTTATACCAATACAAGCAGGTGTTCTACCGAAACAAATATGCAGATTTCTCAAATTTATACAAGTTCATCTATAACACTTTATTCATAGACTTAAGGTGCAAGAAATAACACTTTTGTGTTTAAAATACAAGACTTGGCATAACATCTAAGCTTTAGTTGTCACATATATCACTGATTTAAACATTCAAACTTATCACTTAACCAAAATACTACAAGTATCATAATCTCAAGTAAACATATACAAAATATAACATCATCCTAGTACATGCCATATAATCAAGTGATGTAAGAACTACTGAACCATTTCTAGGATAGTGTGATGTCTTCGAGGTAATCCGATCTTCAACTAGCCAAAACAAATATACAAAACAACCAAAATACAGAGGTAAGCTTTCTAGCTTAGTAAGTTCGTACATAGTGAATCATTACTCAACATTAAACATTTCAACAACAATTAACATCATAATGTGGAATTTTCTCTTCAAAACAACCTTATGCTCTTTCGAGTCATAAATCTTCCTTTAACCAAATTCTCATTCTCAACTCGAGACATGAGTCTTCCTTAATCAAAATCTCATTCTCATTTCAAGACATGAGTCTTCCTTATTTATAATTTCATTCTCATCTCGAGACATAAGTCTTCCATTTATACAATTTCTCATGATTAACCCGAGTCTTCCTTTTTATACACCAAGTATTCCAAGCACGTCCTTAATAGGTAATAATCAGCAGTTCAAATAAGAAATCTAACAACGAACTTACTGGATGAAATTGCAGTTCAAGCGAAACTTCAAGGACTATTTTATGATTTTCCCCTTTCCGTGATTTGTGACCCGATCTTGATCTATTACAAAATAAATCAATTCTCCCGTTAAATCATATAATTTAATCAATTTACACGTATAAGTCTTTTTTGAAAAATTACAAAATTACCCCTAAACTTTACATTTTTATTCAATTTAGTCCTTAGAGCCAAAAAATGTAAAATAACCATTTTCATTCAATTTTATAATAGCCAAATAACCATATCTATTCATCCAACATCCCCTTCAACTATTTCACAACAAGGATATGTATTTTCATCATTTTTACAACCTAGTCCTCAAACCTTAATTTCAACAAAAATCACTTTACAAAATAAATGAATCTAATCATCAAACACACAAATCTATCCATAACCTTCAAAAGCAAGTATTTTCATCACTGAAAAGTTTTACAACATTTGACAGATTCACAAATTAGTCATTGTATAAGCTAGATTAAGCTAATACGGACTGAAAAACATAAAAATTACGAAAAACGATCAAGGTTTGCTTACCCAAATCAAAGCTCAAAGATTGGAATTGAAAACCATAATTTTTTACCCCTTAGTGTTATATGAAGAAGAAAGAAGAAAGAAAATGGGATGAAATTCTCAATTTCTTTCTTTTAATTTCATATGTAAATAAATGGCAATTTTGTAATTATTGAGACTTTCATCATTAAGCTTTAATTAAACATTTTTAACCTTTATTAAACATATTAATAATCAATATAATTCATATCAATCCACCCACTAACACTCCCTTGGTTAATTTATTCTTTTGGTCCTTTTAATTAAACGTCTATACTTTTACCCTTTTACGATTTAGTGCTTTCTATTCAATTAACTATCTAATCAATGAAATTTTCGAATCATAATTTTATACGATCCATATATTAGTAGAAATATTTAAGATAAATAAATTTACGACTCGACTCATCAGAGTTGTTGTCCCGAAACTATTATTTTCGACACCACTGAAAATCGGGCTATTACAGTGTGGTTGCCATAGAAGATTGGCTTTCTCATTTCTCAAATACATTGGTTCAACATTTACCTCATTCTATCTCAAATCATTGTCCCTTCCTAGTTGATCTTCAGAACGTTGAGTATAGAATGCACTATGGTAATTTCAAGTTTGAAGCTTGGTGGACTATGGAGGGATCTTTTGAAAATGAGGTTCTAAGTATTTGGAATTTGGTGTCAAGTGATATTAAACTCAATAGACTTCGACTAGGGTTGAGGCGATGGGTTACAAGTATTTGGCAGAGTAGAACAAGTTTGAAAGAGCAGTTAAATCGAAAGTTAGAGCTCTTAATGAATGTCGATAGGGACGATGATTTGCGTAGGCTTCTCTCAGGCATGGAACGGTCTATTTCGGTGGAAGAATATACGGAGCTTACACAACCTTTTTTCGAGGAAGAGGTTTTTGTGGCTATGAATGGAATGGGTTCTACTAAAGCATCTGGTTTGATGGTTTTCCGACAATTTTTTCCAAAAGTGTTGGGATATAATGGGTTCAGAGGTTAGTGCTTTCTTTTAAACGTCCTCAATAATAATGCAAATTTGGAAGATTTGAATTTGACTAACATTGTGCTCATTCCTAAAATTCCTAAACCGACTTGTATGACGAAATTTAGGCCCATAAGTTTGTGTAATGTGCTCTACAAAGTCATTTAAAAAATGTTAGCCAATAGGCTCCAAAAAGTCCTTAATTTTTGTATAGATAGTGCTCAGAGTGCCTTTGTTCTTGGGAGATTGATTTTTGATAATGTACTACTTGCCTATAAATTATTGCATACTTTCGACCAAAGAAGGGTAGGCAAGATAGGTCATATGGCTCTTAAGATTGATATGAGTAAGGTTTATGATCGGGTGGAATGAGGTTTTTTGAAGGTGATGATAGAGAGTATGCGATTCTCAGAGAAATGGGTCTTGATGATTATGAAGTGTGTGTCCTCGATTTCGTATTTTGTTAGTGTTAATGGTAGAATGTGGGAGTTTTTCAAACCTACTCGTGGACTTCGGCAGGGGAATCCTTTAAGTCCGTTTCTTTTCTTGATTCGTAGTCAAGGTCTATCAAATTTAATGAGGTTAGCGGTTAAAGATGGATTATTGAAGAGTGCTCGGGCCAGTCATTACGGCCCTAAATTTCACACTTACTATTTACTGATGATTGTATTCTCTTTAGTGAAGCCACTTTGGAGGGTTTTAATGTCTTGAGGAGAATTTTGGAAGAATATGAGGCTGTCTTTGGACAATGAGTAAATTTTGAAAAACCAACTCTTTTCTTCAGCAAGAAACGACCGAAGTTGTGAGGACGCATATTTCTTTGGTATTAGGAGTAAAGTGTTCGAAAAACCTTGAAAATTTTTTGGGTCTTCCAAATGTGATAGGGAGGAAAAAGAAATAATCGTTTCAAAACCTAAAAGATTAAATGAAATTCCGGATTGATAGTTGAACCACTCGATTTTTGTCTTTGGGAGGAAAAGAGGTGTTCATTAAATCTATCCTGCAGGCTATTCCTACATATGCTATGCTTTTAATTGCTTGAAACCCTTTGTGATGACTTGGAACAGATTATAGCTCGATTTTGGTTGCAGCAGACTCATGGGAAGAAGGGTGTTCATGGAAAATATTGTGTGATCTTAAAGAAGATAGAGGATTGGGCTATAGTAATTTGGCTAAATTCAATATTGCTCTCCTCGCTAAGCAAGGATGGCGACTTGTTACAAATTTTGATTCTTTGCTAGCTAGGGTGTTAAAAGCTAAGTATTACCTTCAATCGAGTTTTTTTAATTCCATTCTCAAACCATGTGCATCATACACATGGCAAAGTATTTAGATAACGTAGAAAACTATGGGACGGTGTGTGTTGGCGATTTGGAACCGATTTTAATATTTCAATTTTTAATGACTAGTTGCTTATACGTGCGCCGAATTACAGAGTGATAAATCCAGTTAATGATACGAGTTTGGTTTTAGTAGCATATTTAATTGATTCTAATACTAGGCAGTGGAAGTAAGAGTTGGTTAAGAATACCTTTTATCCAGTGGATGCAGAATTGATTCTCCGGGTGCCGTTAGAGGAGGAGGCTCATGACGATAAGCTGGCTTGGCATGGTGAATTGTTGGGTGTCTTCTTGGTCCGAAGTTCCTATAAACTATTACAATCCGAAATTGATACTCTTCCTCTAAATAATTTACAAACCGAGGCACGAAATTATTACAAGAAACTTTGGAGCCTAAATCTCCCTACTAAGGTAAAAAATTTCCATATGGTGATTCTTTAATAACTATTCCCACCCAATCTAATCTGCTTCATAGAAGGCTTGTTGCGGATGCAACGTGTCTGATTTGTGGCAATGGTGCTGAAGATCTACAACATACTTTTTGTTTTTGCCCTATTCCAAATGAAGATCTAATAACTTTATTCACTTTTTTAAAATACCAATTCGCCCCACCTCTTGGGTAGATTGAGCTTAACAATGATCATAAAATAATGTTTTGGCATAATGACTTATTTGACTCTCCAACTTTATCAAAAAAGTAATTTTAATCCTGCATTAAAGTTTTGTCTCTTTTAGCCCTTGAACTTGTATTTTTTTTTTCAAATCACACAAAATGGATGGAAAAGTTAACGTCTGTCAATTTTGTTGACATGCATCCACGTGGAAGTCCACATGTATACCATGTTAGTAATATTTTAAAAATTAATTTTTATACTTTTTAAATAAATTTTAATAACTTTTATACTTTTTTTTGGATTTTTTATATTTAAAAATAAATTAATTGTTAACGTAGCATCGACGTGTATGCACGCCAGTAAAGGTAATAGATTTTAACTTTTTAATTCATTTTAGGGTGATTTGAAAAATAATACAAGTTTAAGGGTTAAAAGAGATAAAAACTAAAATAAAGGGCTAAAATGATTTTATTTAAGTTAGAGGGTCAATAAATCATTATGCCTAATGTTTTTAAAGTTTGTGACTAAAACATAAACTCACTCAAATATAAGTGATGGGTTTTGTAGTTTAGCCATAAATATATGAAGAAACAAAGCTCCTTAAAGTGATCAAAACACAGATAGGAAAGGACTGAAAAAAAAAATAGAAATGGCTCCGAAAGCAGACACCCAATCTGCCGGTGCTGTCGCCGCAGCTGACGCATCCTCTCAATTCTCAATGGACCCAGTATTCCACATCTTGCAAGTCGTCCCCTACTCTTTCCTTCGCGCTCCGCGTCTCCGCCTCAAGATCCCCTCCGTCTCCCTTCCTTCCGCCATGACCGTCTATTCTCTCGTCCTCCTCACTTACTTCATGGTGGTCTCCGGCTTCGTCTACGACGTCATCGTGGAGCCCCCTGGCATTGGCTCTACCCAAGACCCTGCCACTGGCGCCGTACGACCTGTTGTTTTCCTTCCAGGCCGAGTCAATGGTCAGTACATCATAGAAGGGCTCTCCTCTGGGTTTATGTTTGTGCTTGGTGGCATTGGGATTGTCCTCTTGGATCTTGCCCTTGATAAAAACAGGGCAAGGAGTGTCAAGGTTTCCTACGCCATTGCAGGAATCTCCTCCATTGTTATTGCCTATGTCATGACTACGCTCTTTGTTCGCATCAAGATCCCTGGTTATCTCAGATGAAGATAATAATTCCTTAGGTATTACTTATAGTCTTCACTGTAGTTGAACAATTTTGCTTTGCTTTCTTTGTGTCTTCTTTATTGAAGAACCTGAATCTGGTGGTTTAAAATTTTCATTTGCCATTGATTTACGGATTTGAGATTTGAAGCTTTTGATGGTAATTCGATTCGATTAATGGATTGACAAGTTGAACATAATGCATCTGTTGATTGATTTTTACATTCTTAAATCACCACTGTTCTTCAGTTTATGATTACTGCGAATAGGATCAATCAAGGCAAATAGGTTTTCCAAAACAAACTCGCCCTGTTAACCTAGAAATTAAGGGAAGGGATTCAGTGTTTATTAGGGAAAAGAGAAAGAGGTATTTGGGCGTGATGATGATCTTCAACTTGGGTATTTCTGATTGCTGCTTTTGCCTGCAGTATATGCTCATATTCAACTTCTAGTTTATGCTTTAGGGCACCTTACATTGGTGGATTTTATTTTAAGCTTTTAACACTTGACCTAGCTAGTATAAATTCAGATTAAAGTGGATTTAGAGAAGCATTTAGACTTGTTCCACTTCTGAGGGCAATTTTGATAAAATCATAATTCTGAAAGGTAGCTTGATGCTATTGTTTTTCAATTTAGCTTGTCTTCTCCCTATTTCCATTTTCACGTATCGTGTTTCCTGAAGGCAAGTCTCTAGCCCCATATCTTAGTTTTTGCATATTCTAATCTCGCTTTTATAATTTAAAGGTGCTAAAACTGAATCAAAACAAAGAAATGATGAATTTGATTATGTTCTCTTATTTGGCACTTTTCCTGAACGCTTGCAGATGTTGTGAGTGTATTATGGAAATGCAGTTGTTTTAACTCATGCTGTTTTGTTGACAATGTTGTCTTTCCTCTCATGGTTTTCTATGACTTGTTTGCTCTTTTATGTTTAATAATATGAAATGTGTTAAAGTGTGATTGTTTGAATAAAAAGTTTCGCCGATTCTATCAATATCAAAATATTGTTCTATTGGGTTAGAACTGCTAGCATAGAAAGAGAAAGGGCTAAGAAGTTTTTCCTGCTTTAGAAAGCAGACAATTGAAATGTAAGTGAAAGCGAGACGGGGGCTCTTTAGATTTTGGTTCAATCTGCTTTGGCCGATGGGAAAGGTTGTAGGGCACTGAGAACGCACTTAACTGCGTCAGAACTGAACTCTCTTGCCTACTAGGAACTGCTGATGATCGTATGCACCTCCTCGAACATCATAGCTGTTCTTCCTGTGCAAACCAATTGAGGCCTAGAGCCAATAGGAATCTTCTGATAGCCTATCTGACTAGTTTCTTTCTATCCCCATTTCTTTCTGCATTAAAAGCACACACATTAGTAAGTACTTGTGTCACGTTTGGTTCATTGACATGGAATAGATAAAGAATGTAATCGGTGGGAATAGAATAGAGGAGTAATATGTATCGTTTGGTTTGGTTTATTGAATAGAATAGATACGTAATAGCATTACATTGTTTGGTTGAAAAAAATTATGTTTATGGTATGCAAGGCATAGGTATATAACTACTATTTTAAACCTGAGGCCCGGACAAAAATCTCAATAAGCCATCCTCTGGTTGCCCTAAACTTTCTGCTTTTTAGGTATATTGTTGCTCACCTATTGTTCTTCATCCTCACTAATTTTGAAACCCAAAAGCTCTATGAAACTATCATAATCTAGAGAGAGAAGTCTTCTCTCTCCTTTGCTTTTTTGTTCTTGTGTTCTGTTGGTTGCTGTTGTTTTTTCCTTGTGTTTTCTGTCTCAGCATGCTGTCTTCGCTGTGGTTTGTTGCTCTGACAAAGATGAATGAAACTGTTATTGTTTGATTTGCAAAGGCTGAAGACAACCTAAGTGAATTAATAGCTGTGTGATGGGAGATCAGTCAAAATATAGGTGGTCATTTAGGCTGATCTTTAAGGGCATTTTGGAGAAAGAATTTTTGTTTGTTCTTGGTTGGGTAGGAAGGAATAGCCATTTTGATGGGAAGACTCAGAATCGTTGTTATAGGGAATTGGGGTTGAATGGGATATAGCCATTTAGTCCAACCAAACATGTTAATGTCAACGAGGCCATGGCATTGTTGATTAAATCAGAGGTCTTGGGTTCTTAAGTACTCAATTGTAATTGTGATGTACGAATCATGAGTTCTAAGATGTGCGTATGCCATTGATGGGTGAAGGGGTTATTTAGTGTGACTTTTCAACAGGGTTATATTTTCTTAAATCTACTTATAAAATTGAAAATTAATCATTAAATTTTCAAAACTAATTGGATGCATAATTTCATTTTTCAAGTTTTGGATTTGATTGAATTTTATATTACTACGCCATTATACTATGAACGAAATGACATGAAATTTACCATATCCAATTTATACTCTGAGTATAAAAATTGAACTTCTTTAAAAAAAGGCAAAATTTACTGCTAAGTAAGAGAGAGTATTTCAGTTTCTGTTAATGTATTAAGAAATACTTTGCGGCACGGATCTTATGGTGGGGGTTGGGGGGGGTGGGGGGGGGGGGGGTGGGGTTGAGGAGCAATAGAGATGGGGGCAGTGGATGTTGGTGGTGATGAGGATTAAGGTTAAGCGTTCGATCGAATCGAGTGAAAATTTTTTTGAGTTAATCGAGTTTACGAGGTTTATTTTATTATTCTAACTCAATTTAAAATTTTATTGAATCTAATCAAGTGAAATGAAATTCGAGTTGAGTCGAATTGAGCGAAATTGTTCGAGTTAAATTAAAAAAATTAAACATGTCAAATAAAAATATTATTATAGTATAAATAATTCCATATTAGAGCACACAAATTTGAAAACATATATATTTGAAAAAAAATTCAAAGCAAAATAATAAAAAAATACTTGAGTATAACAAATTTGAATAATTAATTAGGTTCAAAATTATTATTTTAGAAAATTTTAAAATTTTAACATTTATATATATATATTTAGAATATTTATAATTTTAAAAAATATAAATTTTGAATTTTTTATAAATATTTTGATTTTTAAAAGTTATTTTTAATTTTTGAAAATTATTTTGAATTTTTTTTTTTTGTAATTTTTCTTGAGAGAGATCAATTTGCTTATGTTCAAAGTTGATAGAGACTAAAAATGTATTTCTGCCAATATGTTATTTAAATTATTCGAGTTATTCAAATTGTGAAATTCAACTAGATTCGAACTCGAATAACTCGATTCGATTAATTCGAAATTCAAATTTTATTTCGATTTTTTTGAATCGAATTTTTCTCACCCTTAATGAGGATCAATAAATCTTATATTACAAATAAACAAAAAACAGTGTTTTGGACTAATTATAGAGAAGCCCTTAACTTTAATCAAAAGTCAAAAAATGTTATGATCTGCTAGTGAATTAACAAAATTTTTAACAGGAGTGACCAATTTGAACATTTATTTTAATTAGAGTGATTAAACTGACAAAAAATTTAAAATGATCAAAATAAAAATGATCTTATTTAAAAATAATTTTGATATAATTTACCCTCAATATTTTTATAAATATATTTGTTACATAATTTAAGATGATTTGTTTTGCTTTGAATTTTAATTTCTAAATTTTAATGTTACTTTAAATGATTATTTACAAATTATTCTATATCGGGTGGGTTTTAAATATATGTGTGCTATCTGTTCTCATAATCTGGAGATTTTTATATTTAGTGCATATATTTTATTTTTAGTATTAAAGATGATTACAGATTTTCTCGAGTTGATTTTTTATGATATGTACACGAGGAGGTTTAAAATATAAAAACTAAAATTACTTTTCATATTCTTATAATTTTTTAATTTGTTATGGTACTCGTCTTTACCTATCCGTTATCCGGTTATCTGATTAGGTCTCGACACATAGTTTATGTGGTTTGCACCTTGAGTTCGCACGTGAGGTATTTGCGTTCTTTCATGAGCTCACATGATGTGGGTTCGTACCATCATACAGACGAATTTACACATAGAAAACATGTGTTAATTTTAGAGTAGGATACATGTTGGGATACATGGAGATTTACTTACGACGTCACATCCATGAACAATAACTTATAAATAGAGAATTTAACCTTTTAGAAAAGGACACAGACACAAAAATATTCAACAATTTGATGCGGTGAGTATGGACAAACTTCCAATCTTCAGATAATCAAAAAACCAAGATGACTCACCCTAACGAGAATTTCCCCAATAGCTTCCCATCGGACCAATCAGGAGGTTTTGGCACCGGCAATTAGTGTAACAGTCCATTTTTCAGTGGTGTCGAAAACAATGGTTTTGGGACCACAAACCCGACGAGAAAATTTTTATCATGAGTGTTTAAATTAAATAAGTCTATAATAATTTTATATGGAATATTGAATTGAAGAATTTTAATTATTGAATTAAAAGTTAGTATAAGTGATTTGGTTCAAAAGTCCAATGATTTAAGAAAATAAGGTATTAGGACCTCGTTTCTGAAATTAAGGGTCATAAATATTTTTATTAAATATTTAAAGAGTCTTATTATATGTGAATTGAAGTTCGGTTGGGTAATTTAGATGATTAATTGCTTAATTAAGGAAAAAGGAATAAATTGAAAAGGGTTAAAAGTTAATTGCTATTGATTAAAAATAAAAGGGACCAAAGTGGAAATTACACCATGATCAAAAAGTCCAAGCGGTGGAGGATATGATTACCTTCCACTAACTTTTGGAATATTTCTTCATTTAGTCCTAAATAGTTTAAGGTTAAATTGAAATAAAGTTTATTTAGATGAAATTTAACATAATTGAAGGACCAATTGTGTAATTGAACCCTCCTTAAATGGTTTAATAATAGAAATGAAGTGGAATTATTTAGATTTTGGTAAATTACAATTAAATCCTAATAAAATGAGGATTTACTAATTAGTTTAATTTAGCATGCTCGAAAATGATGGTTTTGAGGCCACAAATTCGATGTGTTAGACCGTGAATATTAATTATTTAATATTTATGAGGTCATTAGTATAGTATTAAATTTTGGTTAAGAAATTCTATCGTTTAGGCAGTTAATTAAGTGAAAAGAATTAAATCGTAAAAGATGCAAAAGTTGAATTCTATTAATTGAAAGGTAGGTCAAGGTAATTGAATGGTAATTATACCATTGTAAGTGTAAGTGGACGGTTTAGCCTTTGAAATGGGTTGAAATTGAAAGAATTAATTAAGGGTAAAATAGTAAATTGATAAATAAATGGTTTTTAAACCAAATTAAGAAAGAAAACAAAGGTTTTTCATCTTCTTCTTGAGCATGGGATGACCGAAACCCTAAGAAGAGAGGCAAGAACATTCGACCATTTTTGAATCCTCAATAAGTGAGTGAAACTTCGTCCGTTTTTAATGATTTTTATGTTTTTGGGTTCGTATTAGCTTAATCTAGTTAAATCAAAGACCAATTTGTGATTCTGTCAAATGTTATAAATTTTTTCATTGATGAATGAACCTGCTTTTGAAAGTTTATGGAAGATTTATAAGCTTAGTTGCTAGATTCGATGATTTTGTAAAGTAATTTTTAGTAATTTTTAAATTAAAGGATTAAAATGTTAAAGGAATAAATTTGAAAGGACTTGAGGTGAAATAATGGAAAAGGTTGGCTGTTGAGAGACTCAAGAACATTTGGCAAAGCTGAAATTTGAATAAAAATGGTTAATTGTAAGTTTAGGGCTTAAGGACGAAATTGACTAAAAGTGAAAAGTTAAGGGCAATTTTGTAAAAATACCAAAAATGCTTATTTTCATAAAGTGATTAAAAATTTCATGTTTATTTAAATAATTGAGTGAAATTATTGTAATTGATCAAGATCGTGTCACCGATCATGTAAAAGGAAAAATTACAGATTTGACTTTACAGTTCATTTTAACTACAATTTCATCCGGTAAGTTCTTATTGTTAGTTTATATGTTGTTATAATCCCTTTTATTTTCGATTATTTTTGTATCAAATTAAGTATGTTGGATACTTTGAGAAATTTGAGACAGGAATGAAGAAATGAGACTTTAGGACTTGGGCTGGTGATCTGTATCGACGCGATGGTTGGGATATTGCATATGTTGCAGTTTCTTGATAGCTAGTGTGAGCAGCATTGTGAGTGGGTAATTCTGAACCGTATCGATGGCTGAGTTTCTGCATATGTTGTGGATTCTCATCAGCTTGTGTGAGTAGCATCGTATACTGGTTAAACTCTATCTAGGCTCGTAAGAGCTAACCTATCTGGGCTCGTATGAGCTAATTCTGTCTGGGCTCGAATGAGCTAATCTATCTGAGTTCATAAGAGCTAATCTATTTGGGATCGTATGAGCTAATTTTGTCTGGGCTCGAATGAGCTAAATTTTTCGAAGACTCAATGAGATCAACCTGATGTTAATGCCACGGGGTAACGAAGATATTTTATTACTCTTTCCATAATTGAATATGTTATTCTGTAAGTTAATTGGTCTTACGAACTTACTAAGCTTTGCAAGCTTACCTGTGTATCTGTTTACTGTTTTATAGATTCATCTGTTGTTGAAGATCGGATCCTCAAGAAAAATCACACTATTTCGGGAGCTCATTTCGGTAGTCTTTATATCACTTAGCTTATATGACATGTATTAGGATTGTGTTACTTGAGTTGTTTTGGGATGACAGTTAAATAGCATGGTAACATTTTGATGAATGTTTTGATATGTATTCTTTGTTGTTATGTAAGAACTAAATACCAATATGAAATGTCTATGTAGGTATGATTTTGTGAAATTGGTAAATGTTGTAGGCTATTATGGAAACTTAGAAATTTATGTATATATTTGACATATGCATACTTGTTTTGGTAGTATTCTTGCTTGTATTAGTAGAAGTACAGAGGAAGTGAGATGTAGGTTACTGACTTGTGTTGTTTCGGTAAATGCAAGATAAGTATTGGTAATTCTACTCATAGAGCTATCGATAGTATGTGAAATTGCATCGGTAGTAGTTGTATGGTAGAGCTTCTTAACTCTTTGGAGTTTTTAGTATCAATAGAACCATGAATTATTTCGGTAGTTGCGTCACATGTATTGGTAAAACCATCTTGAGTATCGGTAGAATTATGCATTATTTCTGAACTATTTTTTGACTTGACAACTAACGATACTTGTTCAATAGGTATCGATAGAAGTGTCCAAAAATAATGAAAATGACCTTTTTGCCCTTGTTAAGTGGTGGTTATAATCGATTGATGATTTATGATGTGTTAGGTGCACATCTTTATTAAAAATAAGATTAATTAAAATGAAATAAAAAATGAACAGTAAGACACCGATACCCTGATCGATGACGGTTACAGGTTTTAAGTGTTACATTTAGTGGTATCAGAGCCATGGTTTAGTCGATTCTCGGACTAAGTGTAGTGTGAATAAAGTTTAGAAAGTACATGCCATAAAAACCTGTGATAGTGTGATATTGGTTGATCCGATCTAACTCTTGTTTATTTGTAGATTCTAACTGTGTTATCTGAATCTGAACGTGACAAAATTAATGGAGTTAATAATAATATCTGGTTACTGATTCTAGTGCAAGTTATAGTATATTGGTTTCATAAATATTGGAAACATAGAGTGACTTTATCACCGCTATCTCTGAGTATAGGTAAATGGAGCGGGATTAAAGACATAATGATGAATCTGGAATTATAGTGCCAACTATTATTCCTGGTACGGTATATTCTTTCAATATTATTTATTGGGTATGGACTGATTGAAGATTGAGTTAATTTATATATATATTGCATTAAATTGATAATGGATAGGGGTTTATTTTCCAACTTAATGAGATTAATGCTGAATCGTAATTCGTTAGGATAGAACTAGTATGTCGAAACTATCTGTTGAAAATTCGTGACTGTAATTTTTCTGTCGATTTGATGTTACTATCATTTCATAAATTTGGCATTATTTTGGGAATAAATTAACTTAAGTTATATGATACTATAGTAAATTGTAGACTGAAATGAATTGACTGAAATATCAGACTAATGTACTGATTAGGTTTGGGCCAGGAAAATCAGATAGCATAATTAGAGTTGTTTCAGACACTATGTATCGTTTGTTAATGGTCTCTTAATCTATCTTCTGAAAGATTTTTGGGATTTTTGTCTAAATCTGATAATGAAATAAACTCAAGATAAAGGATAAATATCTTATATTCGATATAGAAAACTTAGTTAACAAGTTAAAAGGGACGTAACATTGTATCCGAAAGTTAATAAGATTCGGTATTTAGTTCTAGTTAAAGATATGAGATGCTGAAAATTCTTTGAACTTGAGATAATTATAATGAATTCTAATAATATCACCTAGATCAACTAATGTCTCTTTTGACTTATGAATATGATAAATCAAATTGTTCAATCTCACCTAAATATTTGGATACAGTCGTACTATGATTATTGATAATATTCTGATAGATTTCAAATAGAATCTGTGTATGCATATTATGTGAGAAATGTATTATAGACTATGTGTGAGAAATAATTTATGTGGAAACTATCAATGGTGAGTTTTGGTTTAGTGAGGTTGATTTTCTTGGTCAGGTAAAGTTAACAGATGGGTTTGAGTAAGCTCAAGTAAAAGATTTTCCTATTATTATATGAAAACTTTAGGATAAACAGGAATTGCTAAATTAAAATTTTGAGGACGAAATTTTCTAAGAGGGGGAGAGTTGTAACAACCTATTTTTCAGTGGTGTCGGAAACAATAGTTTTGAGACCACAAACCCGATGGAAATTTTTTTATCATGAGTGTTTAAATTAAATAAGTCTATAATAATTTTATATGGAATATTGAATTGAAGAATTTTAATTATTGAATTAAAAGTTAGTATAAGTGATTTGGTTCAAAAGTCAAGTGGTTTAAGAAAATAAGGTATTGGGACCTCGTTTCTGAAATTAAAGGTCGTAAATATTTTTAATAAATATTTAAAGAGTCTTATTATATGTGAATTGAAGTTCGGTTGGATAATTTTGATGATTAATTGCTTAATTAAGGAAAAAAGAATAAATTGAAAACAGTTAAAAGTTAATTGCTATTGATTAAAACTAAAACAGACCAAAGTGGTAATTACACCATGGTCAAAAAGTCCAAGCGGTGGAGGATATGATTACCTTCCACTAACTTTTGGAATATTTATTCATTTAGTCCTAAATAGTTTAAGGTTAAATTGAAATAAAGTTTATTTAGATAGAATTTAACATAATTGAAGGACCAATTGTGTAATTAGACCCTCTTTAACTGGTTTAATAATAGAAATGAAGTGGAATTATTTAGATTTTGGTAAATTGCAATTAAATCCTAATAAAATGAGGATTTACTAATTAGTTTAATTTAGTATGCTCGGGAATGATGGTTTCAAGGCCACAAATTCGATGTGTTAGACCGTGAATATTAATTATTTAATATTTATGAGGTCATTAGTATAGTATTAAATTTTGGTTAAGATATTCTATCATTTAAGCAATTAATTAAGTGAAAAGAATTAAATCGTAAAAGATGCAAAAGTTAAATTCTATTAATTGAAAGGTAAGTCAAGGTAATTGAATGGTAATTATACCATTGTAAGTGTAAGTGGACGGTTTAGCCTTTGAAATGGGTTGAAATTGAAAGAATTAATTAAGGGTAAAATAGTAAATTGATAAATAAATGGTTTTTTAAACCGAATTAAGAAAGAAAACAAAGGTTTTTCATCTTCTTCTTTAGTAAGGGATGACCAAAACCCTAAGAAGAGAGGCAAAAACATTCGACCATTTTTGAATCCTCAATAGGTGAGTGAAACTTCGTATGTTTTTAATGATATTTACGTTTTTGGTTTCGTATTAGCTTAATCTAGTTAAATCAAGAACCAATTTGTGATTCTGTCAAATGTTATAAATTTTTCCATTGATGAATGAGCCTGCTCTTGAAAGTTTATGGTAGATTTATAAGCTTAGTTGCTAGATTTGATGATTTTGTAAAGTAATTTTTAATAATTTTTAGTAATTTTTATATTAAAGGACTAAAATGTTAAAGGAATAAATTTCCAAGGACTTGAGGTGAAATAATAGAAAAGGTGGGCTGTTGAGAGACTCAAGAACATTTGACAAAGCTGAAATTTGAATAAAAATGGTTAATTTGCAAGTTTAGGGCTTAAGTATGAAATTGAATAAAAGTGAAAAGTTAAAGGCAATTTTGTAAAATTACCAAAAAGCTTATTTGCATAAAGTGATTACAAATTTCATGTTTATTTAAATAATTGAGTGAAATTATTGTAATTGATCAAGATTGTGTCATCGATCGTGCAAAAGGAAAAATTACAGATTTGACCCTACAGTTCATTTTAACTGCAATTTCATTCGGTAAGTTCGTATTGTTAGTTTATATGTTGTTATAATCCCTTTTATTTCCGATTATTTTTGTATCAAATTAAATATGCTGGATACTTTGAGAAATTTGAGACAGGAATGAAGAAATGAGACGTTAAGACTTAGGCTGGTGATCTGTATCGACGCGATGGCTTGGATCCTGCATATATTGCAGTTTCCTTACAACTTGTGTGAACAACATCATGAGTGCGTAATTCTGGACCGTATCGATGGCTGAGTTTCTGCATATGTTGCGGATTCTCATCAGCTTATGTGAGCAGCATCGTATACTGGTTAAACTCTATCTAGGCTCGATAGAGCTAACCTATCTGGGCTCGTATGAGGTAATTTTTTCTGGGCTATAATGAGCTAAATTTTTGAAAGACTCAATGAGATTAACCAGATGTTAATGCCACGAGGTAATGAAGATATTTTATTACTCTTTCCGTAACTGAATATGTTATTTTGTAAGTTAATTATTCTTACGAACTTACTAAGCTTTGTAAGCTTACCTGTGTATCTGTTTTCTGTTTTGTAGATTCATTTGCTGCTGAAGATCAGATCCTCAAGAAAAATCACACTATTCCGGGAGCTCATTTCGGTAGTCTTTATATCACTTGGCTTATATGACATGTATTAGGATTGTGTTACTTGAGTTGTGTTGGGATGACAATTAAATAGCATGGTAACATTTTGATGAATGTTTTGATATGTATTTTTTGTTGTTATGTAAGAACTAAATACCAATATGAAATGTCTATGTAGGTATGATTTTCTGAAATTGGTAAATGCTGTAAGCTTTTGTGCAAACTTAGAAATTTATGTATATATTTGACATATGCATACTTGTTTTGGTAGTATTCTTGCTTGTATCAGTAGGAGTACAAGGAAGTGAGATGTAGGCTACTGACTTGTGTTGTTTTGGTAGATGCAAGATAAGTATCGGTAGTTCTACTCATAGAGCTATCGATAGTTTGTGAAATTGCATCGGTAGTAGTTGTAGGGTAGAACTTCTTAACTCTCTGGAGTTTTTAGTATTAGTAGACGCATGAATTATTTCGGTAGTTATGTCACATGTATCGGTAGAACCATCTCGAGTATCGGTAAAACTATGCATTGTTTCTGAACTGTTTTCTGACTTGAGAACTACCGATACTTGTTCAACAGGTATCGATAGAAGTGTCCGAAAATCATGAAAATGACCTTTTTGCCCTTGTTAAGTGGTGATTATAATCGATTGATGATTTATGATGTGTTAGGTGCACATCTTAATTAAAAATAAGATTGATTAAAATGAAAATAAAAGATGAACAGTAAGACATCAGGACCTTGATCGGCGATGGTTTCGACTTTTAGGTGTTATAATTAGCCCCGTGGAATGGACCTTTTTGCTGGTTGGTTTGTTGATCGACCAGTAAATCTGGGCAACTCAGGCTAGGCAGGTGCCTCCAATTTTTTTCGATCTCAATGCTCCCTTTGGTCAAGGACCGTCTTTTCCTTCTAATCAGGGGCATCATCGCAACAACTATTTGGTTTATAGGAGCAATTGAGGTTGATGAAGGAACAAATAACTTAACAAAGCACCAGGATTGATAATAACAATTGTTTCAGCAGGAGCTACTAAGGTAGAATGAAAAACTAAGAAGAAAGATACAGTTCAAACTATCTGATCTTCAGGGCCATGTCATGCCTCTCTAAGAGGAGGTTGTGGGAGCACATGCAAAAACCATGACAAAATAAGATGGATTCTTTGCGTAGAGATATGTGAGCATTGCACCCTGATGTACATGACATGGATTGGTTATTTTGTTCTAACAACCCTTTGTCTCTAGAAGTGGCGGCTGTGAGCCTACCAACCAAGTTTAAAGTGCCGAAAAAGATGTTCGAAGGTAAAAGGTATCCTCGAACACATCTTGTAACACCTCTCACCCGGTCTGGTTAACGGACCTGACCAAGTGGTCGTTACAATGAACATTATACATTTCGGAACAATTTAATGATCTTTAAAATCACTTTTTTTATATCTTTTATTATATAAAGTGTTGGGTAAAATCAACCCTAAAAAAATTACTTTAAATTATCTTGATAAAAAAAATGAGTTTATAAAGTCCGAGGGAATTCTACCGATAATTAGTTGGGCAAGTATAGGTAGAACTCAAGGAGTAAAAACTTTGAAAATAGTTATAGAATCTTACTGGTAAAACTGGTAGTTTTATCGATACAATTCTGAGTTATATCGATACAACTCAGACAACTACTTATATAACAAAGTCCGGTAAGCAAGGTACTTTTGGCATGGGACTTCTACCGATACCCAAATCTAACTACCGATACTACTAGGGTAACTATCGATATAACCCTATGCAGTAGCCAAAACTACTTAAGAAATTCATTAATATGCAAATCTCATGCTTCAATTAACATTGAACATATCATAAAGCTTATAACACATGTAGAAAACAACCTAATTACATGCCACTTATAATCGGACCAACATAAACGATTAATTATCAGATAGTGTGACCTTTAAGAGTAATCCAACCGACAGCTAGAATCCAACGGTTTGCAAGGGAGAAAATAAAAAGATGTAAGCTTGCTTAAAGCTTAGTAAATTCGTAATAAACTTAAACTTAAACTTACCATAAATGTTGTAATTTTAAACATTTTACAAGATAATTCAATATTTTGATCATAAGTTTGTTAAATTACCTATACGCCACAAATCTCACAAGGTTAGGAGTTCATATGTAATACATATAATTTTATCTTGATATTAAACTTATTCATGGAAGACACATTTGGTATATAAACCAACCATCATAGTTGTCTTTAACACTCACAATACATTTCAAATATCTATATTCAATGTCTCAATTCAACACATATTTGCACATAGCCATTTCACATAACCATTACATAAATTCACTCCCTAAAATCATACCTTATAATCATTTCATTTACATATATAACACATAATCACTCTGTACTATACATTTTTTCCAACAATTAATCTATCATATACTCAATAATCATACATTCCCATTTCAAACGTTTGTATCAACGTATTTCAACTCACTTACCTTGACCATATAACATCTCATATATATAAATTTATTTAAACCTTTATCACCCGCTGAACCAAAAGGATTAACATTAGATACTCATGAAAATGCTCACACAAGCTGTAACTGTAACATGTAACCATATATGCTCACATGAGTTGTGGGTCGAGATGTGAGGCTGCACAGTGCTGCTCACACAAGCTGTGGAGAATCCGCGGACCTTAACCATCGATAAGACATTTAGGACCAGCACCCATAACCTGTAATGCTCACACGAGTTGTGAAATTGGCCTTTTCACACGAGCTGTGGGTCGAGATGTTAGGTTACACGATATTGCTCACACGAGTTGTAGAGAATCCACAATCAATGCAGGACCTCAACCATCGATAAGATATCTAAAACCAGCACCCATATAACTTGTAATGTTCACACGAGCTATAACTGTAACATGTAATCATATATGGTCACACGAGCTATGAAATGGGTCTGCTCACACAAGCTGTGGGTTGGGATGTTAGGCTACAAGATGCTGCTCACACGAGCTGTAGAGAATCCGCAACCAATGCAGGACCTTATCCATCAGTAAGACATCCAAGATCGGCACCTGGATCCGTAAATAACCCCTAATGACATGTCATTTGTATTCTAAGTATTCACATGGTTTGAACGAGACCTTGGTACATATCCAAACTTTTTCCATTCATTCCGTTGTACCATTTCATTATACATTATATGAAGTTCATATTTTTCATATATATATATATATATATACTTGATTTTTAATTAACTTCACAATTTATTCAACTATACAAATTAACACATAATGGTTATAAAGTTTTATATATATCTTTCTTTCTTCCATAATACAATATCTCTAGGATAATAGATATCACATAGAAACATATACTTCAAAAATTAATGTAATCAACTTAAATATCATCATCTCATAATCCAAATCATATCATAATACTCTCAAGTAGATAAACTCGATTACAACCTAAATAGATATGAATTACATCACAAAAATATTAAATAATTAATTCAATAAATTTACCTTTTTGACCATTCCATTTATTATCCTTCCGGATAATATTTTTTTCAACATTTTCATCTATTCGAAAGTACCGAATATATTGCCATGGTGTCTTTCAACAAGGGTCCTTTTCCTTTTTCAAGAAATATATCTTGACCATATCTGACATAAATACAATTTATATAACGATTTCAATTAAAATTATAAATTCACTTATAAACTTTTAAAGTGAAATACGAATTTACCTCGACTAAAACAGTTACAAAAATGGAGTTGACAGCTAATCCGAGAATTTACTTTTTCCTCGATTAAAGTTCGCTTCTCTCATTTCTTGATCAATTGAAACTTTGAACCTTGGAAAACCCTAACATTTTTCTCACCTACGTCAATGGTCTAAGAGTTAAGAAACAATTGTGTTTCTTTCACCAACTCCCACCCTTTTAAGCATTCTTTTTTATTATTTTATATATTTTTATTTTTTTTTATTTTTTTCTTTGTACTTTCATTTACTTATATATATATAACATTTACTCATTTAAGCCGCACTAACAACCTTAATTGGTTAATTGCCACTTTAGAACTTCCTATTTATTTCAATTAACAATTCTTTTATAAATTGCATTTTTATCAATTATGCAATTTAGTCCCTATACTTAATTTAAGCATTACACAGTTAAATTTCTTATTCGAAAAATCAATCAACCTACAGATCAACTCCGTAAAATTTTTATTAAATATTTACAGTTTCGGTTCACAGATATGGAGTCCCAAAAATGCACTTTTCGACACCCTTGACTTTCGGGTCGTTACATATCATATTAGGTATAATGATTACATGAATGTTTTAGGGTCTTCTGATGCAGCAAAATGTAAAGCTTTCTCAACGGCTCTTAGGGGAAGCGTAAATGATTGGTATTTGTCTTTGCCATAGGGCTCCGTTCAAAGTTTCTCGCAGTTGGGTCATATGTTTTTTTGGAAGATTTCGAGCCCATAGGACAATAATGAGCATTCCTATGGGTTTGATATTAGTGAAACAGAGGGATGGAGAATCTTTGCAAGATTATGTCAAACGGTTCCATGCAGCCACATTGAACACAAAGAACTTGGAAGACCAGTGGGCCATTGATGCCTTCATTATGGGAGTCCAAAATGAGCACATGAAATATTCGTTTATTGATAATAGGCCATAAAGTATGACATATTTGTATGAGAAGGCGCATAAGTTCATTGAGGTAGAGGAAATTAAAAGAGCAACTCGTAATACTTTTCAGAGGGATTACAGACTATTTAGGGGTTGCCAAGGTACGCGCAACCAACAAGGTCCTTCTTAGAGTTCGCATGTACAAGGTGGGGGACAATAGAGGAACTATTCACAAAATGAATCGCCAAGGGCATTCCAAAAGCCTCAGGGCGAGTACAAAAGAAGGTATGTTTCCCATGGAAAATTTGAAGCTTACATTCCCTTAAATGCTTCACATTCCTACATTCTTAATCAGGTCAAGAGTTTAGGCATTTTGCCAAGCCCTTCACCTATGCGACGTAGTCAGTAAAGAACTAACTCGAGAGACATATGTAGTTTTCACAATGACAAGGGGCAAAAGACTGAGTATTGTTTCTTTTTGGAAGATGCTATAGAGGAGGTTGTTAGAAATGGCGAGCTAAAAGCATTTGTGGCTCGCCATCAGTTCAGAGTTCACGGGGCATTGATAAAGGTAAACAGAAGATTAGAGGCACAATACATGTGATAATTGGTACATATGAAGAGTGGGTGACCTCTAAACTTTCTGCTTTTTAAGTATGTTGTTATTGCCTATTGTTTTAAGTTTTCATGTATGGTTAAAAAAAATCTGCAATTAAAGCTTATTGTTTTAAGTTTGTAACTTCATATTGCTGTTGTCTATTTGCCATTTTCTTCCCGACCATACTCAAAACTCCAAATTTAGAGCCCTAGTTCTTTAAGTTACTCCAATTTGTGGAAAGCTACTGCAACATTGACATTGATATTAGCGGTGGCAGAGCCAGGGGGCTGATAGGGACCTGGTTAAATGGTAACATTGACTCGATTTGATCTAACGCTCACCTTTTAACATGACACTTGGTATTTTTTTAAAATTAATTTATATTACTAATTATTTTATTTTATTTTATTTTTATACTATATATAATGTATTTAAATGAAATAGTATTACAAATTAACTCGATCAAAAAAATGACTTAAAAGCTCTTTTTAATAAAAGATTGAATATTAGTATAATGGTGTTTTCGTCTTTAATTATTTTTATACGAAAAGAGTGAATAATAAAACAACTAAAGGATGTTTAATTTTAAATACTTTATCATTTTACTGATAACTTAATTATTGATTATTTTTTAACAAATATAATTTTAATATTATGCTCTCTTTTTTTCATTCACATTGTACTGTAAGTGTAATAAAATTTAATTTTTTATAATATAAATTTTCATCTCTTCTAAATAAAAATATATCTTAAAAATTATTTAAATAAGCCTAAATATTCACATGTATAATATAAAATTTTAATGTATCTATAATTTTAAAATATATATATATAAGAGTACGAATTTGAAAAAAAAATTGAACTCACCTATTTAGCATTTGTTATTCATATATTATTGATTTTTTCCATTTTGTATTTTTTATCATTTATAAGATTTATAAAATTTATAAATAATGATTTTAATTTTATTAGAACACTTTGGTAAATAAATTCAGTTGATAAGAACATTTGTCATACTTATAAATTAGAAATCTGGTTATATTAAAGTTTTTTTAATGAATTTATATAATCATAAAATATTTATATTTTATATTCAATTACTTTATATTTAAATTACTAGTTAACCAACTATTGTAATTAATTTATAACAAACTTTTGTATTCTTTAATTGTTATCTATTTCTATAATAAATCCTCTGCAGATGTAAGAAGTTTTTTCGAATTGTATAACCAATTTGTGTCCATTTCTAATTTTTACTCTTTCAATTAGTAAAGGTTGCTACAACTAATTATATCAACTAGAGGGCAAATTCAACAATCTTTCAAAATGTATAAAAAATTATCTCTCGTCAATAGAATTTTCAGATTATTTAAACGATATTAGTAAAATAATATAATTATTAAAAATTAAAATACATGTTTTAGATTTAAAATTTTATATTATTAATGTATTTAAATATATATTATTGTATAAAAAATAATCTTTTAAACTTAAAGCATGTAGATTTGTATTTGAAAAGTTATAAAGTAATTGTATTTTATTGTAATTGTTTGTATTTACTCATATGATTACTCTCAATTTTCAACCCTAGAATTGTGTGCTCTAAACCTGCTAATTATAATGGTTATCCAAATATGTTGACATAGATAATTACAAGTCATTGTACTTAAATCAATTACTATGTGATTTTTTCAACATACAATTTTATAAAATATTATTATGATGAGATTTGAACTTAAGACATTATGATTCTTAAAGCTTCAACATAATTATTTTAACTAAAGCTTCATTTGATTTTCATATAATTTTAATAAGTATATTTTTTATATAATATTTTCACTCACATTTTGAGTATGTCATAACCTATTATTTTTAGGTAAACATACCGAGGAAATAACAAATTTAAAGTAGGATAATGTCAAGTGTCCTTTTTAATTATTTTATAATTTTACTATGAAATAATATTTGGTAAATTTTTATTGGAGTTTTAGGCTCCGTAAACAAGTTTTAAGAATTGATAAGTGTTCTATAAAAATATAGTACAATATTTAAAAAAAAGAAAAGTCATATTGTGTTTTTAAAGCTACTTGGGGAATAACAAAAGTACATGGTTAATGTACGAAATACTAGCCTTTTTACTAAATCTTTTAAAAAAGAGTCATATCAAGTTTTTAGATTCTAGAAGCAGAATTAAGAGTTAACAAGTATCCTATAGCGATAAAGAAATTATTTTAAAGACCCTTCCCAACATATCATTCATGGTCTATTTTTAATTATTTAATGACATTTCAACAATTTTTTTCATATCATTGACACATAATTTTTTAACCCTAAACTATAAATATGAAACTCCAAACATTTAACCTTAATCATGAACTCTAAACATTGAATTTCAAACCTAAACCCAAATCCTAAACCACAAACTTAAACTCATTCAAAGTTTAAGATTCAAGGTTTAAAGTTTTGAGTTTAAACTTAAGGTTTTGGGTTTAATGTTTGAAGTTTAAGTTCAAATTTGGAGTTTATGATTTAAGATTAAAGTTTCGAAATAAAAAATTATCAAAATTATATGTTAATTACATGAAAAAATTATTGAAATGTCATTAAATAATTAAAAAATAACCATGAACGATATGATGGTAAGGATACATAAAATAATATTGTAAAATATTGTAAAAAATTATTGAAATGTCATTAAATATTTTAAAATATTAAAAAAAAAATAAGAAATGGGATTTGAATGATGTATACGGAATAAAAAAGGAGAATGAGAGAAGAGCGCGATTGGCGGGCAGGTGAAGAGGGTTGACTTTATAAAGTGAGAGAGATGGCCACGCAACCCATCAATATCTCCATAACCCTAATCCAAACGCCGCTCTCTTTCTTCACCAACGTCACCTCTCCTAATTTCTACTCCGTACCTTCCCCTTGTACTTTTATATGTATATACATATTATTATATAACCATTTTCATCAAAACCAAAACCCAAATTCCCTTTCGCTCTTTTCTCTCTTCTTTGGTTTGGATGATGTGAATTAAAATGATGTGCGAGCAGCAGCGGCAGCAAGTGACATTCATGGAGATGAGTAAAAAGAAAGGCGATCATGGAAGCAGGAGAAGATATATGGAGGAAGGAAAGGTTAGGGTTGAGATTGTGGATATGAGTGGCATGTCACTCCATTCCTTTCCAATTCATTCTCTAAACTTGGCTACCATTTCCAACTTAGACCTCTCCAATAATAATCTTCAGGTATATTCCTTTCCATCTATCTTCTTTTCTTTTCATTTCCTCATACTTTCATCCAATATTTTCCTGTTCACAACGCAATTCAAGGAAGGTGGAGGGAAGTGAATGAAATCGTTTTGTATACCTCACCCTAAAACCCACTTAAATCTTTACAAATCTTCCCTCAATCGAAACTATTGTTTGATATTGTTTAATATACTTGTTATGGTATTCACCTCAACCCGGTTTTCATACCAACCCACAACCCGGCCAGCGAAGGCTGATATGTAGTTCTTCTGCAAACAGTTCGTCTATATGGGTTTCCATCACCGTGCAAGCAAATCCATATTCAGAAAACACGTGTTGACTTTATAATAGGATATGTGTTAGACCTGCATGAGTGACTACCGTATTGATCTTAAACCCATTGTTTCTTTTTTATGGATATTCTAAGCCCACGGTTGATAATCGTATAAAATGATGGGGTGAATATAACGAATCAAATACTACAAGGACTGGATGTGAAATTTATCCAACAATATTTATTTATTTTTATATAAAAAACTTGCGTTCCGACTTGAAAAGTAAACATAAAATTTTGGATGCCTTTTTTTTTGGTCAACCGTACTCTGGCGTACGTTATGAATATTGACGGTTTTGGCTTTATTATATCAGTTTTAATTTAATTAATTTGATATTTTTGTATCAATATTTAATATTGTTGTGAGATTCAATTCCTCAACAGTGTCAGCTTTGTATAGGTTTTATTCACCAGCTTTATAGCCATGGGTTCAATTAGTTAATTAAATTGACCGATTCATAGCTTTAAAGTCAGCTTATTAAAACAAAATGGGGGTGACGTAAGTGTTTGAGTTGTACGAAATTAGTACAACCTCAACTAATTTATTAATTATATTAACATTTTTATTTTAATAATTTTATAATAATTTCTACTTATATTTCTTGTTTATGACGTAATTATTCATAATTCTTCTTCAATCTATAAATAAAAAAAATAATGAGTTAAACTACTTCAACCTACATCTTCATGCATTGTTCTCCACGGGCATGATTGAGTAATGTAAATTAATTGACAGAGCATACCAGAGTCAATGACGGCCAGGTTACTGAACGTGGTGGCCTTGGATGTGCACTCCAATCAGCTTAAGTTTCTCCCAAACTCCATTGGTTGTCTGTCTAAGCTCAAGATTCTCAACGTCTCCAGCAACCTTCTCCAAACTCTCCCTAAAACTATTGAGAACTGCAAGTCCTTAGAACATTTGAATGCTAACTTCAACCAGCTTAGAGTGCTGCCAGACACTATTGGATTTGAGCTCATCAACCTCAAGAAACTGTCAGTCAACTCAAACAAATTGGTTTTCTTGCCTCAATCCGTCTCTCACCTCACATCCCTACGAGTTTTGGATGCACGCCTTAATTGCCTCAGGTTTCTTCCCGACGACATGGAGAACTTGATCAACCTAAAGGTTCTCAACGTAAGCCAAAACTTTCAGTGCCTTGAAAACTTACCCTATTCCCTCGGCCTTCTCGTTTCCCTTGTGGAATTGGACGTCAGTTACAACAAAATAACAAGTTTGCCTGATTCCATTGGCTGCTTGAAGAAGCTCCAGAAGCTTTGCGTGGAAGGAAACCCCCTGGTTTCACCACCCATGGAGGTTTTTGAGCAGAGCTTGCAGGCGGTTAAGGAGTACCTGTGTGAGAAAATGAAAGCCGGGCAAAGCCCCCGAAAGAAACAATCATGGGTGGGGAAGTTGGTGAAGTGTGGGACTTTCGATGGCAAAATAGGTGGCCGGCGGGGGCAGAGAGAGGGGTTCATGATGATATTGGAACAGAAGTCCATCGAGGGTCTCGCTTCGCCTCGCTACATGGGGTGGTTGTCTCCTCGCCGACTCTTCTCGCCTCGTACGTACTTGACCAAATGAGGAAACTTTGGTTTCTTTCTACCGCTTAAAATATACGTTTGCTTTGCTGTTTTTGGGTGGTATCTGTATGCATGAACGTGATTATGAATGATGAACCGCACGTATGTATCATGTATGTGGGTTGAAGTTTAGCTTGACTTTGAGTGCTCTGTACATAAATGTGTAATGTCTTGTTTGCCAAACATTTGCTGATATAAAATATGTATGCTAATATTTGTTGTCATGTGTCTAATACGTTTACTTGTTTTATTTTTGGGTAAACTACAAAAATAGTTTCATATATTTGTTTAAGTTTACGTTTTGGTCACCGATGTTTCAATTCTAACAATTAGGTAACGGACATTATTGATTGATAATAATTTGGTCACTTTTCGTTAGCAGCCATTAAGTGTTGGGCAGAACTCACAGATGGCTTCTATATGTCATCATCACATAATTTAAATATACATTTTTTTTTATTTTTTTTATTTAAATGGTATCGAAACTTTTTTTTTCTAAAAAGAAGTCTTAAAAAATATTTTTAAAATCGAAAAATGGGAGTAGCCATCAATCTTTTTATTCGGTGTGATTGGATCACCACAAAACGTTTAAATTCCGTTTTGAAAAATATTTTGGTCTTCGAAATCCAGAAAACGAGCTCGAGAGTTGGTTACGTTTGAGGAAGGATTAACACCCTCAAACGCCCAAAATTTGTACCACATCGATTATTTTCGGGTCTTGTTTGTTAAAAACTTGAAATCTCGAGTGAAGTTTAAAATATGATCATTGAATGCATGATTTATTTGATGTACACATTTAAGAAGGAAAATCGAATTTCGTGAGGAAGTCTCGTTATTTCGAAATGATCGAGGAAGAAAGTCACATCCAATGAGTTAGGACATAATATTTTGAGATCCGAAGTAACGAGCATTCCCTCGTTACCAATTTCAAACCTTGAAAAGGGTATTCGATTATTCCGGTTTGAAGAAAAAATCGTGCCTAGTAAGTTAAGGCACAATTTTCAAAACCCGAAATAAAGGAATATTGCGTCAATTTTAAAATATTCGTATTTTTTAGAGAAAATCAGAAAGCAAATTTAATTTAAAGATGAGTGCGTAAAGTAAACATGAATGTGCAAATAATGAAAAATTAAATAATAATTAAGCAGATAAATAAATGCAAAATATTAAGCATGAGATTAATAATATACGAAGTACGAAAAAACGTGAAACGAAATCAAAAAATAGGATTAATTAAAAAGGCGAAGAAAATAAAAAATAATTAAACTTTATGTACAAAAATCGAAGAAAAGGGAAAAAAAAATGGGGTCGAAAATAAAGTTTAAGATAATACGAGGTTAAAATATAATTTTAGAAAAAAATTAGGGGTAAAAATGTAATTTTAGGAAAGTTTAGGGTTAAAATGTGATTTTAGAGAAGTTTACGATCAAAATGTGATTTTGGGGAAATTTAAGGGTTAAAACATGATTTTAAAGAAGTTTAGGGGTTAAAATGTAATTTTAGAAGAGTTTAAGGGTTAAAATGTAATTTTGGTGAAGTTTAATGGTTAAAATGTAATTTTGGAAAAGTTTAGGGGTTAAAATGTAATTTTAGAAAAGTTTAGGGGTTAAAAATATAATTATGGAAAAATTTGAGGGTTAAAATGTATTTTTGGAAATTTTAGGCGTTAAAATGAAATTTTAGAAAAATTTAAAGGTTAAAATGTAATTTTTAAAGAAAATAGGGGCTTAATATGCAAATAACCCAAAAAGTGCCACGTAACATCTTCTCATGCATTTTGAAGTCAAAGGACTAAATTGAAAAGGAAATAAAATCATTGAACAAATTTAAAAAAGAATAAAAATGAGTGCAAGGACTTGATTGTAAATTTTAAAAAAAGAAGGATCGAATGGGTAAATAACCTATTAACTGAAAACACGAGGATTTTGAAGCGAATCGAGTCGAATTCGAGTCAGATATGGTCAAAACGACGTCATTTTGGGGCTTAGGCGTCAAGGCCAAAATGGCGCGATTTTGGTGCCCTATAAATACCCCTTTTATTCCAAAAAAATAACTTTACACCCTCTCTAAAAAAAAACCTCTCTTTTCTTCAAAAAACCCTCTCAAGGCTTTATAGGGCCGGCCAAACCCCAGACGTCGGTCCTCCATCTTCGTCCTCGTCGGCTATTGTCGGCCACCGTCCGCCATTGTCACGTGCCACCTTCGAATGCGGCCCAAGTAAGAAAAACCTCCTTTTTAAAAAAAAGTATATCTGGGTTCAGATCTAACTAGATCAAACCTAGATTTGTCTTTTAAAAAAAATTAAGTTTTATTTTTAGATTTTTTTTTACAAAAACCTTTAAATCGAAGTCGGATTTTCAAAAACAAAATGAACAGTCTCGATTTTACTTTTCTTATTCTTAGAATCTATTTTTATTTTCTTTTTACTTAATTTTTGTTATTCTTTTTATTTCTTTTTAAAGAAAAAAAAAACCTAAGTTCTGGTTTGATCATTTCAGATCCAAAAAAAGGGATGAAATTTTGACGATTTTAACGTGTTTTCCTTTCGAAATTTGCTACCCTTTTTGTTCTATTTTATTAATACTTTTTTATGGAAAATAAGGCATCGAAATCCCTCACAAACGGAGGAACTCCGTCCGAATCAACGCTGAACCTTCAGATCCAGGTATGACCTTTGACTTCCTCTTTCATTAAAAACATTTTGAATTTTGTAGCTAATAATAAATAGTAATTAATAAGTATATTCATATATAATAAATAAATATTAAATATATTAATATATATACTTAAATAGAAAATGCTTCGAAATAGTAAATACACAACAAATGTATTGTATACCTTCAGAACAAGTATTGTTTTGCAATCTGACTTTATGCTTCTCTATTACCTCTGTTTGTGTATTCTCTATTCAATTTCGAATGCCTTCTGTATTAATTTCAAGACTATTTGTATGTATTTCGAATGCTAGTCTGTTTTTTTATTTCAAAATGGTATGTAACCTTACAAAATGAATTGAATTAGGCTTTTATAACTGATTATACAATCATGATATTTTGTCTTTTACAACTTAAATTGTTGTCATTTCTTCTTTGCAGGGCAGACTTCAGCAGTGGCGGTGGTGGCAACTTGACTGGTGAGCAGCTGGTGGTGGTGCTGACGTGGTAGCATCTGAGTGGGCAAGGCAGGGGCGGCAACAAAAGTTCTTATTGAAGTTCTGTAATCAAAGAAGGCATATGGTAGTTATTTGTGCCAGTCTTTGTAGGTCTCAGTCATTTTCACAACGATCTTCTTGATGTTTTTGTTAGCTGCCTCTATAGCTCCATTCATCTTTGGGCGATAGGGAGATGAATTGTGATGCTTGATTTTGAATTGCTCACAAACTTCCGTTATTGTGCTATTGTTCAAATTCAAGGCATTGTAGGATATGATCCTTTTCGGCATCTCATATCGGAAGATAATCTCCTTTTCAAGAACTTACTAATCGCAGACTTCGTAACGTTGGCATAAGAAGTTGTTTCTACCCATTTAGTGAAGTAGTCAATAACCACGAAGATAAGTCTATGACTATTAGAAACTTTTGGAGAAATTGGCCCAATGATATGCCCCACATAGAAAATGGCCAAGGAGAAGTCATGACATGATGGTGTGATGGGGTACATGAATCTTATCTCCATAGATCTGACATTTATTACACCTCTTAGCATAATTGATGCAATCGCCTTTCATGGAGGACCAATAATACCTAAATCTCATTATCTGCCTAGCCATTGTGAAACTATTGGCATGTGTCCCACAAATGCCTTCGTGAACTTCTTCTAAGATCCTTCTAGATTCAACCGCGTCGACACATCTTAGCAACACCTCATCCTTTATCCTTTTGTACAAGAATTCCCCATCTAGGACATATTCATTGGTGAGCCTTCTCAGTGTCCTCTTTTCATTTTCAGAAGCTTACTCGGGCTACCTGTGATCTCTTACATACTGAAGAATATCTTGGTACCATGGGCGATCATCCCTTTCTTCTTCTTCTTCTTCTTATTCTTCTTCAACATCATAACAATGAGTCGGAGCCTTATAAATGCCCATTTGAATAAGTTTTATATCTTCTAGTCTGTTTACCTTAATCATCGAGGCCAAAGTGGTAAGAGCATCAGCCATCTGATTTTCCTCTCGCAGGAGTTAATGAAATGTGACATTATCTAACTCTTTGGTTAACTCGAGAACTAACTTTTGGTAATCAATTAGCTTGGAATCTCTCATTTCTCATTCTCCTTTGAGTTGATAGACTACTAGTGTGGAGTCTCCAAATATTTCTAAAACTTTGATTCCTCGTTTTATGGTTACACGGATTCCCATCATACATGCTTCGTATTCTGCCATGTTATTTGTGCAATCAAAATCGAGTTTACTGGTGGAAGGATAATGGTCTCCTTCTGGTGATAAGACTGCACCAACTCCATTACCCGTGGCGTTTGAAGCTCCATCAAAATTCAATCTCCAAGGATGTTCTACTATGGTTCCCTTTTCAATGGTTGCAACATACATCAAGTCATCATTTGAAAATTTTATCGAAGTTTATTGGCTCATAGTCTTCTAAAGCCTGCTGGTTAGAAAGTCTACTATCGCACTCCCTTTTACTGTCTTTTGATTAACATAGACTATGTCAAACTCAGACAGTAGCATTTTCCACCTAGCCAATCTTCCATTCAATGCGACTGACTCTATCATATATTTCAGAGGATCTAGTTTTGAGATTAACCAAGTTGTGTGGTACAACATGTATTGTTTTAATCTTCACGTGGTCTAAACTAGAGCACATCATAATTTTTCAATTGGCGAGCATCGAGTCTCACAATCAGTGAATTTCTTGCTAAGATAATATATCGAGTCTAACCTTGTACGCATCCCATAGAATTTTCAAAGACTGCCAAGTATAGGATCAATGGTTTATTAGGAACTGGAGGACCAAGACAGGAGTATTGGATAAGTAATCCTTGACTTTATCAAAACTTTCTTGGCATTCATCATTCCACACACCTGGGTTATGCTTCCTAAGCAGACAGAAGATAGAATTACATTTCTTAGTTAGTTGTGAAATGAATCGAGCAATGTAATTTAATCTTCCTAAGAACCCACGAACTTCTTTTTTCGTACTGGGTGATGGTAACTCCTGTATAGCTTTGACTTTATCTAGATCAATTTCAATCCCATTTTTGCTGACCATAAAGCCTAACAGCTTTCCCGAAGTGGCTCCGAAAGTGCACTTGGTTGGGTTTAACTTTAGTTGATACTTTCTTAGTCTCACAAACAACTTTCTCAAGATCTTTACATGCTCTTCCTCTGTTCGGGACTTCGCAATCATATCATCGACATAAACTTCAATTTCTTTATGCATAATGTCATGAAACAAAGTTACCATAGCTCTTTGATAAGTTGCCCCTACATTTTTTAGTCCAAAAGGCATCACCTTATAGCAGAATGTTCCCCACAATGTGACAAACGTGATTTTATCCATATATTCAGGATCCATCCTTATTTGGTTATACCTAGAGAAACCATCCATGAATGAAAATAAGAAATGATCTGTTGTATTTTTACTAAGGTGTCGATGTGAGGCAATGTAAAGTTGTCCTTTAGGCTAGCCTTATTTAAATCTTGACAAGCCACACACATACGCACTTTCCCATCTTTTTTAGGAACAGGGACTATGTTGGCTACCCATTCTGAGTATTTAACTACTTGGAGGAAAGCAACGTCGAACTGCTTTTTGACTTCTTCTTTTATCTTTAATAACACATCGGGTCTCATCCTTCAGAGCTTTTGCTAAATAGGTCTACATTCTTTCTTTATGGGGAGTTGTGTACCACAATATCAATATTTAGGCCAGGCATGTCTTGATAAGACCATGTGAAGACATCTTTAAACTCTCGAAGCAACTCGATAAGATCCTTTCTGGTTTTTATGGAGATGCTTGTCCCAATTTTCACTTCTTTCTTTTCATCTACGCTCCCCAGACTGATAACTTCCACCAATTCTGAATGAGGCAAGATTTGTTTTTCATCTTGCTCCATCATCCTTAACAGATCAGGAGATAAATTACAATTTTGATCATCTTCGAAGTCTTGAAGTTCTTCTAAACACATATCTTGCTCGAAATGAGGCTCTAAGTTAGCATCAGGGTCACTCATATTATTGATATTCACATACTTGTTTAAAAGAACAAAAAGGAAGTCCAAAGAACAAAATAAATTTACGAAAGAATGAATATATGGTATGAGTAAGAGTATGTTTATATGTATTAAAGAATGATTAATTTTGTTTGTTGGATATGTACGAATGGTTTGTTGAGTTGGATAAAAATGAAAAAATAATTAGCAAAAGATTTTCCATGTAAGATAGAAGATGCATTTTCAATCAAAATAACTAGATAATGACCATGGGCCTTTTTTACAAAAAGATCCATATTGCTTTTGAGCCTAAAGCAATAGGTGTGTTCTGAGCATTACTTTGAAGAAATATTAAAAGTTATAGGGAGTTCCTCTACAGTCCAATTATCCAGAGTGCTTCCAAGTGTACATGGACCAATTCCTGACAGGCTCCCTTCTTTTCCCTCATCGGATATAGCGTTGACATCTAGATCCTTCATGATTCCTTTAATCTTGATTATCACTTGTTTCTTTTCCATCCCTGTCTCTTGATTGATCACTCCTCCCGAGACAAATATATTAGATATGTGTGGGAAGATCATGAGTTCCCATGAAATCTCTCCTCCGGATAATCTTGCCTTCATTATTTTTTAACTTTCTTTCTAGTTCTTTCTTCCTTTGCTTTGCATCTGGTTTGTACCCCAAGCCATAATGATCCCGTTTTTCTATCAGCATTGGCATGCTGACTCTTTCTTGAAGGTATTTTCCTAGCCCCTTTCTAGGTAACACCCCTTTTTCAACCATTAAACGTAGGTCCATCCTTGTAGTCGATGGTAACTTAGGCACAAGGACCTTCCTTCCTTTGGTAATAAAGGTTGCATTAACAAATTCTAATGAGAGGAAGGAACATTCAACAACCTCTTCATCTATTCCGACATAAGGTGCGTCACTTGTTACAGATGTAATAATTTCCTTCTCAGCGTTGATCGTGATTAACCGTCCCTCATTTATCATTTTCAGTTTCTGATATAGCGAAGAGGGTACTGCCCCAGCTGAATGAATCAACAGTATTCCCAACAAATAGTTATAGGTGGGTCTAATATCCATCATTAAAAAATCCACCTCATATGTGTTTGGTCCAATCTGAAGAGGTATTTTAATCTTACCCATTACTTTCCTCTCAGTCCCATCGAATACTCTAACTATATTATTGCATCCTTTCATGTGAGAGCTATCAATTGGAAATCTCTACAAGGTAGCCAATGGTAGAACATTCAAAGCCGAGTCGTTATTTATAAGTACTCCGGGTAATGTGTATCTATTGCAACGGATGGTAATGTGTAAGGCTTTTGTAGATCCTATTCCCCCAGTTGGTATCTCATCATCACTGAAAAAAATAAAGTTATCGGCACTCGCGTTATTGACTAATCGATCCAGCTTACTGACAGAAATATCATTTGCTACGTATGTCTTATTTATCACCTTCATTAGTGCACTTCGATAGGCCTCTAAGCTTAAGAGCAAGGCCAAAATTGATATTCGAGCATGCTGCTTGTGCAATTGTTCCACTACACTATATTCGCTATATCTCAGGAACTTCAAAAACTCTTTTACCTCTTTCTCTGATACAAGCTCATTCATGGGTGCTTCGGGATTGCTAATTCTTTCTTCCTCTAGCTCAACCATTATTGCCTTCCCCTTGTTTATCTTTTTCTCCCTACTCACCGGGTTATAACTTTTTTCACTGCGAGTAACAAGACTCACATCCTTTCTGAGTTCTTCCTCCCTTGGCATTGTTATGTTGCAATTGTAGTTTCACGAGACTCTTTTACTATCTTTGTAGGGAAATGCCTCTAGCTTTTGTATGATGATGCGCGGTGTTATTTGCTACCTTGTCGTGCTGTTTATGGGCTCAAAAATAATTACCAGTGGGCGATTAATCTCATAAGCCATTATCGCTCTCTCTTCGGAGGTGTAAACGTCCTTAACCTCCCCCCTTTCCTCGAAAAATTCCAACTCTCTATTATCCATCAGTGTTTGTATCAAAGCTTTGAATTCAGCACAGTCTTGAATCTTATGCCCTTCAAAGGCATGAAATTTGCAATAGTTGTGAATCTTTACTACTGTGTTTCCCTTTTCTTTCGTGACTAGTCCCGCCTTGACCATCTGATGTCATACCCACTTGAGTGGAGACCTGACTTCTTTGACATTAAATTTGATTTTCTGACTTCTTTCCTCAGTTATTGCGTTCACTCCTTGGTCTGGGTGATTAGGCAAGGGGTTCCCGACTATGTTTGGCCTCGTTGGTTCATCAAATCTCACGATTCCCTCCCGAATAAGTCTCTCAACTCGCCTCTTGAAGGTAGGGTAATTTTCAATTGAATACCCCTCTACTCCTGCATGATATTCACACCGAGATTTTGCATCATACCAAGCTGAAATGGGGGGTTGTATGGCCTTACATGGTGTGAGGATACTAAATGCTCGTCATATAGTCTTTGATAAAGTTCTCCATATGACATAGGAATAGGAGTGTACTGAATTCTTTCCCTATTTGGTCTCAAGCTCGACTCTTGTTTTGGAGCATTTTGATAATTACTTGTCGGGACTTTAGGCTGTCCCGTCATGAATGGCTTTGTGTAGTTTGGCTTGTATACACTTACATTATTCACTTCATTATCCCTCCTTCTGGGAGCAGGGCTTTTGGTGTTCTTTCCAGCCTCTATCTTGCTATTTTTAATTGCATTTTCAATCATATCCCCTGATATGACCATATCAGAGAAAATTTTGGTGGCATTTCCTAATAGATGATTAAGAGAAGGTGCCTTGAGAGTATTAACAAACAACATCGTTGTTTCTTTTTCTGTTAATGGTGGCTGCACCTGAGTTGCCACATCTCTCTACCACTGTGCATATTGTCTGAAAATCTCATTCGATCTTTTCTCTATGTTTTGCAGTGTAAGTCGATCAGGAGCTATATCTATTACATGACCATATTGCTTTAAGAAAGCCTATGCTAGATCTCTCCATGAATGAATCTTCGTCTAGCTCAGCTGGTTATACCACTTAACTGTCGACCCTACCAGACTGTCTTGAAAACAGTGAATGAGCAGTTGGTCGTTATGAACATACCCTGCCATTTTTCTACAAAACATGGTAAGGTGAGCTTCGGGACAACTTGTTTCATTATACTTCTCGAACTCTAGGACCTTGAACTTGGGAGGGAGTATCAAATCTGGGACCAGACTTAACTCTTTAGCGTCTATCCCGTAGGAGTTTTCAGTTCCTTGCATCGCCTCAATCTTTTCCTCTAATCGCTTATATTTTTGTTACATCTGTCTAGGAAGATCTGCTCTCATCATCTTATTGAAGTTCGAACACCCAAATTTGTAACATTATCTTCAGGGTTAGATCCTGGTCCTACTGGATAATTAGTTGGCCTTGATATACTAGTGGCCTATTGTTGTGCCCTTATAGTAACGGTCGCCTCCCGTGTTTGTGCCTCATGTGGAGCTTGGTTATGAGGGGGTGTAAAACCTAGAGGATTAACAGGATCTTTGTCTTCCTCGATTGAGTTTGTTACAGGACCTTTCCCCTTTTCGGCCCCGCTTTGCCTCATTTGGGCCAATTCATTCATCAAATTTCTCTATACTTTCATGAACTGATTTTTCATCTCCCTATACATCATTGTCATTTGTTCCTGTAATTGTTATTGCATTTGTTCCTACATCTCTTTTTGGATTTACTCTAGCCTTTGCTGTATGGCTTTGTTATTTTGTAAGGGTTATAATTATGTGGACTTTCAATGATTACTGATCTAACTATTAAAGTTTTAATTAGTCAGAATTGTCATGTTAAAATATATGAAGATGCGATACGATGCGAATGCATTTATGCAAAAGAAAGGTATTGACTTATAATTCAATTTCTATTAGAAAACTTTACTAGATAACAAGTTCCTTTACATAAAGCAGATTTACATAAACGGTTTTGCCTTAATGCTCAGAGTTTTGATTTTCTTGAGAAGTTCAGCTAACTTCTGACCCCGATCTGACTATATCTCATACTGCACACTTAACATATCCGCTTCGACTGCTAGTGTTTACAAATGATTAGTTACTCCCCTCATTTAATTCAAAGTTTCGCCCATAACATAATCCCTATCTTGAACTTGCCTTTGAGTATGCTGAAGGTACCATTCATTTGTTTCCACTATCCTCTCAATAACCTCGGTTCGTATCTCACTACTCTGCAACACGGCTTTGAGTTCTTCCACCCTCTTATTCAACCTCTCAATCTCGACTTGACTTGCTTTCAACTCTACTATCGAATTTCGGTTACGATGTCTATATAGGGATTCCTCTAACTCTTTTATTGGGGCCTTTAACTCAGTTATCTCGACTTGACTTTCCAACAAGCTACTCTTCATGGTATTTTCCTAAACCTAGATATCTTGAAATTTGTTCTTCCACTGATTCATTCTATTCTTTTCTTCATGGATTTCCCATTGCCATTGTTCTGACGTTTTACCCAAACCAACAGTCCTCATCGACAAATGAAGTTTGTTGTAGTCTTTCTCCAGGCTATCGAGATATTCTTCATCCTTGTTCTTCTCTTTCCTCAATTTTTTTCCTTCTAATTTCTAAACATCAACATCTAATCCCAAAAGTACCTTTTCTTCTTCCAATTTTTCTATCATTTTTTCCATTTCAGAATTCTTTCTCTCAAAATCGTGTTTGATAATTTCTAGTTCTGTCGAGACAACCTGCAAGTGCTCCTCAATTGGGCGAACAACTTCTGGGTTTGGTACAGGAATGTTATCATTGATCCTTTTATTCCTCCACCAATCATATTATGTAGTTGTCATAGGGTTTGTGCTGAACACTTTCATCATCAGTACTTGGTTCCATGCATTCGAAATCTCTCGAATTCTCTTCTTATTATTCTCTCCTCTATATGCGAATTCACACTGGGCTAATCCTTGGGTTGTTGGTATGAATTGTCTCGACCTATACTGTCTTGAAACCAATAAAGGTGCAAACCCTACAGCTCCTCAAATCTCAGCCAATGGAACCCAGTCGAAGTCTCCACATCGATATAGGATTTCATCAGGAACAAACCATGGTGCTCGCCATTCTACATCCTTGTCTCGGAGACTTTGAAGTATTACCATCCATTTTTCCTCGGAGAAGTTTCCTTATCTTTGTATAGCTACAAACTCTTTCAAAGGAGAATAATCTTTAGAAAGGTATTAATAAGAGACTTTTTTGTCTTCCAAAAGTGACTATGGAACCATACTATCAACAATGGTGCGCAGCTGATAAATCGTCCCTCTCCTTCTCTTTTACACGCATTTAACGATATGAAAGTTTCAGCCAATATTGTTGAGACTGGTGTAACCTTTTTATTCAACCTATCGAATAAAATTGTAATCGCATCTTCTATATGTCCCAAAGCCTTGGGAAAAATGACTAACCCGTATATACTTAAAGCTAGGATGTCAATCTTTTTCTTCGCATCAGGGTGAGCCAGGATCAAGTCTCGCAAACTCTTACACATAATGCATTTATTGTCGTCTTTCACCTTAACTTGAGTTGCGACTCATTGCTCACTCATGCCAATGATGTTTGTTAATTTCTTGATAAAAGTCGAGACACTAGAAGCTCTTGAGTAAGCTTTATCAGCCAAGATCTTCGGGCAACAGAGTAAAGTGGTGTATTCCTCTATTGTAGGTGTCATGTCTACATTCCCAAAAGTGAAACAATTGTAGGCCAGGTTCCAGTGTTGTGACAAAGCTCGGAAGAGGCCTTTATCTACTTTTACCTTGAGTAAGTATGGTAAATCTCCATACTCGTGGAAAAAGGTTTGCTTCATGTCATTATCCCATTGGTCCCATATTTCTTTCAACTCTTGCACATTATTCTAAGTTGTACTAATTCTGGTGTAATCCCAAAAGTCAGATTTATGCCCTTCTACTAAGCTATCACCTTTCTAGCATTGATTTTCCTTCGACCACATACGCACAACCATGTTATCCTCCACCTTATCAAGATACTTGTTCTCCATGATCAATTCTCTTATCAGTAATTGAGTTTGAATCAATACCTTTTCTTTGTATGATGATGCAATGCAAGTAAAAGAAACAAAACATAACAAGTTAGCAAAATACATCAATACCAATATACAGATATAAAACAAAGAACCTGAGAACTTATCTTGGATAGTTACTAAAAGGTTCGGTATAACTCCTTCTAAGGCAAGTACTTATGGTTCATTATATATGGCTTAATCTCTAGAGTAAAGGGTACCCAAACCAGCAGATTCCTCGATCCTCACCCATTACAGGCTCATACGAATGAGTTCGGTTTAGGGGACACATTTCCCACATGTTTGCACGGAAGTGAAAACTTCACGAAAACATGGGTACGAATGTAATCCCGAAAGCGATCCACTATCCTGCACGGAGGTGAAAACCTCACGAAAACGATCCACAGATGCATATGAATGCAAACTTATACTAGCAAATATCAACATAATATAGCATCACACAAAATGCAAAGGATTGTATATTAAACAAAATCGAGTGTTTAAAAATTTTAACAAAAAGACCCAAAAATAATCGACTTTTAGCTTGACTCTCTTTTATTTTTAAAGGTTCCAGCAGATTCGCCAAGCTGTCGAAACGTTTTTTTCTAAAAAGAAAAAGTTTCGAAAAATATTTTAAAAATCGAAAAATGGGAGTCGCCACCAATATTTTTATTCGGTGTGATTGGATCACCACAAAACGTTTAAAATCTGTTTTGAAAAATATTTTGATCTTCGAAATCCAAAAAATAGGTTCAGGAGTCGGTTACGTGTGAGGAAGGATTAGCACCTTCACACGTCCAAAACTGGTACCACATCGATTATTTTCGGGTTTTGTTTGTTAGAAACTTGAAATTTCGAGTGAAGTTTAAAATATGATCCTTGAATGCATGATTTATTTGATGTACACGTTTAAGAAGGAAAATCGAATTTCGTGAGGAAGTCTCGTTATTTCAAAATAATCGAGGAAGAAAGTCACGTCTAGTGAGTTAGGACATAACGTTTCGAGATCCGAATAACGAGCATTCCCTCGTTGCCAATTTCAAACCTTGAAAAAGGCATTCAATTATTTCGGTTTGAAGAAAAAATCGCGCCTAGTAAGTTAAGGCACAAATTTTCAAAATCTGAAATAAAGGAATATTGCGTCGATTTTAAAATATTTGTATTTTTTTAGAGAAAATCATAAAGCAAATTTAATTTAAAGATGAGTGCATAAATTAAACATGAATGTGCAAATAATGGAAAAATTAAATAATAATTAAGCAGATAAGTAAATGCAAAAATTAAGCATGGGATTAATAATATACGAAGTACAAAAAAATGTGAAACGAAATCAGAAAACAGGATTAATTAAAAAGGAAAAGAAAATAAAAATAATAATTAAATTTTATATACAAAAATCGAAGAAAAAGGAAAAAAAAAAAAAAGGGGGGGTTGAAAATGAAGTTTAAGAGAATACGGGGTTAAAATGTAATTTTAGAAAAAAATTGAGGGTAAAAATGTAATTTTGAGAAGTTTAGGGTTAAAATGTGATTTTGGAGAAGTTTGTGATCAAAATGTGATTTTCAAAAAGTTTAAGGGTCAAAACGTGATTTTGGATATGTTAGGGGTCAAAATGTAATTTTAGAGAAGTTTGAGGGTCAAAATGTAATTTTGAAAAATTTTATTGTCAAAATGCAATTTTAGAAACGTTTAAAGGTCAAAATGTAATTTTGAAAAATTTTAAGGGTTAAAATGTGATTTTTAGAAAGTTTGGAGGTTAAAATGAAATTTTGGAAAATATTTGGGTTTAAATGTAATTTTCAAAGAAAATAGAGGCTTAATATGTAAATAACCCAAAAAAGTGCCATGTGGCATCTTCTCATGCATTTTGAAGTCAAAGGACTAAATTGAAAAGAAAATAAAATCACTAGGCAAATTTAAAAAAGAATAAAAAGAGGTTCAAGTACCTGATTGAAATTTTTTTTAAAAAAAGAAGAAGGATCGAATGGGTAAATAACCCATTAACAAAAAACACGAGGATATTGGAGCGAGTTGAGTCGAATAGGGTCAAAACGATGTCGTTTTGGGGCTTAGGCATCAAGGCCAAAACGACACCGTTTTTGTGTCCTATAAATACCCTTTTTATTCAAAAAAAAAACCACTTTACATCCTCTCTAAAAAAAAACCTCTCCTCTCTTCAAAAAACCCTCTCAAGGCTTCATAGGGCCAGCCAAACTCCAGACCCCGATCCTCTGTCCCTGTACTCACTAGTCGTTGCGGGCCATCGTTCTCCACCGTCACGCGCCGCCTTTGATGGTGGCCCAGGTAAGAAAAACCTCCTTTTTTAAAAAAAGACGTAGATCTGGATTCATATCTAACTAGATCGAACCCAGATTTGTCTTTTAAAAAAGTTTAGATTTTATTTTTTGATTTTTTTTACAAAACCTTTAAATCGAAGTCGGATTTTCAAAAAACAAAAAGAACAGTCTTGATTTTACTTTTCTTGCTCTTAGAATCTGTTTTTATTTTCTTTTTACTTTCTTTTTGTTATTCTTTTTATTTCTTTTTAAGCAAAAAAAAAAAAACTTAAGTTCTGGTTTGATCATTTCAGATCCAAAAAAAGGGATGAAATTTTGACGATTTTAACGTGTTTTCTTTTCGAAATCCACTGCCTTTTTTGTTCTA